>CM055825.1:13589062-13621935 GCA_029582265.1 Zoroaster sp. YZ-2022 | reverse complement strand
GAGCTGAAACAGAAAGTGTGGAAAAGGTAGCATATTTCTTCTGTTATTCTTTCATTCTTACAAACCACAAACATTTGATTCCTGTGTTTCCCATCAAATCATAAGAAGCAGCAAAAACCAATGGACAACAAATACTGAACAAAAGACTATAGGAAAATGAACTGCTACGTAGAATGTTTTAAAGATACATGTATGTTCAAGCCGTGAGGGGAAAATATATCAACAATATTTCCTTTTATTAAGATTGTTTTAAGCTGGGATGTGGTCAGATGTGCCATGGCTTTGCATCTCTAACTGGTAACAAACCATGCAGTAGCAGACTCTAGAGTAACAAGAAGGTCCTTTACTGGGAATGCATAAATGAATAAGAAATTTGACTTGATTTAAGTCAAGGTGTGTGTGGGGGAGGTAAGATCCAACTACAATCCAACTGCGACTGCAACTAGCAGTCATATCATAATTGGATTGCCGAGTGTGGCTATAATTCACGCCAGCTTATAATGACTGGGAACAATTTAAGGAGCCACCCCCCAAAAAAAAAAAAAAATTAAAAAAAATTATAAATAAATAAATAAATAAATAAATAAATAAATAAATAAATAAATAAATAAATAAATAAATAAATAAATAAATAAATAAATAAATAAATAAATAAATAAATAAATAAATAAATAAATAAATAAATAAATAAATACTTTTCTAAACTTTTTTCAAGGAAAACTTTATTTCAAAATCCTTGAGGAATACAGTATATACAGAATTAAAAGAATTATAATTAAATCAGAACTTGACAGTCAATTTATGAGATCAATATACATGAATTATAATTAAATCAATCAGTATAATAATTGAAACATTAAATAGCAATCAGCATGTATCAGTAATAATAAAGCGGGGAAGGTGAGGACTTAGGGATGGGAGGGGAAGGGAGGAGAATTAGGGCCCACTGGCGTCTGGATGTGGGCACCTCGTGCCCACTGTCAGTAGGCCCCTGTTGGGAAAAAGTCAGGCCACCGGGGTGGGCGGTGAAAAGACACCACGTCCCGCCGAGGAGGGGCGGCGACTACCCGCGCCTCGGTGACCTGGGGAGGGAGGGAATAAATAAATAAATAAATAATAAAAACTTTTTTACTTTTTCAAGGAAAATTTTTTATTCAAAAACTCCTTGAAAAACAGTATTTACAAGTATATATATTTTTTATAATCATTAGAAAGTATTTATGTTGTAATTAAATTAACCATGTCAGTTTACCGGTAGTGTAGACAAAAAGGGTGTTATTGATTGACCACTTGTCAAGGAAAGATGAGATAGAATTGATAAGTGTGTAGTAATTAAGTTCAAGGATAATTTTATTTTGAGGCGGTATTGCCAGACAGTGAGAGGGTCAGATTTACTGCACGTACGGTATAACCAATATATGATGTTTTTCAAGCTAATAATGAGAGAGTTTGCCAGGCGGACGGCCATTTTGTCTCGACTCTGAGCATAGGGAATGAGAGTCCAATAGGTGTCGAAACTGATAGCGAGGTTGGGTAGGAGGCGGTCGATGAGCCGATGGAGAAGACGAAGAGCAGGTTGAATGGATGGGCAAGTGATGAACAGGTGGACAATAGTGCCTCTCTCGCCGCACCATCCACAGGTGGAGGAGATGCTGGGGTTTTCCCCTTCGTTCTTGGATGTGGGAAACTGATAAACTGCCTTCCAAGGAACTTGGTGGGAAAGGCGGAAAATAGCCAAGTCCGTGCCAGGGAGTAAGTGGAGCTGAAGGTAAGTCGTTCATTTGGTTGTAGAAACTGTACAAAGTCTTAGAGGTTGAAGAAAGGGCGTCTTTGTCGACATCGAAGAGAACCTGGCCGGGTGAAGTAGGGCGAGAGGGGACATCGCGAAGTTGAGCAGGGAGATGAAGGAATCCAGTCAAGTTGAAAAGCGTTGGGAAAGACGAAGTCAAGGACTGGTGCAGGCGAGAGAGGTCTTTACTCAGAAGACGAGATGACAAAGGACGAGAAGATGCAAAAGACAATTGGAGTTCCTGAGCTTGAAGCCACTTTCCAGTATTGATGTTGAGTAGGTTCTTGATGAGATAGATGTTGTTGTCCCAGAGTCGAGAGGCGAAAGCCGTGCCGCCCGGCAAGGGATCGATTAAAGGTGGGTAAATTACCGGTAAATTTAGGACATGGTTGATAGAGTCCGGAGGTGTTTCAATACGAGCTTCGAGGGTCAACCAGGCACGCAAGACCTCACTGTAAAAAACTGGCAAGCTGGTGAAAAATTTGGGTTCTAAGTTTAGTAGGAAAAGTTGGTAATTAAAATTTAAACGTTTATATTGACGTAAGTATACGTCCATCATCAAAAAGCAAGGGTGGGTATTAAATTGAAGGTAATGTTGTAGATGTTTGAACTTTAAAGTGAGGCTGCGTGCCTGGAGACAAGCCAGACCAAGTCCACCTTTATTACAAGACTGATGAAGAAGCGCCATAAGCAAGGAAATGAGAATGTACAGTCAATCCATCATGAATTTAAGGAAATTAGGATTCGAGTTTATTAACCAGTTTGCGAATCCTATGCACCAGGGAACTATTCTTTAAGGGCCTCAGTTGTTGTATGAGGCCCTGAATGTCCTTGGTGAAGGTCTGGGCGATGGACATGGGGTTTCTTTGTGACTTTACTTTTGACAGGAATTTAACGATTTGTGACTCGTTTAGGGGACCGGGCATAATAGGAAGCACTATCTGGGATGATTCATCATCAGTGGATGGTTGTGAACCATCCCAAGTGGAGGAGTCGGTGTCCGATGCTGCAACTACGGAGTTCGGAAAAGGGGTAGACGTGGAGGTGGGGGGTTGGGGTAGGTTTAGGGACGGATCTTGGGGCAGGGATGGGGACAGGGGTGGGGGCGGGGCTTGGCCTAGGAGTGGGAGTGGAGCTAGCTGTAGGGGCGGGGCTATGGGCAAGAGTGGGGGAAGGGGAGGACTGAGGGGTGGGGGAAGGGGAGGACTGAGGGGAGGGGGAAGGGGTGGGGGTGGGAGCGGGGCTAGTGACAAGGGTAGAGTAGGGGGTATCGGAGTGATGAGGACTAGAGGGGGAGGGCTGAGTGTCAAAATCCATGTGTGTTGTGTCATCAGGTGTGTCGTTATCGAGGATCTGCGAGAGGGTCGGGGTCTGGGGTTCGGGGCAGGCCTTTTCCTTAGTTTACGTTGGGGCTGCAGGAATTCAGGATACCAGGTGAGGTGTGTCATCTTCAGGTGTCTGGGGAAAGCTTGCTTGGTGACAGCCTCAGTGAAGAGCCCTAGTGAGGGAGGGTGCAAAAATAAGAATTGGGTTGTCACGAGCAGGTGACTTAGGGTTGTTTCACCCGTGAGGACGCGGACGAGGTGGCGGCAGACTCCACCCCAGCAGCACCACTAGCCCCACCGGCCGCAGTCGCAGCCGAAGCTGCGACGGCTTGTCGGATGAGGCCGAGGGCCCATCAGCAGAGGAGGACCTGCCGCAGAGCCCCAGGTGTGAAGGGCGGGGCTTAGGGACGGGGCAACGGTCTGTGTTTGAAAAACCTGCGACGGAGTGGGGTACAAAAAGGCGGCCTTGGAGGGTCCAGCTAGTGGGGTGGTATTAGAGGGTTCTGTGGTGGGCGGGCGGTGGAGGTTGGACTTCTTAGGGAGGTGTTTGGGGTCAGATTTCTTATTCTTACCGTGAACGAAAGTTGGTGGGGGGTTGAGGGGGTTGGTCGGTTCTTGCGGTTCGTCGTCGTTGTCGGGTGGGGGGCGGGGCTTCTTGCAGGAGCGACTGATGTGGCCAAACTCACCGCAGTTGAAGCATCGCACCGACTCCGTAGATAAAAAACACGATAGTTAGCACCAGAAAAGGAGAAATAATGTGACTGGGAGAGTGACGTTGGGTTTGACTAGGACCTGGACGTGGCGGCGAAATGACATTAATGGGACAGCTGTTTGTTCTTAAAACCAAGGGGTATGGGCCGGATAGGGATACAACTTTACAAAAGCTCGATATGTTGTGAAGAAGGACAGAATTAGGGATTTCGGGATATACATTAGACAAGGTTTGGCGGGTGGTTGGTTGAACAAGGGGCTGAGTTCCAGAGAAAGAGTCGCCGTGGGTAAGACCCAGCGAAATAGCCACCTCCTCTCTAGAACCCAGGTACACGGCAATACGGTTATTAGAAATTCTACTTGCAGAGACAACATGAATGTGTGCTGGCATACAATTGTTAAATTCCTGCATATAGGATTCAATGGACACATTGTCTATGACTCTGAAAGACGCCCCATTCTTCCTGGTGACGCCCGCGAACGGTTCGTCACCAGGAACAATGGGCTTGGGGCCAGCCACGCTTGGCTGACCCACGTCTGAGGTTCCCGCATGACTGGCCATGGCGGCCAGACCAGCAAAAACGACTAACTAAACAAAAAATACACATAAAATACACGAAAATAACAGATATTTACACGGTGGGCTTGGTCTATGGGTATCTATATACAATAAATTACACTATAATATAAATACAAGGACCTTACCAGGTCAGAAAAAGCTAAGATTTAGGCCTTACACGGGAGCTCGAAAGAAACACGTCCGTCCTCGGCATAAATAAATAAATAAATAAATAAATAAATAAATAAATAAATAAATAAACAAATATTTTTTAAAATGCATGCACAAACAAACAAACAAAAACAGGCAAAACAAAATATAACAAAAAACAACAGCAAAAACAACATACATGTGTACGTTCAGACAACTTTGTTTGACAAATGGCTGTTCTAACTTTCATACTTTGAATCTATATCCATACATGTTTATATTCTTACTTGCGCATTTTGTCCTGACTGTTGTCTTAGGGCTAGGGGGTCCTGCACCCCCTTCTCCACTCCGAACAACCACTATGGCAAAATCATATTCAGTGTCAATATCAAGTCCATCTATCAACTGTGATGTGCTGGTACTTGAAGCAGCAGTAAAGAAAGTATAAGATGTATTGTTCATACTGTCATTCTTATATCGGTAGTGGACCTCGTATCGTTCAACCGGTCCGTCCCCTTGACCAGATGACCACTGGTCCCAATAGATTCTTACTTGTGTCAGATCAGTTGTGTAGGATCCTCTTGGTGCTGAAGTGAGGTATGGTTGAGCTGTTAGAAAGAAACACGTCAAGAATTAACAGAAACGAACAATGGATATTATTGTTGCATGCCTTGGAGAAACACATAAGCAAGCACTAACACCAAATTGTACTTTTCTAGAGGTATGGGTTCATTGCTTAGTTGTCTGCAAAAATAACTATACATATAGTAGAGAAAACCCATTTAAATGACGACTGAATTGGCTCAATTACCTAGATCATTATAAGTTTTCTACTTGCTTCCTTTTGACAGGCACACAACAATATAATTTATTTATTTCAATTTGTGGATAATCAACACTAGTCATTTATTTCAGGCTGACAAGTCTCAACATTATCTGTGAAAAATTGTCAAAAAATATCAATAATATCACTAAAAAGGATTTTTTTTATACAAAGTGATTTCAAGTTTTTCTTAACTGTTCTTGGGTGAAACTGTTTTTGTCCAAAACATCTCAACAATAAAAATGTCTAGCAACATGAACACCCTTCATTAAGATATTAACAAGACAGTTTTTAACTTACAACAATAAATCAAATTATAGTCAAAACAATAATGCTATTAAACTTACCATAAACATCCACAGTGATCTGTTTATAAACAGAAGTTCTATCAATGACTAAATAACAAGTAAATACTGATCCAGCAGTTGCATATGCTCCGTCTAAAACAAACACATTTGTTCTCTTGTATTCATTCAAGTTGGTTGACACTTCTGATCTATTGTAAGGAACCTCCACGCTATCAGGGCCATATAAGAAGATTTCATCAGGAGTAGGAAGTGGGTTACCAACTACTTCACAACTGATGGTTACAGGCTGACCTGCGTTTGGCTTGTCGGTCTGACCAAAATAGGTTATATTTCTTGATCCATCTAAAATAGGCAGAAAAAAAATATCGTTATCTTCCATTTTGTCATAAATTTATGTGCATAATATGTGTGTCTCTGTTAATCTGTTAGGGTCCAAACGTAAGGCCACTAGCTACCATTTTTGCATTTGTACAACAGTTCCTGGGAAATAAACAGCCCTGACAGCGAAACACTAATTAAACGGCGCTCAGCCATGGTATAATACAACAATCCAGTTTTGGCCCACCTAAAAAAACTGAGACACGTCTAGTCATTTATGAAATATCAATCTGAAATATACACAGTAAGCAGGTACAGTGCAATGTGAACACATCCAAAACATTATCAGACTGCTTGCAATGATGAAGGAACCAAATGGCTTTCTCGATATGGATACATAGTTTTGGATGTACAAGTACTACAAGAGTAGCATTTTCATGATAAACTGGCCAAATCGATTAGTTTTAGAGTAACTCAGTGACTGAAAATAGTACTCCACGTGATAAGGTCATATTTCTGTTGCTGCTGCATAAATGAGCCAGTAATTTTCAGTTACTGTGTTCATTTTAAACTAGGGCACCAATTCCATACCCTGTTGAAAGTCTGTTCTGATCGTAACGATACTGTCCCATTAACGGCAGATTAATGCTGGATGAGTCTCTTATGCCATCAAAATGCCTGGGCGTCTTCTTGGCCATCATAACCAATACATTTTGATTATATTTTGGGGAATAATGTAATTCCTTACCTTCAGTACAAGTTAATGCAATGTAGCCATCTTGGCATCCATTGCTACATGTTCCAGTGATTTCATCACAGGGTTGGTCGACACGGCAATTACAAACTTGTGTACATATCTCACCATAGTAACCCACTGGGCATGGTAATGGCACTAAACAAAGAAAACAGAACCGGCCAGAAATGAATTTACCTGAAAATAAATTTGATTATCATCACTCCCAACATGATTTCTCAGGGTGTCTCATATCATCACAACATTTACTCTAAGTATGATTTCTGAGAACAATTCAGTTTTGAGAAATTGCAAAGGACTTCAAAGCAAAAACCACTTTTGGTAAAATGTCTGTAAATGTATCCATATTTTTATGAGATATGTATAGAAACCAACCTGTGAAAATTTCCGCTTAATTTTTTGAGTTGCTATTATAAGAAATACTTGACAATGTATATGGGAATTTGGATCAGCAAACACTAAATTTGTAATCGTAATGAGCTGAAACTTTCACAGGTTAATTGTTTTACATATCTTTATTCACATAAAGTGAAACACAGCAAAATGGGAATATACCAATGGTTAAAAGAAAGGTACAATATTGGTCATGCTTCTATGAGAATGTGCACTTTCTTTGATTCGGGATATACATTAAAGGGAAAGTACAACATTGGTAAAGTTAAGATTTGTAGCTTTGCATGGTGCAAAGGACAAGACTGTTTGCAGTGACACCATGTGAAAATTCTCTTTTGAGTAGCAAATAGTTCTGAAAAGAACTAGTGGTTACAACTCGACATTTCGATCAGTATGCTCTGAAGACGATCATCAGAGTATACTGATCGCATGGTGTCACCGCAAACAGTCTTTACTTGTTGGTAATGATGACAAAACAGCTTCTATGAGAATGTGCACTTTCTTTGAATCAAGATATACATTAACCCTCCTGCTACTACAAGGGTCAAAATCAGTAAAAATGTTGATATACTTCCCAAGGTATATCTCGTGCACTTAAAAGTCAAACACTCTCAAACCTAACGTGGAGTGAGTACATTTACAGGTCAAAATGAGTCGACCGTTTTTGACCACAAAAAATAATGCTCAAATCATCGGCATTCAAATGGTATATAACTTACTCATATATCTAGACAAATTTCACAAAATATTTTGCAAGATTTAAACTTACTAAAAAAAACCTAAAAGCAGTGATGAGTTTAAAGGGTTAACCCTCCTACTGCACTTTAGTGGCAATTAGCTACAGGTCAAAAATCAGTCAACTGCCTCTTTTGACTGTTGACTAAAATGTGAAAACTGCATTTTTCGACTGGTTTTTACTGTCATTTTGACCACACTGAACAATACCAGACAAAAACAGTTGACTCATTTTGACCTGTAAATGTACTTACTACACATAAGTGTTTGACTTTTATGTGCACTAGATATACCTTGGCAAGTATATCAGCATTTTGACTGATTTTAACCCTTGTAGTCACAGAAGGATTGATACAATAATATCCTTTACACTATTCGTAAGTATCACATTTAAATGTTGTTATTTTTTAATTACTAATCCCAGACATTTCATTTAAATTTGAGCCATGGCTAGGGTTAAAACCAGAGGAGACTTACTATTATTCTTGCAAAAAAAGTTGAAATTTGAAGATATTCAAATTGCCAGTACCTTATTTTTCTAAAATACATGTAGGCCTATAACCAACAAAATGTGAGTATAAATAATTACAAATTCAGATATCTGGCGACACTTTACCCTGACAATTTGTTCCTTTCCAGCCTGGTGCACATCGCTGAGTGCAATAGTCCTCTGAACACGACGGATCATTACATTCACCGGTATCTTTCAAACATGTGATCCCAGGAGCACAGTGGCAAGTCTGAGAGCAGTACAGTCCAAATTTGTTTGATGGACACTCTATCGACAAACAATTGAAGAAAAAGTGTCATTTAATATTTTCAATATGTCATTTATGCCTGATGAGTTTCTGAGATATGCTAAAATTAGCTGTGTATGCACTGAGCATCACATTTTTGCAAGTCATCTCAAATATAAATAGATACTATGGAATATATGCTAGTGCTGGGTAATTAGTGCAATTACTCATGCAATCCTGAGTAGTAATTGTATATACATGTACAAAGACATAACAAAACATTATGCAATAACACAATTTTCAATCACAATAACAATCACTTCAAAACAAGCCGAGTACTTTGGTTTTTGCTGGTCGGTACGGCAAACATTATGTTGTTTATGTGCGACCACATACGTGAAGCTTGCTAAAAGCTAGTGCCTAGTGTGCAGGGGTGTGATTTGACAAAAGTAAAAAAATCCTGAAGAATGTGTAGCGGGCTTGGGTCTCTCTAGAGGACAAAGCCCCCTGAACCTCCTGGATGTTTAATTTAGAAGGATTTACAGACACTCTACATCCCAACAAACAAGAGGTTTGGACAAAATACAGGCTACTTCCTTGGTGGTTACCTCTCTTCTTTAAAGAACATTCTGAGGCAAAGGGAGATTTGTAAAAAAATCCTGAAATCAGGAAAAATCCTGACAAATTACAGGACGGAGTGTGGTACTAATAATGAAAGTGGCATGTTGCACACATGTATATCATGGACGGGGAGATGGAAACCAGATCTTATATTGCCAGGCTGGCTACTTTCAGAATACAACTCGATAAAGGGCCAGCCACATGTCTTTAGATCCTCTCAGTTTATGATTAAAATTATGACATATTTCATATCTACAATAATTCACTATTGCCCAAATGTAGACTGCAATCCTTTTATTTTGTTAAGAAAAATGATTTTGAACTTTTTAAAAACTTTTCACAGAGCAATAACTTCGTTAATATTACCGTGTAATGACGTCAAATTGGGAGAAAATTATCACATCTTCCAAAAGTTCACCAATTTAGCTGATAAGTTGTTGAATATCGTATCATAACAATATTATTGTGATATTGTTCAGGCTTATTATACGCACAACTCTTACTACTCAATTAATCTCACATTACCTCAAACATGCAAGAATGCACATACAAAGACATAACACTAGGTTTGGGCGGTTTTCAATTTTTGGCTAGCGGGTTTACCGCTGGGGAAAAAAACGTGGTTTTCGGTTTTACCATGATTATTATTTTTTTTTTTTTGAAGGAAAGAAAAATCATTAAAAAGTCTTTAAATAACACGTTACTGATGTTTTTTCACCGTATAATCAGAGGGCAATACAAATCATCTATTATTTATTTCACTGTTGCTTTTTAATTTGTATGAAAAAATGTTTCTATATTTTTTGTTACGAAACATAAAAAAAGGTTTGACCTATTAGGGTAGTCCGCTGGCCTAGCCAAATGCCAGTTAAAATGGCGGCGGACGGGTTAAAACGCCTTTCAAAGTAGTCCGGCAGGCTAGTCACAATCATAAAGACTGTACTAAATCCTAGTTATTTTTACTTTATATTTACAAATCTTATTCCACTGGGCCATAATTTCTTCATTTTTAAACATACTAGCGTCGGGAAATTCAATTCATAAAGATTTATCAACACGAACATAATTTGAAAGTGAATTCCCCGTGAGAACATGAGACCGAGTAGTAGTACTGATGGCTGTGTGGGCAATGTGCACAGGTAGTGTTTGAGGATCGCGTGCCTGTTTCTGTGCATCATGAATGTATAGATTTGCATACATGTAGGTACATGTACATGTAGCAAATATATATTGTTTTTATTGGCTGTTCGATTGCTCATGAATAAATTCACTATGTTGCATATTCATTGTTATAATTTACCTGTAGGCCTACGAACGTTCACAGGCTCTCTGCATACTATGAAAATGCATTAACTGTGCCGAACGAGGTATGTTGCGGGCCAAAACGGCTGCTAAAAAATAGGATTTTAAATAACAATTCATCTATCAGAATCCTAATGATCACGAGAAACGTGTTGCTTTAATAATCGTCACTGAAGAACAAAGATACAATGAGGACCAGTAAAAGCATGCCTTGACTTTCGGGATAAATTGCCCCGCTCTGGGGCTCAAAAACTGATGATTTTATAAAACTGTGGTTTTATGTTTGAAAACCGAATTTGGCGGTATTTCGGTTTAGTAAAAATCCCTCGGTTCGGTGTCGGTTTAAAAAAAAATGCGACTACTCGGTTTTACCGAAAAACCGCCCAAGCCTACATAACACAAAAGCAATCGCAAAAAAACAAGATTTAACAATGATTTAATGCAGACAATGGTGGGGCAGTAAGACTTTCTTGAAAAAAATTGATAAAAATACTAAAACAGTAATTGTCAAATGCAAGAGGGATACAAAGCCATGCTACATATTTGAATAATACTTCATTTCTTTTCTTCTGGTGTGTTTATATAGAAAGGGATTCTCCATGGCACTCCGATGGAGTGCCATGGCCGAGTGGTCTAGCGCATCAGACTTGTGTTCTGATGACCGAGTTGTCAGAATGTGGTTTTGAATCCTGGCTGCGACCATGGTACTTGTGTCCTTGAGCAAGACACTTGACTGTACAGTGCTCCTCTTCACCCAGGAGTATAAATGGGTACCTGTGAGGGTAGAGGTTGATATTGTGGTTGAAAAAGCTTCAGAGCTGTATACTCCCAAGGGAGCTGAGAAAGTTTAAGGATTGATAAGGATTAAGAATGACCAGGGATAATAATGTAAAAGTGCCTTGTATCCTTTGGCATTCTATAAATCCAGTTATTATTATTATTACACTCACTGGCCAAAAGTATTGCAACATGAATTTGTACGAGACATTGCCGAGACGGATGGCCGCAGTTATCAGGTCACGTGGTTACCCGACAAAGTATTGAAGGACTTTGTTTCCGAGCAAGAACAGTAAAAAAGAACATTGACTTCAAAACACAGGCACTTTCAAGAAGTCTTAAGTAGTGTAAATAAAATAAAATAAATTATTGTAACACAGTTCTCCAAACTGAACTTTGGTGTGAATTTCAATGTTGCAATACTTATGGCCAGTGAGTGTATTATTATAAGTAGATATTCAGCTAATGGCCAATGAGAAACCGTGATGGAAGAAGCTTGTGACCAACTGGCAGATAATCTATTTATCTCACCCTCATTGCAGCGGATTCCCTGGTACCCTGCAGCACATGCACAGCCAAACGGGTCTTGAAGGCAAAGGAGTACTCCCATGCAGGCGCCACCATGGCGATTTTCACTATTTGTACAAACAAGTGATCCACCCAGACCCCACCTATTTCTTCCTTTGGCTGCAAATTGAATAAAAATCATAATTTATGTAATTTTCACATAACCGACATAGCTATAATTAAAGCACTGTACACTCCAAGTGTCTACAGACAAAAAAAAATCCATGAGCAACTTGGGTGTTTTGATAATGAGCTACATGTATTTCAGAAACTGACACTAAATCCATTTTTGAGAACTTACCAATATGACAGTTTGAACCACTGAAGCCTGGCGGGCAAATACAGAGCCCAGACTTGTCATCGCAAACACCGCCATTATAACACACTGGGCATGTGTTCTGACAATCGTTGGTGAGTCCCCACTTGTTACTTGGACAATCTAAGCAAAAAAAACACAACATAATTTGATTAAACAAGTGATTACACGATATTCAATCTACTAAAATGTCACCAGAGGTGTACATGCAAGTATTCGTTAATATCACCACGTGCAACAATGCAGTTCAGTATATTAACCCTAACTCCCTACAGCCATTTCACAGACACCCTGCTGAATGCAACAACATGCAACAACAGAAAAGTGTGCAGGCTGCTCAATGCAACAAGATCCACCAGCTGGAGCAATGGTTCTATTGTTCTCTGCTGAGGGCAACAAGATGTAACAACTTTTTCCATTTGTTGCATCTTGTTGCATTGAGCGTGGTTAGAGTTAAGATTAAAGAGGTGCTCTAAGCAAATATCATTCCCCTTTTTAAAGAGATTATGTCATAAAGAAACATAACAACAGAAGTATTACTATCTCAACCCAAGGTAAAACATTGTAAAAATTCAGAAAGAGGAACTGTTTATCCCAGTGGAACTTTTCTTAATTTGAGACAAAAGAGGTTCTGAAAAAGTGATTTTTGACACTATTTAACTGTGGATTTAGGTAATAAAATATACTGTGTTTAGTTTCATTATGACATAATATGTCTTTCGAAATGAGAAAAGGTCAATTAATAATATTTTCTAAGAGCCCCACTATAACCATTGATGCACAAATGAGATTTGTTTAATACGAGCCAGAATGGTACATCTTTCAAAACTCCTTGAATATATATAGACAATGCCTATCACGCTAGGCTACAACAGTTTTTCACTCGACATGTACATGTACTTATCCTGTTCGTAATGTGATGTAATTCCAACATAAACCACACCCACTTCGCATGTGCTGGCTCCAACAATAATCAGATAGAAATGCATTGACCACCCTAGGATTCACGCAGGAAATCTGAACGTATGTGTTGTAAATACTCAACATCTTATTATAATGCTGTCCTTGAGCAAGACACTTTACCATAATTGCTTCTCTCCACCTAGGGGTAAATGGGTACCTGTGAAGGCAGAGTTGGTTGTTGTGTTTGATTAGCCCTTTTGAGCTGTATACTTCCCTGGGAGCTGAGATGGTTTCAGGAATGATTTATGAACCTGATGTGCAGGGACAATAATGTACAGTGCCTTGATCTAGTTGCTAGGATATGTGTGCTTTATAATTATATTACTATTATTATTATTAATAGTCAAATTCTAAACATTAAAATCAAGGAATTTAGGTTAAATTACACTCAACGGTTTGCCAGCCTTTGAACCGGAAGTTGCAAAAAGAATGCGTGTAGTACCAATGCATGCGCGTATTACATATCGACTTACGAACAGGATTGTGTGAGTTAAATATTGACATTTTGTTGCCAAGTTGCAGCTGACATGATGATGATGATAGTGCATGTATGTTAACTTGTCATACTTGTTCTACAGCCAAAGTAAACTTGAAAGATCAGCCATGCATCTTCTGTTGCAAGTCTCGGACTTGAAACTTAGACTAAAACTCTAAACTAAGTTCTCAAGACTTGATGTATGAGGACTTGAATACAAGTCTGGTGTGTAATTATGAATGGACCGACAGTATATGTAGCGGCTTAAAGGTCGCATTTGTTAATAAACAAGGAACAATATAAACTTCGGATACATGCAACATAACTGATAATGTGAACAATTCCATTTAAATGTACAAAACATAAATACCGTCAAAGCATGCTTTTGTATTTGCTTTCCTTTTAACAAGGTAAATTGAAAATTACAAGTAACACAAGTGATACATTCTGAACAAAAAATTGAAATTATCAAGAGTAAAAAATGAACAAAAACAAATTACTTCTAACAATAAGTCGTAAGATAGCATGGACTCCCCGTCCTCTGCGGCCATTTTCATAACATTCATATACTCCTGCATCCGCTGGAGTAACCTGTCTTATATATGGTGTCTGGTTACCCTCCCAATCACTTATCTCTGCTGTGGATTTCTCCATCGCAGGCCTGAGGGTACTCTTGATGGGAATGTAACTCGTAGGGAAGCTGAGTCCCCTACACTGACTGTGATTGTCTGTCGCTCTGGGAGAATAACCGCTGTGAATTGAAACAAAACAAACACAAGAGGTTTAAATAAATTAAAAAATAAAACAAGGAAAGGTTATCACTTGCAAATTGAAACTGAATGCTGCACTATCATCTATCTGAGAGCATTTCCTCCTCACTGACTTGGGTCTATTCCTACTGCCAGTGAAGCATGCACAACCTTATCAATTAATTGCCTACTGGAGTGCTGGCATACAAGATGAATGATTCTAAACCACAAATCCCCGGACAGGAATATCTATTTGAATAGTTACGGGGCAGTCCTACTTTGGTTCAAAAGATAATACATGTTTTTGTTGTAATTTCAATTTCAACCACAACTATTTAGATCCAACTTCCCTGAAAGCAACAAGGAATAGCAACACGGATTTGCAATATTGGTACAAGTATCAATAACCGTGAGAAAATATTCTGCCTTAAGTTGTTTTATCTTGAGAAAAAACACAATTTTTCATTGAGTGAAATTTGTTGCTTTGCATGGGGAAAAGGATAAGTAAAGACTGTTTGCAGGGACACTATGTGAAAATTCTCCTTTAGGTAGTAAGTCGTCCTGAAAAGAACTGGTTGTCACAACTTGATGTTTCCATCAGTATGCTCTGATCATGTTCAGGAGAATGTCGGACTCTGGGAGATGCTGCTGCTTATTAGATTGCTCGGGGATTTGCGCTAACACTGGATGCTGGATGATTAGTGCATTGTTGCGAGCAGGTGGAAATTGGTGGAACTGGGATCCTTAGAGTGGGGCGTGGGGAGTTAGTAATAAGCACAGTTAGTAATAAGCACAGGGGAGGGATTGTTAATGTAGAAAAAAAGTTGCTGGATGGCAAGTTTTTGTTAAACATCAAAACCTAGCTGCACCAGATTTGTTTGTTTTTTAAACGTGAGCTTCAATTGTGATGAAATTTTCACAGGATAGTTTCTTGAAATGAGCATACATGTACGTTACCAAATAGCAATGTTGAACACATGTACAGTGTACATGTACCTTCCCTGTAATTAACATTCATTACATGAATCTGTACATCACTACATCAGTGAACAGTATTGGCCTCATGTTACACAAACTCTTCTATATATCACCACACATTTTGGCTACTGTTTTGGCTTCATCTTTTTATACTTATTTAGGAAGTATTTTTTCTTCAAAGCCATGAGGATTTTATGAGGAAGTTGAAAATGTGTTGCAGGAGATTAAAAATACAGGTTTTTATAGGTTAATATAGGTTTTATATATTTCGCTGGGAGGCCTGTTATAACAGCCCCATTCTACATGTACATGTATAGTGACAAACATTTTTGTAGAAAATTATACTTATAAAGCCCTGTTCTATAGTAACAAAACATTTTAGTTGCAAATATAAGCTTATAAAAGTTTTTTTCAAAAAGCTCTGCTCTAACTTGGCAAAGCATTGAGTAGTTGATAAGGCAACAGCTGTTATATAGTGACAAAACATTGTAGTAGCAAATTATGCTTATAAAGCCCTGTTCTACAGTAGCAAAACATTTTAGTAGCAAATTTAAGCTTATGGGGGGGCAGAGGGAGAGGGGAGAGGGGAGAGGGGAGAGGGAAATGGTATGTAAATTTATGTTTTTTGCAGTGTTTGGGAAAGGGGGTAAGTAATAGACATGCTTACCATTGTTATTCAAAGTTATTGTTGTTATTCTCTCGATCTTTGCTCCTGTATTTATCTCACAGTAGAAGACACCAATTCTATACAGACAAGATGAATCAGTACTGCCACTACAAGAACATCCACCACTGGGACACCTCATATATTGTCTTACAAAAGGGTATCCAGTATTATCTGATATAGAAGGTACACAAGATGTGCATGACGGCAAACTAGTACCACCAGGGCCTGTTCTTACTTCCCGCCCAAATGTAACCTCAGCATTTCTTATGTCTTCGTTTCCTTTGTAGCCACCAATAAATTGATCTTTATTAGAACTGGCAAGAACTGGGCGATAATTAAAGGATGTGAAATCCACAAGTTCATCACCTGTAAAAGAAAAACAAAAAATAACAAAATATCAAGTCATTATTCTTTGGACGAAACATGATCATGTTGGGGTGTATGTGACACGACAGGAAGCTTGCCCACCCCCATCTGCAAAGTGCAGCAGGCCGCAGCAGCGAGTCTCCGCCCAGCACGCAGCGATTGGACAGTGTGTGTCACATGCATTAGGGCTGCAGTGCCGGAAGGGTATATAAGGAGCGCAATTGCCGTGGCGAGAGGAGAACTTTGGTGAGAGCTCTGAGTATCATCGGCGCTGGTGGGCAAGCTTGGTGAGTCACCTAACATATAGAGCGATTAGAGCACAGTTGGTGCGGTATGAGTTCCTAGTGTTAGGAGCTTACAATAACGTTGGGTTTGTTTCTGTAACTCTCACAATGATGAGCAACATCCCCTAAAAACTAGCCCCGGGAACGTAATGTAGTACACTGACAAATAACTATCCTCCTGTAAATCAAAATCAATAGATGCCCACTGTTGAGAGCTTGAAATAAGGAGAATTAAGGAGAAGTTTGAATAAACCAGTACTTTATGTTATTTAATTATATTTCTGGTGTCCTGTTGTCCTTTAATTAGGGGATGTTGATTGTAGATTTGTATTGGCTCCAAACGGAGAACTCGACAAATCATTAACCAATACTGGATGAAGTCTCAGCCGGTTCGGGGACGTTCCGGTCAGTGCCGTCTGCACCACACCCTGTGGTCATCTTGGGGTAGCTTGGTAGGGTCTTGCTTGGAGAGGATGTAATTGAGCAATGTGATGGTCTGCTCACTCTTCTCCCAAAGCCAAACTGTTCTGCATGGTCCTAGTTGTCAGTGTGTCGAGGTTAATCCCTGACCAGGCCCCCTTCAACTCTTTGAACAAAGGGTTTTCATGGTTCTTGTCATTGCCAAACAGCTGCTCCCATACAGCACCAACTATGAGTTCTAACACATAGTGACGATAGGCCAGGAAGAATACTTTTCTTTCTAACTTCTTCTCTAGCAATTTGGCAGCTCCCTTGTAAATACAAACTGTAGCTACATGTACATGGTGTAGAATACCAATGCCACTGTCAGGTCTCATACTGTAAGCAGCTCATCAACAGATGCATCATCTTGTGATAGACCCCTGGAGTCATTGATGGTAAAAAATACCATGTATGTACATTAATTTACCCTCTTCATATAGTGAAGTACATTGTACCAGAGATGAGCACGGCCAGGACTTCCTTAGTTATTACATGTACCATTGCAACATCCTTTACCATCTTTTCATCCCAGTGTAGAGCACCAAATCGAGGTGATTTCTCAATCAATTTCTCCATGGATATTTGAGATAACCTTTGGAGAACTACCATCCTAATCCAGTGTGTTGTAGACTTTAAAATGGAAAAGTCATTAAGGCCTCCTCCTCCAGTCTTGGTCATAGAATAAATCAGTGCCTAAAACACTACATTTGACCTTTGACCCCCAAATACTGACCCCTTATTTATGACCCCTATGATTTCTAAAGCACTCAAATTTTGTTCGGCAATGCTGCTTTTCATAAAATAAGCCAAAATCAAGTAGGTACTTTAAATACAAGCTAAGTACTAAGCGAATTGGTCAAAATTTACCATTTTTCTTCAGCAGTGATGTTTTGCATATGCTTGATTTTGATTATTAAAAATTCGTCTGGAAAATGAGTGGTTCACCGTGGTTGAAAGTGCGATCATATTGTGGACCAAAATTATTCTAAACTTCACCACTACATATAGAAATCAATGCTCATTTGGTTAAATGTTCAAAAACTTTTATTATAAAACAAAGTTAAAAACATTTCTAGAGTTCCTTTTAATACGGCCGAAGTGATCGTATGAAAGCGCACATGTGAAGTGAACGTAGTCCTAAATTTGTATACGGGTGGCGTAATTGCTTAATTGCTCCAACCCCAAACTCAGTAGAAGAAAAAATAAACATGTGCGAAGCTAAAAAAAAAAAAAAAAAAATGAGCAGTTGTTGAGTGTTTTCCATTGACAACGTACTGTATGTCAGACAGATATATATATATATATATATATATACATGTAGACCTACCCCCGGCGCAGTCTGGACATACGGGAAAAAAAACGGTCTGGACGGAACCCTTGATCGAAAATATACATGTAAACGTTATTTCGGGAAAAGGTTTGTGAATGCGATTTCAAAAATCTTTTTTTATTAAACCACAATAGTGAAAATATCTGTCAGAATTTGTATCGCAAAATCTGGTTCTTTTAAATTCCGCCGCAGATTGTCCAAATTACGTCGCATTTTACGATGCCATACAGGGGAAATCATTCACTGTCGTTAATGTTATTACACAGTACATTGAGTCAAGATGGAGTCTGTTGAGGCCAATAAGCAGTTTAAATGCACTCAATGTGAGAAGTCATCCAGTCAGCTCAGAGGGTTGCTCCGCCATAAAAAAAACTAAGTCACGGACCAGCAGCCTCACTATACTGTCGGCAGTGTGCATTCTCCAACAAGCGCCGAGACAATTTCAAGAATATCATCCATTCTCAAAATGGCCGCAGGTGTGGCCACAGGCAATAAAAGACCTTGCCTTCAGCTCGGTCCCGTGGCCATGACCTTCGGTCTTTATCCTGGTGTAAAGACCGTGCGACAAACTTTGATTCCCTTATTAATGGCAATCTGATTCACACTACAAGCTGTTCATCAGGGTTACTGGTGGATCGGGCCTTGGCCCTCCAAACTTTTTTCCACCAAATCTACACATGTATGTAATGTACATGTATACCTGTCAAAAATAAATATATCAATCAATCAAAAAAGTAACTGACAACAGCATCATGAACTACAATATATTGGAACTTGTTCCTGAAAATGCAGATAAATTGCACTAAAGCAACTAGAATCAAAACATTTCAGGGCCCTTAAGCAGACCCAGGTTCACCTTAGGGCTGTGCGTTTTCGGATATTTTTGGAACCGGATACCCGAAATCTGGAAACTTCGGATACCCGGATACCCGTTTTCATTTTTGTTGAAAGCATGCCTCCGGTGGTGTACCTATACATGTACTGTAAATGGTAACAAATTTACTTTTATAATACAGAGGATACCATACTATCGCTCTTTTCTTTATTGGAGGTAATCTCTTGAATTTAAAGATAATTGTCTATACAAGTACATTCTTCAAGAGTCACAGATTTCTGTTTCATCATCAGGTCTCTTGCTCGGCGACGGGGGCGTCGTCATGCGTAGAGCCAATCAGGTTCACCAATCTTCTCCACTTGGGTCGGTCCAGTGCTAGAGGCTCAGCTTCAGCCAGTGACAGGCCCATTTGGTGTAGGTCCCTGGTGATGGCATCAATCCAGCGAGTCCGGGGGGCACCACGGGGGCGTTTCCAGCCGGCAGATTTAGGATCAAAGTGGAGGATAACGTGTGTAGGGTGTTCAGGTGGGAGTCTTTTGACATGGCCGTACCAGCGCATCCTGCGCTGTGCTGCCAAACGGGACGCGGGGGGCTGTTGTGTGCGTTCTCGGAGAGAGATGTTGGAGACTCGATCTTGCCATATAATCCCCTCTATTGTGCGCAGTGCTCTGGAGTCAAAGCCATCGATTCTCTCGGCCAAGGTCTTATTAAGAGGCCATGTTTCTGCACCATATAGAAGAATGGAGAGGATTGAGGTGTTATAGATCCGCAGTTTGGTCTCCCTCGTTATGGAGTGGTGTCTCCACAGCGGCTTCCAGAGAGTCTTCATGGCACTGGCTGCCAGGGCACGTCTCCTGTTTATCTCGGTTGCTATGTTACCGTTGTTAGTGATAATTGACCCGAGGTAGATGAAAGAAGTCACAAACTCCACTTCCTCCCCACTGATGAGCAGCGGAGGGGGGGCTTCACCTCCGATGTGCATGAGTTTTGTTTTCGGCCAGCTGACCTTTAGACCCAGTTTATTGGCTTCCTCTTGGTAGATCTCCAGGGATTCTCTTAGTTGATCTGGCGTGGAGCAGAATAGTGTGGTATCATCTGCATATTCCAGGTCCGTGAGGAGGTAACTGCCTAGTTGAACCCCGGAAACACGGGCACAGATCCGTTCCATCAGATGGTCAATGATGCAATTGAACAGATCTGGTGCAGCTACGCATCCCTGTCTCACTCCACTGTTAATTGAGAACCAGGTGGAGTTCTTGCCATTGATCCGCACACAACTTTCTGCATCGCTGTAGAGCTTTTGAAAGAGAGCAATGATCTTTCGCGGGGCTCCAAGGATGGCAAGGATCTTCCAAAGAGATGCGTGGTCAACAGTGTCGAAAGCAGCCTTGAGATCGAGGAAGGCAATGTAGAGGTGTCTATCTCGGCGAAACTCATGAGCCTTCTCAATTATGAGGCGGAGGGCGAAATCTGGTCCATTGTGGATCGATTTGGCATGAAGCCCGCCTGCTGAAGGCGACGTTTACTTCTGATGGCCGGGAGAGCCGGAGAGAAGTATACGGGTGAAGATATTTCCTGGGATGGAAAGGAGGTGATACCTCTGTGGTTGTGCAGACCAATTTGTCACCTTGTGTTTCCAGAAGGGAGAATGATGCCCGGGTCCAGTCTTCCGGGGGGCACTCAGTTATCCAGACCTGGTTAATGATGTGGGTGAGCCACTCGATGGTATTGTCACCGCCCAGTTTCAGCATTTCTGCTGTGATATTGCAGATGCCAGGGGCTTTGTCATTTCGAAGTTTGGACAGAGCCTGCGCAACCTCTTCTTTGGTCACAGGGTCTACGCTGCAGTTGTAGTTTGCACTGGCATTATCTGATGGCGCTGTGAGAGTGGGGTCTGTTGGTGGTGGAGGATGATGCAGAAGTTCACTGAAATGCTCCTTCCAGCGGCTGATGCATTCGTCCTCGGAGTTGAGTGTGTTACCCTGTGAGTCCTTTACCAGGGCGGTCCTCTGTTGGGGGCATGTTTTTACTCGTCGCAGGGTTCGATAAACTTGGGTGTAGTTATTGTTCTCTGCGGCGGCCTCCAGGTGTTCTGCTTCACCTAGCCAGAATTTCTCCCTGTCTTCTTTTATCGCGGTGTTACGGATGCGATTTAGGCGGCGATATTCAGTCATGTCGCCCCTAAGACGTGCAGCTCTGCGGAGTTCTATGATTTCTAGCGTTGCTGGTGAAATCCAGGGGCGCCTAGGTGCAAGGCGAGTGCGTTTAATGGAGTCAGCAGTTGCCTGGTTTATTGTAGACACAAAAAGGTTCCAGTTGGTACGTTCTTCTTGTGCCAGAGCATTATACCTGTTGGAGATGGAGCTGGTAAACACTGAGGTGATGTTGGGATCCTTGAGATGGGAAGATCTCAGTCGAGGTGGGGCCCGTGGTGATGGAGTGGCCTTTAGTTTCAGTCGTAGCTGGGCTACCAGTAAACGGTGGTCCGTGTTGCCGAGCTGGGCTCCACGGTATACACGGCAGTTGGTAACACTGGATTTCCAGCGACTGGAGATGATGATGTGATCAAGGGCCTTGCGGGTTTTGCCATCATTGCTATACCATGTCCATTTGTGAATATTCTTCCTGGGGAACCACGTGTCTACCATAGATAGGCCCCCGGCACTGCATAGATGCATGAGGCGCTCTCCGTTATTGTTGGTGATGGGGTCTGGAGATTCTGGGCCCATGATGGTTTTGGTCTGCAGGTCCCGAGAAACGGAGGAGACAGTGGCGTTAAAATCTGCCAGCACAATGGTGATGTCATGCGGGGGTATTTGCTGGATGACCAGATGTAACTGATCAAAGAACGCGTTCTTTGCCTGGTCGTCAGCGACCTCTGTTGGTGCGTAGGCAACTACGACTGTCAACTTTCCGTGTTGATGGTGGAAACGGGCTGTGAGCAGTCGTTCACTGACTGGGGTCCATCCTATAAGAGATTTCCTGACATGGCGTGGCATTACTAGGGCGACGCCAAAGAGCCCTCTGTTGTCGTTTGGGCCGCTCCAGATGTAGGTGTGGTCGCCTTCTATTTTCTCACCACTTTCGCGCCAGCGTGATTCGCAGATTCCCGCAATAGAGATGTTATATCGCGACAGTTCACGAGATAGAAGAGTGGCGTGTCCTGTACGACGAAGTGTTTGCACATTCCATGTAGCAACACGGAAGGGATGTCGGAGATTGATTAATCGTTGGTCAGGGGCGGGCGAGGGTCGAGTCCAAGGGTCAGTCCGGCTATTTCTGATTGGTTTCGTAACAAAAGGGGGGGTTCTCTGGAGTGGGTTGTTGGCCCACAGCCAGATAGCCAGCTGGGGGGGCTGCCCCCTTAGGGCCTGCTGGCCTGCCCTGAACCATTCTTCGTCGGGCCCCTCGCCAGAGACCAGTTTGCCATGGGAGACCCTACCAGGAGCACAAGGCTCCAGACAACATAGCTCTCAGGGTCACGGGGACACACAAACCTCTCCACCACGATAAGGTGATGGTTCCCGGAGAGGAGATTTCTGTTTGCACCGCTCAAATGTTAAGTCCGAATTTTAAAAAGTCGTTTACGGGTAATTGGAACCGAAAAATGGAACCGGGTAATGACCGTTTCGGTCGGGTATCCAGATACCCGGATATCCGGCACAGCCCTAGTTCACCTGCCATGAATGGCTTTGTGCTTCTCGCTGGCAAGTCCACCCCTCCAACATTTGGCCTAGATTCACAGGGTTTGCTTTTCCCATGGATAGCTCACCCCAGATTTTGAAGGTCATTTGTAGATCCATCATCAATTAATGTTGTAACAAAGAAACTGTAAAACCATGCTTCTTGCGTTTTTTATGGGAAATATGGAATTTTTCGAAGTATTTGTTTTCCTGAAAAAGTGAACCATTTTAAGGCAAAGGTTTGAGTTGGCACAAGATCTAAGTTGGCAGTAATTTGATGTGAGTATGAGTTGGCAAAGGTAATGTACAAGTTGGATGGGTATGAGATGCAAGGATATGAGGTGACTAGAATTCCTGTTTTATACCCCCTAAAGTGCTTATTCCAATTATAAAACACACCAATTGGAATTTAATCGGTTCCCACAGGTATTACTTGCCTTTAAGGGTACCATTCACCATTGGTAAAATGTCTGTAATATGCTTCTTTATAAGAATAAAGACATCATGGAATAGTAACATGTGAAAGTTTGAACTTTTTTTCATTTACAAAAAAACTAATGAAAATGCATTCATATTTGTTTGCATGCATTCTAATGGTGTGATCTCTTTCTAATTTGTAGTGTACATGACGTTACAGCATGTCAGATGAATAATATTGCCCTTGAAATGGACAATCACCTTGTATGTCCGGGGTCAGACTAATATTTATCAGGATGTTTGACACAATCACCAACTTCACATCAAGAAAGTTTTCAGATTATAATTAAGAAATGTTGTAATTGGGTAGATAATGTACCATTATGAACACTCGCTTTAAACTATTACAAGCACGCTCACTCTTTGAATCGAGAGTGAAACAACCAACCTGTAAAATTTTGAGTTTAAAATTAATTATATTTTGTCGATGACAAGAATTTTAATTTTTTTTAAATAGGAATAGCAAGTAGGGACAGGGGGGAGGTAGATGGGAGGAGAAATTATACAGGCCTTACCTATGGGAATGTGTCCCCCTCCCCCACCCATGCACACATCTATATTTATACCACTGGTATACAGTTACTTGAAAGAAAAGAAGTTGGGGCCAACTGCCAAGTACTTTTTAACAAAACTTTTTAACACAATCCACCAATATGTACACTCTACAAACTAAATTGTTGAATCAACCTTTTAAGAGTTCGGTGAGTGACAACACTTTATAAAGTTAAATGCAACTCAAAGAAAGTGTTGAATTAACACGGAGTCAAGTTAAGTCTAACTTTATCAATGTTAATTCAACACTTTTTAAAAGTTAAATCCAACTTTATGAAGAGTTGTCACTGACCGAACTCTTTAAAATGTTGATTCAACACTTTAGTTTTAAGAGTGTACCATTTTGGTGCTACTACTTAACACGTTTCTGCAATTCTAAGAAGGGAATTTTTGGCATACTACACATTCGGAAATGAGTCTAAAATTAAAAATAATTTTCTAGAGTTTTAAATGAACAGAGTTGTGCAGAGATGCAGCTCCTTTTAAAAGTAGTTTTTGTTAGGATTATGTGTTGAATGGATTTACGTTCTGATTGGTGCCTAGTAACTTTATAACAGTGAAGAATGGGCAACATTAACCCTAACCACCCCAATTCCTGCAAAATCCTCCAAGGAGAACTTTTTTAGAAAAATTCAGCACTGTTGGAAACTGGTACTTTCACCTCTTCAAATTGGACAAAATTACTACCAGGCAAGAAGTACAGGCCATGAAAGATGCAGAATATGAAAGATCAACGAAAATGCATGGTACATTTTGAAGATACACAAAAGGGCATGTTTCCAAAAGTGCACTGATGGATTTTGGAGGATTCAGGAAGGTTCCTAGCCAGAATACCTAGGGGGTTAGGGTTAACCCTACCCTTCCCAAATCCTCCAAAATCCTCTTTGCCAAAGTGAAGGATTTTGAAGGATTGAGGTTACATGCTACATGCTCTTTGCTAAAGTGAAAGATTTTGGAGGATTGAGGTTATAGGCATACTTGCATTTCGAATGTACATGTACATCCATGTTTGTTGTTGTGATTGCAAGGTCAGTGCTTGGGTCAGTGGACACTGTTTATTGCTCCATGCATGCAGGAAGGGTCCCTGGCCTTGTACATGTATCACAGATTAGAAACACATGTGTGCATACATGTCATGTGCTTGCTTTACTCCTGAAGGATTTTGGAGGATTCAGGTTATGTGTAAGCAAATGGGCCTTATAGGAAGTTAGGGTTGATCTCTCTACAAAAAATTGCTATATGGAAAATCTTTTAATGCAATTGTTCCCTGATCCATTTTATAGTAATACCATCATACATACAAGTCAAGTTTGTTTGGCTCCATTCTAGGGGCAATACACTGGAATCCGTCTGTATCCTTGACCCTAACCCCACATGTACAAAAAAGGGGTGGAATTTTTTCAACTTTTGATCTGCTAATTATTTACAATCTAAAATTTTTGTGATTAGACAAGCTTGCCCAACTTTTGGCATGAAGTTCCCTATTGTGAGATCGGTAATTTTGGTGAAATTTTAATTAAATTTTTTATTTATTTTTAAATTCAAAAATGTTTTGAAAAACCTTATCAAAATTAGCTATCCCAGAATAACGGATTTTATGCCAAGTGTCTGCTTTGGCAAGGTTACCTAATCATTAAGTTCTAGTTTGTAATAATTAGCAGAAAAAAATCTCTCCTTTTTTGTACATGTGTGGTAAACTTGGGTGATATCAATTTTTTTCATCCACAATATATCGGCAAACATGTCACGATTTACACGATTGCTTTAGAGCCGATAACCACAGGTATGTACCCCTCTACAAGCGTCACAATCGCAAATTTATTTTCATAGTGTGTATGTACTTCTGAAGTAGTTCGCTTTTGTTTCCCACTTCCAAAAAGCTGAAAAGACTGTAAATTTTGTTTCCATGGAATTTCTCACTCGACTTACAGTGGCCATTTTTTGTTTAATCGCGATATATTTATATTAATCGCGATTTGCCGATAACTTTAAAAGGTTCTCGACATCGTAATCGACTAAAAAGGTACTGAGATATTAGTTATTATCATGTTATCACCCAACCTTATTCTGCCTGATTTTCTTGAAATAAATATCCTGGAATAATTAAGTATATGTCCATCAACATCCATATGTTCTCCACCTATACTAGCCCACTTGGAAAGATAATCCAGCACTATGGTATTCACTATCATTGTTACGCTGATGACATCCAGCTTTTCACATCATTCGGTCCAAATCCATCGAGTGCAGCAGTTGCTATGGAAAAACTCGAGGCCTGTGTCAAACACATTAAAGGATGGATGAGCACAAACTGCCTTAAGCTGAACGATGACAAGTCTGTGTTCATGTTGTTTGGCAGTAAAACCAACCTAGCTAAGCTGGATATAACATCAGTGCATATTGGTTCTATTTCCGTTCCTGCTTGGCTTCGACTGCTCGTAGCCTTGGGGTCGTTTTTGATAGTCAAATGACATTTAACTCTCACATTTCCAATGTGTCAAAGCTGGTTAGGTTTCACTTGAGGAATATCGCCTTCATTCGCGGATACGTACCTAACTCAATCAGCAACAGAGCAACTTGTACATGCACTGATATCATCCAGACTTGACTACTGCAATTCACTCCTGTACAACTCGCCTCAGTACCAACTAAACAGGCTTCAACAGCTTCAGAACTCAGTTGCCCGGCTGGTAACACTGACCAAAAGATCCGAGCACATCCATGCACGGGCAAACTGGGCACGTGCCCCGGGCCCAGGAGCCAATAGGGGCCCTTGGTTTTCAAAAAAAAGAAAAAAGCATAGTACTAGTAGTATTATGCGCGTGTATGGGCCCGTGGTGAATTTGTGCCCAGGGCCTGTGCTCATGATGATCCGTCCATGAGCACATCACTCCAGTGTTAAAGTCACTTCATTGGTTGCCTGTACAAAGTCGCATAACCTTCAAGATTGTATTGCTTACATATCATGTACTCCATGGATCTGCCCCTGAATACCTCACTGAGGTGCTACCTAGATACAATCCTGCTCGCAACCTTCACTCCTCACAATCCATCTCACTTGTTGTTCCTTGTGTATATCGCTCATGGGGATCTCGGGCCATACATCATTCTGCACCTACACTATGGAACAGTTTACCGGCACAATTGCAACTGGCTACATCTCTAGACACTTTCAAGAAACATTTGAAGACTCACTTATTTGGTGTTGGGTTTCTGTAAATGATTGGTGGTGGTGGTAATGTCTTTTTAATGAATTGAATTTTTAATATGTTGGTTGTCCGGCAACCAGTCACATTGGTTCAGCCATAAACCAATCCGTTAACCAATACACTGGTCAATAGTGACCAATGTGATTGGTTGTCAAGCAATCAATCACATTGGTTCAGCAATGAACCAATCCTTTTTGGTTGACCTTGGCCACAACTCGTGACCAATATATAGGTTGGTTGTCAAGCAACCAATTGCATTGGTTCAACAATGAACCAATCCTTATTGGTTGATATTGGTCACAATTCGTGACCAAAAGGTTGGTTGTCAAGCAGCCAATCACACTGGGTCAGTAATTAACCAATCTTCAATGGTTGACATTGGAATAGTGACCAATAGGAAGCCACCAATCCTTATTGGTTATTGGTTCAGACATGAACCAATCCTTATTGTTTTAACCAATACATTGGTCCACTAGTGGCCAGTTAGGTTGGTTGTCCGGTAACCAATCGTGATTGGTTCAACCATCAACCAATCCTTATTGGTTGCCTACAGTAGGACCGAATCCGCTATTTTGGGGGTGCAAAATGACCTGTTCCAGCTTCTCACAGGAAATTCCAAAGGGAAGTAGAACATAATTGTATAACAAAACTTTGTCAATAATAAGATATTTAATGGCAAACAAGCAATTGAAATTTCAATCTTGTTTGTCAAAGATGTCAAACATTTAATTTTCTGCATTACTCTGGAATGACCCTACATAAAAGTGGAATGACCCTGAGCCAAGAGGAGCTAGCTGCTATGCATGCTAGCTGCATGCTGTGTGCACACATGTGATCGACACATGCGGCGGCGCGGCGGTGTCAAACTATCACTATCAAAGTGAAACTGCTACATTCGATCCTCTACAATCCGCTACTTGCATCCTTGTCAGTTTCCTCTGCTAAAGTTTCAGGTATATGTTTACATTTTATTTGGTATCAACATAAACAGAAGTAGTAAGTTTATAGATTATCTGTGTATGTTTTGCTTTTGAAACGTTTAATGTTTATCGTCTGTGGTCACTGTGGTCCAAAATTCACCATTTTGTAAAGGTTTAGACATGTTGTTAATTAGAAGTAACGTTAGAATGAGGGCACGAATCCGATAGAATTATGGGAGAAGCTTTATTGATCCCACATAATGAAGAATTGAGAAAATGATGAACTTGTTGACTCATATTACTAACAGTATTAGAACATCAGTGATTTATTGAACTTCACTTTTAACGGTGTGTACTGTCATATCTGTGTGTGCATGAAGTTACTGCATGTTCTACATGATGCAGTAGTATATGGGATGACGCCATAAAACAATGTAATACTTTTATGCAAATCGGTATGCAAAGTGGAACACTGTGTGTACACACAAGCAATGCAATGACATGAGTATACCGGCTGTGTGTACTGTGTGCATGAAGTATACTGCTCTACATGTACATTACTAGATGTTGGCGCCATAAAAAAAATGTAATACTTGTACAGTTCAATTATTTAACAAAATAAACAGTTCAACTGATAGTTCAATTAAATGGTTCACCACAGAATCAAACATTATTGTGTGTTCCAGAATGCTCGACAGTATAGATAGGTTTTCTGATAGGTTCCATGCCTATGGCATGCATATGGTAATTCAATTACTAATACTAGTGAGTTTTTACTTTAGAGTTCAGTTCTGACTTTTTCAAAGTTGCCATTTTGATTGAAACTATGTAGCCTACACAAAGTAAAGCATTCTGTGTGGTACATTTCAGAGGCTTCTGACCAGGGCCTAATTTCATAGAGCTGCTTAAGCACAAAAAGTAGCTAAGCACAACAAAAATATGCTCACAAGAATAAGGTTACCAGCCAAAATACCATGTCACATGTGCCATCTGTGACTGGTATCCTGCCCATTTTTGCTTAGCAGAAAATTCTTAAGCAATATTTTCTGCTTAAGCAGCATTATGAAATTGGGCCCAGTTGGTAAAGTCATTAACTCTATAGGCATGGGGTCCTGATGGTGGCAGCTAGTGGCTAGGATAGCCTTGGATTTTAGAACACAGTATTTGTGTATCACCTTCCATGGTTTTGTGAAAATATATTATTCATGTCCACAACAAATTCAAAACAGCTTCATAAATATTAGATGAGCAAGGTCTTTGACTCGTTTCAGGATATCATGCGTATTAAATTTTATTTTAGAATATGCATGTTTTGGTGTCTTTGATTACATAAATATGTTAATGATTTTGTGTTTTAATTTCATTTTTCATTTGACACTTTCACTTAGGTAAGAATAACTGTAGTGCTGATATATTATTTTTATGATTATACTGACATCATTGTACAGCATGGTGATCTGTATACCCACATCAAGTCTATCCACTGTCAAATCTTGTGTCTCCCTTTAAATGCCTAGTTGCAGATCACATCCTTGAGCCCATAGACAACTATGTTAAAGACAAACTGACAGAATGGGGGATAGAAAACATGATAGATAAATTCAGGGGTAAGTCTGGTTCAAGATTTTGTTCAAAACATTCACAATTGTAAGCACCATTACAAACAGATTTGTTTAAGGGTGGGTCTCCATTTACATGCGTACACGCTGCTTATTTGGTACAGTATGTGTTTAATTCCATTGGCAGAAGGGCAGTTACGATGTGTTGTGTTGCCGGGGCATTCCGTTTTGTTTATAATTTAGTGGTTGCATGTAAGTTTAATGAAAAAAATTATGTTTAAAGTCCCAGGGCATGGCATTGAATAAAATGTTTGGCCACTGTTTTGGCAGATATCCATGCTACTGGATAGTTTGAACAAAACTGGGAGGCCGTTTTGATTTAAAATGTAGACAATGTCTTCTTTTTGGCTATTTATAATTGTCATGCTAAAAATTCTATTTCCAGGTAAACGTGATAAACGTGGTAAGAACCAATCAGACAGGTTAACGTTTTAACTGAAAAATTAACACTGATTTTGGTTATAAATAGAAGTGTATTTTTTTGTCATTTGTTTACAGAGGAAGAAATTGATCAAGACAGTTTCCTGATCCTCGACGAAGACTTGATTCGGGACATCTTCTCGAAAGTTGGCCCAAGGGCAAAGTTTCTTCGTAAGCTACAGGAGCTAAAGGTGATACTTTCTGACCATCTGTGAAATATGGGTTATACCTGTTTCAAATGTAAAAAGGAAATTCCTAGAGTTTCTCAAATGAGATGGTATCTCAGAACAATGTACAATGTAATTAGTGACGATGAAATATTTATGTGTTATCAAGATGGTTGTGTGCGCACATTCTCTAGGTATAGTTCTTACCGCAAACACCTACTCCAGTTTCACCCAGAATGTGAAGAAGTTGTAATTGAGCAAGATATCAATGATGGTGTTAGCATTAATTCATACGAGTCAGACATTGAAATTGGAAATGAAACCCCAGATGAAAATGAAACCTCTGATGATGAAACAGAGTGGTCAGTACATGATGAGCCATGTAGCATGGACAGGGTTACCAATAACACACATCAATCTGCATGGAATTGAAAACTTGCGGTATCGTATCTGATAGTCCAAATGTAAGGAGAAGAGGACCCAATTATAACATAGTTAATGCTTTGCAAGTTGCTATGTGATCTGTTGCTACTACATGTACACGATATTTTACATTATGTGAAGCTTGCTGACTGAAAACTTGCACCTATTGCAACAGTTTAACAATTTAGAGTTTCAAATTTGATAATATAATAATAATTAACCTTGCTTTTCAGTGTGGAACAGACCTTGCCGGCTATATCCAGAAGAGGGACGAGGAATGCAGAAAGCGGGGAGTGACTAGGCAGCCACAGGTCCTCATTCTTGGAAACACAATCCTGGATGCCAAGGATTTTCATTTTTACTGTACAATGAGGTTATCTATGAAGTGCATTCTCTTGTGAAGGCAGTTGATATTTGTTTCAAAGTATTCTTTGTTTTTAACTCCCAGTACCCCTCAGAAGCTGCAGATATTTGGACCTTCATTCAGAAAGGTATTATTTGAGATCGCCACCCCCTATGATGTTGTGAGTCCACGGGTCAGGGAGCTTTTGGGACAGATCGCAACTGCTGTCACAAGGGATTCCACCTCTAGTAACTCTTAAGACATACCATTTACCATCTCGTCAGTTATTTAATGAAGTGACAGTGGAAAAGCTGTTTCGAGATGAGCACAATTTATGGTATTAAAGTTTTAAAATAACATATTTCTGAAAATTTGGGAAGTCCATTTTTCACAATAAACTGATAATCACAAACAAAGTTATTAACGAACAATAACTTAATAAAAAATATTTTATTTTGTGAAAAGTGACGCAATAACATTTGGAAAGAAACTTGACCTTAATTGTTCAACAGCTTTTACTCATTTGGTATTTTTTTAATTTATTTTGTTATGCAATTCGCCCCACACAAGGCCAATGGCCACTCCAAGGTGGGGGCTACTCAGTCATTGAGGTGTTACAACGACTCCACACTGAAGAAACCAGCCCCTCGCACCGAAACAAGACAAGTTAATAACCAGCCTCTTCACGGTGCGAATAGGACTGGGAGGGGTAACTAGTCCAGAACAAGGCAGTTGTTAAACTGCCTCTGCCCCTATAAGCAATTATGGTTAAGTGTCTTGCTCAAGGACACAAGTGTCATGGCCGGGGTTCGAACCCACATTCTGCTGCTAAACATCAGAACTTGATTCCGGCAAGCTAGACCGCTCGGCCACGACACTCCATATCTAAAGTATATCTAAAGTTGCTTCCTTTCAGGATAAATCAAAACAATTTATACTAAGTTTCTGAAAACCGACTTTCAAGATTAGGCAATAGTTTAATAAGATTTATAATGAACTTCAAGACAATTCAGCAAGTCTATCTGTAAAATTTTCATTTTGAAAGAAATCAAATGATGAACTAAAAGTACAAAACTTTAATATCACTCAACTTCCATTGGGGAGAACAACAAGATGGGTTCAAACTTAAAGTTACTTAATCAGGGGGCTACACTCCGAAAATTGACAGAATCTGAGGGAGAGGGTGACGAAGTTACGGAAACTAAAATAAAACATTCACTTATTAAGGAATGTTGTCATATATCATGCATGGCCAGGTCGTTTTGTGTTTGTCTTTTGTTTACAACACAGTGCCAATTAAATCTGCAACAGCAGTGACGCTCCAGACGCTTGCATTTGTTTAAAATTCAAAATCTTAATCCTGTTCTTTGATAATATTAAATTTCCACTCCAGTACAGAAAGCAATGATATTTCATCTTTAATTGAATAAATTCATCTCTTAAACTCTCAACTGTATTATAAACTCAGTATGTGAATACATGCGCTGTGTCCACTGTAAATGTATGTACTGATATTATTTGAAATACAACATACATGTATAGGATGAACCCCAGCAATTATGTTGGTCTATTAAATCATCTTTTTGTTCTGTAAACAAATTATACCAAACCACTTGGCAACTTTAACCAATAAGATTGGTCATTCCAACCAATATAATTAGTCAAACTTAACCAATAAGATTGGTCATTCCAACCAATATAATTAGTCAAACTTAACCAATAAGATTGGTCATTCCAACCATTATAATTGTTTATCTTTAACCAAT
>CM055825.1:13576562-13586562 GCA_029582265.1 Zoroaster sp. YZ-2022 | reverse complement strand
AGGAAGCCGTTCTTTGGTATTTTGATTAAGGTGAGTACAATTAAAAGGTAAGTTTAAAATATGATCTATCGAAGTAGGTGGTACAGAGATACGAGCGCTGGACAGGAGCCAGGAGGTGATGATTTCACAGTGAAAATTAGGAATGCTATTCAGAAATCTCGCATTTATGTCAGTGAGAAACAAGTGAATGTCGAGGTTAAAGGTTGCGATATTTTTGTAGAAAGTGAGAAAAGAAATTATAAGCAGGGTGCGAGCTCCTGTCCAGAAATCGTTGTAAAGTACGGAATCGGAAGGTGGAAAGACGTGCCCGAAGGCAAGTGAGACCAAAACCTCCTTTATCAGAAAATTTAAACATTGTACGTTGGTCTAACCAGTGTTTCCCGTTCGACCAGACAAAGTCAACAAGTTTCCTTTGAAGTTCATCGAGTATATGATCGGGTGTTGGAAGAACGGCTGAGATAGTGTAACAATTTGGAAGCGGCGATTTGATTAGCTATGAGGATTTTACCTTTATATGAGAGGGTTTTGAAATGCTCTTCCAAGAAGCGAGTTTTCTGAAGTTTGTTTCTACAATTTGCCAATTTTGTTGAGTGAATTTATTGGAATTACCCAGATGAACTCCAAGGAACTTGAGACCTTCGTTGTTCCACGTGAAGTTGAGGGGATTATCATTTCTGAGGATCCAGGATCCTGCCCATAAACCTTGGGATTTTTGAAAATTTAGGCGAGCTGCAGACGCTCTGCTATATAAATTGTAAATATTGTCGACGATTTGGAAGCCACACTCGGACCCGATAAAGATAGAAACATCGTCTGCGTAAGCAGAGACGATAATATATTTTCTGTCAAGAGGTAGTGGAAAACCGCAGGTAGCAGCATTTTGTCTAAGAGAATTCAAGAAAGGTTCTATTGCCAAGGAAAAGTAGTAGGCCCGATAAAGGACATCATGGCGAATACCCTTTTCGAAGGGGAAGGGGGAAGTGAGAGAAGAATTAATTTTAACAAGACTCTGGGCGTTATTGTAAAGTAATTTGATATATGACAGAAAGTTGTCGCCGAATCCCATTTTGCCCAGTGTTTTTAGTAAGTAAGAGTGACTGACATTGTCAAAGGCCTTTTTCTGGTCTAGATTGAGAATGGCAAGAGGAAGGTTTTCCATGTTAGCGTGGAGAAGACAGTCTCTGATAGGATTGATATTGTCGTATATTGAACGTCCCGGCACTGTATAACTCTGATCCTGATTTACTATTTGACCGATTACGTTCTTGAGGCGGTTAGCAAGCACCTTGGCGATGATTTTGTAATCGGTGTTGAGGAGGGAAATCGGTCGCCAGTTAGCTATGTCGAGTGGGTCACCCTTTTTGGGAAGAAGAGAAATAACAGCTTTCCTGCAAGAGATAGGAAGGGCCCCAGAGGCGAAAGCAGCATTGAAAACAGAAAGAAAGTCGTATTTGATAGTGGGCCAAAATGTCTTAAAGAACTCGGACGTTAGACCGTCGAGTCCAGGAGTTTTATTTTGATTTAATTGTTTGACTGCCTGTTCAAGTTCTTCCATTGATATGGGTTCTTCACAGGCCTGTGCATCGGACGGATCGAGGGAGGGAATATCTTCCAGGAGGGAGTCTTGTGCATTCACGTCAACATCTACGTTGGCATAAAGATTTTGATAGAAGGAGTGAATACGTGTCTTTATTTCAGAGGATTTTCTGTTACGTCACCGGAAGGTAGACGGATTCTGTAGATGTGTTTTTTGACAGAGTGAGATTTTTCGAGATTAAAGAAAAAGGAGGAAGATGTGTCGATATCTTTAGCAAAGTGGAAGCGTGATCGAATAAGTGCCCCTTTTGCTTCGTGTTTGAGTATGTTGTTGAGTGCATTTCGTTGTTCTTTCAGTGTTTCAGCCATGTCTGGTGTGATTGTGGGATGTGATTGGAGTTTGTCTATGTCTTTTTCTAGTTTCTGTATCGTAGTTTTCTTTTCAGAAGCGCATTTCTTTCCGTACATTTGGGATAGGGATTTGATATGATGTTTCCCGAGGTCCCACCAAGTGCAGATGTTGTGATAGTTATCTTTTGAGTTTGCCAGTCGGACCAAAATAGAAAATATTTCACAAAATGTTTTATCTTCAAGAAAGCTGTTGTTAAACTGCCAATGCGCGCTTCCTCTCTTTGTAAAAAAGGGAAGTTTTAATTTCAGGAGTACAGCACTATGATCAGAAAGTGAGCAAGGAATAATATCACAGGACAGAACAGATGTAGTAAGAGTGGGAGATATATAAAATCGGTCAAGGCGAGCTTTAGACATTTCTCCAGGCACACTGGAGTTATGTCTAAACCAGGTGTATTTAGATGTGTTAGGGTTTCGTCTTCGCCAAATGTCACAAAGAGAGAGATCGGTATAGAGGTCGAGTAAAGAGGATGCAATTTTCCGGCGTTTTTCAGAAGAGATGCCGAAACGATCTAATGTGGGCTCAATAGTACAGTTGAAGTCACCGCCAATAACGACAATACCACTATCGCAGTTGTCGCAATGGCGTTGAATGGCTTTTAATACTTCTATGGCAGGATCATTGTTTTGAGGGATCAATACATTATAAAGATGATATATTGTGGAGCCGACCTCAATCTTAGCGTATGTAACATAACTTTCATAGATAACCTCAGAAGAAAGGACTGGGTAAGTATTTTTAATTAGTATCCCAACTCCTGTTCCCCGACATAAACTTGGAGAACAAATAACGTGGTACGGCCAGGAATTCCAAGCAGAGGACAAAGTGTTCAGGTCATTTGTTTCTTGAAGAAAGATTATATCAGGTGAGTTGCAAGAAAGATTTATAAAAGAAAGAAAGGAAGAGTTCCTAACAGGCATGGAACACCCTCCAGTGTTGAGGGTAAGAATGGAAAGATGCCATAAGATAAAAGAATAAAATGTATTTAGTCATTTTAGAATGTTTGTGAGGGTCGTTTGGATCTAGGGTCTTGATAAGTTTTCGGATCCTTTGTTTGCATGTTTCTGTTGAAGAGAGGAGAGTTTCGCAGGGTTTTAGTTGTTTAACAAGGCCTGGAAGGTCGTTTGTAAACTTTCTGGCAATTTCAAGAGGTTTTCGCCTGGCTTTGACGCATTTTAGAAATGTTGTCATATCTGCGTTAGACATCGGACCCGTGGTGGTGACTAAATCACAAAAGTCTTCCTCGGTAGCTTCTGAAGTGACAGATTGAATGTCACTGTCGCTTTCTGAAGCAGAAGGACCGTCTATTGACATTTGAGAAGAATCACCTAGAGCCTGTGAAAGAGTTGGCGGATCAGTAATGGTAGGTTGGTCTTTGACTGTCTCCAGATGTTTAGAAATTTTTCTCGGAGGAGATGGTGATTTTAGAGGCACGAGACTAGAATTGACAGTTTGAGTGGAAGAAGGTGGTGAGTGCTTTTTCTTCCTTTTGGACAAGACCTCTGAAAAAGAGGTGTAGAGTTGTCTCTTTGGAGGAGGTGGAGTTCCCAAAAGTATTTGGAGGAGTGAGGTCTATGGGAAGGGGTGGTGGGAGGAGTAGCAGTGGTTGGTGAGGAAGGGGTGGGTATTCAAAATGGGGGGAGGTGGAGAGGCGGGAGGTGGATGGGGAGAGGTGGGAGGTGGATGGGGAGAAACGGGAGGAGGATGAGGGGAAGTGGGAGGAGGCTGAGAGGCGGGAGGGAGGTGCGGGGGGGCTGGGAGAATGAGGATCATTCGTCTGAGAGGTTGTAGGATCAGAGGGATGCGTGGTTGAGGACATTAGATGAGGAAAGTGAAGTAGACGGTACACTTGCTGGTGTAGTGTGCTTAATATTTGTTTTGACTGTTTTGAAGGGTGTTTTGGGTCCGATTTTTTCCATGGTGAAAAGACCGGAGGAGGGTTTAGAGGGTTGTGTGTTGTTTCCGGTAATGGATCTGTGGATTGATTATCAGGTTGGGATGTGTTTTTCTTGCAGTTCTTACTGATGTGACCATATTCACCACAGGAAAAACATTTAACAGACCCGGTAGAAATGAAAATTCGGTAGTTCACACCTGCATGATTGAAGTTAATGTGGTCCGGTATGGTAATATTTGGTTCAATAAAGACATGAACTTGTCTTCTAAAGGACATGATATGGGACAACTTTTTGTCCTTCATCCCAAGGGGTATAGGCCGAACGGGAGACACGGTCTTACAAAAATCAGACAAATTGGCAGTAATAACATAATTGGGTATTTCAGGATATACATTTGATAAAACGAGTCGAGTGGTCGGGCGTACGAGTGGGCTAACTCCTATGTATGTTTCCTGTATTTGAAGACCACATAAAATGACTTCGTCAGCGATCTCTTTGGAGCACAGATACACAGCTGCCCTGCCATTGGAAATTCGTGAAGCGTGTGTAATAGAGTCAGGAGGTATTGAACTGGACATAGCGTCCACGTAGGAAGACAAAGGAACATTGTCAGCTACAGAAAAGACTACAGCGTTGTTACGTACACTTATGTAGGACATTTGATTCATATTCAAATTAGAGCTTCCCGCTTGGCTAGCCATGATATGGCTAGTAGGCAAGGAAGCTACAAAGTAAATGTGAAAAAACCTTCAAAAAATCACTTAAGGAGTGAAAAAATAATAATCAAAATTTTCCAGAAGAGTCTATGACTCTATATAAACAATGTATAACAATAATTATGACCTTAAGGGTCTTTAAATAGTCACAATACTCACAAAAATACGGAGCTCGAAATCTGTACCACCTACGTATAGATAGATAGATAGATAGATAGATAGATAGATAGATAGATAGATAGATAGATAGATATATATATGTTTTTATTTGTTTTAATTAATTGGCCTTTATATTTATTATGACTACATGTAATTCGTACATTTATAATGATTTTTTAATGTTTTTTATTTACATCCTTAAAACCAAATTTTTTCTCTATATTTTATTTGTATTAGTGTAAAGCGCCTTGAGCGTCAATTTGACGGAGATGGCGCTATATAAGATTTTTATTATTATTATTATTATTATTATTATTATTATTATTATTATTATTATTATTATTATTATTATTATTATTATTATTATTATTATTATTATTATTATTATTATTATTATTATTATTATTATTATTATTATTATATGAAACTTGAAATTGTTGAATTGTCATAATGACTGTGTGAATTGAATCCAAACCACCCAATGAATGATGCCGGTTATAATATAGATACTAAGTTATTAAAACTACATTTTACATGAGAGAATTCATGTCGGAGTGAATACTCACCATTTACAGTGCATGTAAGAAGTAGAAATACAACCCGGAAGTGAAGAAACACAGGGTGCTTGTGTTTCGCCATGTCTCATAATCGCGTGTGAATGGTCTTGGTATAATGTTGGTTATATCAGCCCAGGCGCGTGTGTACTGTACCACCGGTGTACTGTGTGATCACAATTTGTTATCAAAACCATCCAGGAAATGGTCTCGTCGACTTTCCCAAGGGGTGACCGTTATAGTTGAGCTGATAATGTGTTCTATTTTAAAAGAAATTTCTATAAACTACTTGCTTTTACTCGATCACAAACAAAGCTAGAAGCTATATGAGGTACTATGAAAGTGACCATAATAATGCAGCATTTTCTGTAATGAAAATAAAATATTGTACTCCGCTGTAACAATAGATGATTCCATGACGTCATCATGATTTCGTTGTGTCGAAATGCATTCATTTACACAGAGAGGAAAATACGGCATAAAGAGTGTGCGTCACCTTAATTTCTGATCTTCATTTTTATTTGAAAATCAGAGAGTGACGCACACTTTGCGTATTATTTTTCCGTTCAGGAAAACAGGTGTGGCGTGTTTGTGGATGGTTGCGTTTTGATGAGGATTGGCACTCGAATAGCCCGGAAATGGTTGTAAATCACCTCGTGATTAAATGTCCGGGAAAGAAGGTCTCCATGCCAATCGATACCCGTTGGATGTCCGGCGTCCACACAGTCCGCTTTAATTTACAACTAAACATATTTCATTTATATCTAAGTATTTTTTTTGGCACACCATTTTATAGGACTGACCAATACAATCACCTCCTCCGTATTTCCTCCTGTTGTTAAAACAATTCTGACATATTTTTGCATCAGTTATCTTCACCCTTTAACCTTAATAGATACAATATATAATTCTTCATGATCATGTGGATAGCGCCGATGGAATATTAATGTGATGTCACAGCGGGATCAGCTGCGGCAACATCATGGTTTATTTGTGCATACAAGTTGACCGAATTCCTTGATTTTTAAACAAATCAGTTCTCTTCACTGAAGACAGCACATTCTAGTTTAAGATGAACACAGTGATTCAAAATGTCTGTTTTATTTATGCAGCATCAATTCGGTAATAACTATGACCTTATCATATAGGGTATATTTTTCAGTCACTGAACTAGCATTCCAATTCCATGCCCTGTTGATCGTGACGATAATGTCCCTTTAATCGATACTGTCCCTTTAAACTTTTCATCGGGAAAACAGCATTGTTTCCTTGTACTGGACGAACAATTACAAGGTTTTGATTTCGTGCACTTTCAGTTTTAGTATGTTGTGTTACTTGAGCTCCTGTTGCGTTCTCTCACAAAGCAGCAGTAGCCTATTGCAGTCAAGACCACAAAGTCCCGGTGATCAGAGACCTGGTGATCTGACTGAGGGGAAGACTGAGACCAACAAAAAGTGGTCTCACGAGACCAGGGGCCAATTCCATAGAGCTGGTAAGCAGAGAATTTTGCAAATATTGTTACAATATAAAACAGACTACCAGCCAAAGTGCATACATTTGGCATGAAAGTTTGGTTGGTAACTAAACAAATCTGCTAAGCAAATGTTTGCGGTAAGCAATTTTTCCTGCTAAGCAGCTCCATGAAATTGGCCCCTGTGCTGAGGGGAAGATCAGTCTCGAGACTTATAACACTGCAAAGCAGCGGACTCGTGTGTCAAGAACAAGCATGAAATGTTTACAAAAGTAAACAGTATACTCAATTGTCAGATCTGAATTCATTTCAGTGGACAGGATTTTTACTTAATAAATAATATTATTAATAGAAGCTCCCAGCATGTTTCAATTGGAATGCCCCTTTAAGAGTCATGAATATTTAAGAGTCATGATTCTATTCAAAAAATAATAGACTTTCCGTTTTATTTTGTTTATAAAATAAATGAAATTACATCTAAATAGGGTTTTCAGTTGAAATATTATTCCTAAACCAATATGCTCAATATTTATATCAAATTAAAGGTCTTGATGAAAGAAATACAATGGTTTTTAAATCAAGAAAATCGGACGAGTAGTTTTTGAGGAATTCTGTTTTATTTAATATTTAAAGTATATAGCATTCGATGAAGCGCGACTGTCCATCACTGTGTACATCCCTAATGGCAACAAAACCGTTGAATCAGCCTACACACACCGTGATACACAAGCACAGCGTTCGTGCTCGTTTCCCTCATAAGAGCTTTTGAAAGGGTGTACAAAATACACTCTCCGCTCAAAACTAAACAAAATTACGGCTCAAAACTTTCACATATGATTGAAAAGAGGTGTAAAATTAATTCAGATATCGCTCTTACCTTTCAACTTGAAGATTTCACCTCGAAAAAACGATGTTTACTTTTTATCTTTTCGTAACTTCGGTTGTAGAGTAGTTATGGAGATCGAGCAAGCATGGGTATGTAAAGGAGCCCTTTGACTCAATAGGGAAACCCGTTTCATGTCAATCACAATGTACTCGGGCGCGGAGACAGCTCCGAAGTGGATTCCCTCAGCAGAGCGCGGCAAATTTACGGGCTGAATGCGCCCGATCTCGGAGCACTTCGCGAAAGGCTGGGCGGGACGAGAGTGGTTCATTCATAAAAACCTAGGCTTTCGCACGTACTTCCGATTGCTATTTTATGTACATTGTTGGATAGCTGAAACTATAAGCTTTCCAATGAGCTATTAAATGTAAGATTTCGACAGGTAAAAGTAATATAATTTTTTGATTAAAAATGTTGATGTTTTTGTTGCGGGCGATGCGCTGTGCGTGTCAAGCACGTATGAACTGAAAACCCTAATCTAAATCTAAATTAAATTGCATTCATATGACCTTTAACCCTACCAAGCCTTTTTACGTTCTGTATAATATTTTTAGTGACTCAGACTCTGACTCGATCGAGTCACTGTGTACTACAGTGGCTCGGACTTGGAGCTCGGACTCGAGCGTTTGTGGCTCACAATACGGCCTGTTCAATAATAAACCATTCTTAAACCCAGCGAAGATTTCTCAATGTGAAGAAATTCCCTTGACATTATTTGAAAATGTCTTAATAATTTCAATAATTTTAATAAAAAAATAGTTCATACACATCATAGAACCACAATGGCAACTTTGTGTAAAACATAAATAGCATAAAACAAATTAAATAGTTTAATAAAGCGTGTTGTTGTTGTTGACAGTAGATAAAATAAAATTAGTTATATCAATAGTGTGTAGTTTAACATTTTCTGAAGAATAACAAAAACTTTTATCCCATAAGATTGGGGCTGTTATAATCATGACTCCTCTGCAATAATGTTTTGTCATGTGAGGGCGCTATGCCAATTAACTGTAAAGACGGGGCACTGATCTCTATTATACTATCGAGATCAAAGGATCTGGGGCGCGTTTTCGCGACGCTAACCAAAAACTTGTTTCTGACGTCACATATTCTTGACCAGAAACAAGACAGCACATAGCTACGCGAAAACGCAAACGTAACCAAAACATTGTTTTCAGTTTGCGACGTGTTCAATCATCAATGTTTCTCAAAATATACGGTGTAATTCTTTTTTTTGTTTTCGAAATAACTCGTGAGTGCTAGTAATAAACTTGAAACCTAGACTTGATTTCAAGTCTGAGATCGCGGTTATTTTTGTCTGCATCAGCCACGCAAAACGCCGTTTATCCCTACTGGCTATCACAGCCCTAACTCTCGATCTCAGACTTGACCCTCTTGTGTTTCACGGTGGGATATCCATGTATTCATAGCTAACATTTACATAATAATACGGACGCTAGAGAGATGGCCAATCAGGAGGCCACAAAAACCTTGAAGGCCGCGTCTATTACTAACAGGTTACACTCGCTTAAAATTCTTTCTGTAATATTCATTCGATATTAAATTTGTATAGTGCTTGGTACGTATTAATAGTATTTGAAATCTATAGGTAAATTTAATGAGATCTTAGAGTTGTAAACAAGCACAAAATAAAATACATTTCCTTCTCTACAAAAAACGTCTTTCCTACAGTTTAAATGGAATCGTTAAGTACATCTCCTCCAACTGCATGTAGAAGGTTTAGTTTGAATATTCATGTCATGGAAGGCTTTTGCAGTTTCCGACCAATCAGATTGTTCCGTCCACCTTTGGACTAATTCGCAATAGGGTGTGTACAAACCGATGACAACATTCCCATGTCTGTGATCGAAGGTTAATGTCGGAGGTTAATACACAAGAGGGCGCTATTTAATGCGATACTGTATTAATTGGCTTCAGGCAGACAAAAAACCACGATCACAGACTTGGAACCAAGTCTACTTGAAACCAAGCGTAACCGATCACAAACTTCGGTTCACGTTTGGTCAGAACAATGACGTCATCTCGCAGCACAACCCAACTCGCGAAAACACTTAACCAATGACCGAAGCCCAAACATGTTTCTGGTTACAGTTGAAAAATGCCGGACTATTTTATCCAGTGTCTGTCGGTAAATTCACAAACTTGTTGGTATTTCTGAACTTATTTGTCTGCTAAACAGTGGCGTACAAATCGGAATTAAGCGTTAAAGGGAACATCGTAAAAACAGTTACTTGGTTCAAGTCATTATTATCACTTGTATTTTATGAGTATTTTTTATGATGTCTATTCAACGCTTCTGTAGTAATCAGTTTGCAGTGCGCCCGGCCTCAGGCAATAGTTTACCGGTACC
>CM055825.1:13247721-13576062 GCA_029582265.1 Zoroaster sp. YZ-2022 | reverse complement strand
CTTAATCCTTATCAATCCTTAAACTTTCTCAGCTCCCTTGGGAGTATACAGCTCTGAAGCTTTTTCAACCACAATATCAACCTCTACCCTCACAGGTACCCATTTATACTCCTGGGTGAAGAGGAGCACTGTACAGTCAAGTGCCTTGCTCAAGGACACATGTACCATGGTTGCGGCCAGGATTTGAAACCACATTCTGACAACTCGGTCATCAGAACACAAGTCTGATGCGCTAAACCACTCGGCCATGGCACTCCATCGGAGTGCCATGGAGAATCCCTTTCTATATAAACACACCAGAAGAAAAGAAATGAAGTATTATTCAAATATGTAGCATGGCTTTGTATCTCTTTTGCATTTGACAATTACTGTTTTAGTATTTTTATCAATTTTTTTAAGGAAGTCTTACTGCCCCACCATTGTCTGCATTAAATCATTGTTAAATCTTGTTTTTTGCGATTGCTTTTGTGTTATGTAGGCTTGGGCAGTTTTTCGGTCAAACCGAGTAGTAATTTTTTTTTTTAAACCGACACCGAACCGTGGGATTTTTACTAAACCGAAATACCGCCAAATTTGGTTTTCAAACATAAAACCACAGTTTAATAAAATCATCAGTTTTTGAGCCCCAGAGCGGGGCAATTTATCCCGAAAGTCAAGGCATGCTTTTACTGGTACTCATTGTATCTTTGTTCTTCAGTGACGATTATTAAAGCAACACGTTTCTCGTAATCATTAGGATCCCTGATGGATGAATTGTTATTTAAAATCCTATTTTTTAGCAGCCGTTATGGCCCGCAACATACCTCGTTCGGCACAGTTAATGCATTTTCGTAGTTTGCAGAGTGCCTGTGAACGTTCGTACAGGTAAATTATAACAATGAATATGCAACATAGTGAACTTATTCATGAGCAATCGAACAGCCAATAAAAACAATATATATTTGCTACATGTACCTACATGTATGCAAATCTATCCATTCATGATGCACAGAAACAGGCACGTGATCCTCAAACACTACCTGCCCACACAGCCATCAGTACTACTACTCGGTCTCGTGTTCTCGCGGGGAATTCACTTTTAAATTATTTTCGTGTTGATAAATCTTTATGAATTGAATTTCCCAACGCTAGTTTGTTTAAAAATGAAGAAATTATGGCCCAGTGGAATAAGATTTGTAAATATAAAGTAAAAATAACTAGGATTTAGTACAGTCTTTATGATTGTGACTAGCCTGCCGGACTACTTTGAAAGGCGTTTTAACCCGTCCGCTGCCATTTCAACTGGCATTTGGCTAGGCCAGTGGACTACTGTAATAGGTCAAACCTTGGTTTATTTTTCGTAACAAAAAATATAGAATCTTTTTATTCATACAAATTAAAAAGCAACAGTGAAATAAATAATAGATGATTTGTACTGCCCTCTGATTATACGGTGAAAAAACATCAGTAACGTGTTATTTAAAGACTTTTAATGATTTTTCTTTTCTGCAAACAAATTATAATAATAATCATGGTAAAACCGAAAACCACGTTTTTTTTCCCCAGCGGTAAACCCACTAGCCAAAAATTTAAAACTGGCCAAACCTAGTGTTATGTCTTTGTATGTGCATTCTTGAGGTAATGTGAGATTAATTGAGTAGTAAGAGTTGTGCGTATAATAAGCCTGAACAATATCACAATAATATTGTTATGATACGATATTCAACAACTTATCAGCTAAATCGGTGAACTTTTGGAAGATACTGAAATATCGCCATATTGACAATATTCCAAAAATATCGCCAATATCAAATAAATATTGCCCTTCTAAATTAAAATATCGCCCGAGTTTGTTTAATGTAATTGGTATGTGATAATTTTCTCCCAATTTGACGTCATTACACGGTAATATTAACGAAGTTATTGCTCTGTGAAAAGTTTTTAAAAAGTTCAAAATCATTTTTCTTAACAAAATAAAAGGATTGCAGTCTACATTTGGGCAAAAGTGAATTATTGTAGATATGAAATATGTCATAATTTTAATCATAAACTGAGAGGATCTAAAGACATATGGCTGGCCCTTTATCGAGTGGTATTCTAAAAGTAGCCAGCCTGGCAATATAAGATCTGGTTTCCATCTCCCCGTCCATGATATACATGTGTGCAACATGCCACTTTCATTATTAGTACCACACTCCGTCCTGTAATTTGTCAGGATTTTTCCTGATTTCAGGATTTTGTACAAATACCATTTGAACAGTGTTGGTGGCAAGCTTTACTACCATTCTTTCAAATGCATAGAGAGGTCCATTGATTCACCACTTAGAAGTATCCAAACAAGGTATTTTGGTATTAGCTGTGACTACCATTTGAAAGATCTCCCAAGGTTTTGTCATTAGCTGACCTACCATTCAAAACCATTTGTGAATCAAGTTTTAACAAAGTTCAAAATTTCATTTTCAAAACCAAAATAAAGTGAATGGTTTCAAATGGGTGCATCAACTGACAAAAGTGTACCTTGAAGTAGGAGGGACACTTAATCATAATTGCTTCTAACCACCCAGGGGTTAAATGGGTAGCCTGTATTTTGTCCAAACCTCTTGTTTGTTGGGATGTAGAGTGTCTGTAAATGGCAGCAATTGAGCTGTATACTCCCCAGGAGGTTCAGGGGGCTTTGTCCTCTAGAGAGACCCAGGCCCGCTACCCATTCTTCAGGATTTGTTTACTTTTGTCAAATCACACCCCTGCACACTACGTACTAGCTTTTAGCAAGCTTCACGTATGTGGTCGCACATAAACAACAACAATGTTTGCTGTACCGACCAGCAAAAACCAAAGTACTCGGCTTGCACTAGCTTTTAGCAAGCTTCACGTATGTGGTCGCACATAAACAACATAATGTTTGCCGTACTGACCAGCAAAAACCAAAGTACTTGGCTTGTTTTGAAGTGATTGTTATTGTGATTGAAAATTGTGTTATATTGCATAATGTTTTGTTATGTCTTTGTACATGTATATAGAATTACGACTCAGGATTGCATGAGTAATTGCACTAATTACCCAGCACTAGCATATATTCCATAGTATCTATTTATATTTGAGATGACTTGCAAAAATGTGATGCTCAGTGCATACACAGCTAATATTAGCATATCTCAGAAACTCATCAGGAACAAATGACATATTGAAAATATTAAATGACACTTTTTCTTCAATTGTTTGTCGATAGAGTGTCCATCAGACAAATTTGGACTGTACTGCTCTCAGACTTGCCACTGTGCTCCTGGCATCACATGTTTGAAAGATACTGGTGAATGTAATGATCCGTCGTGTTCAGAGGACTATTGCACTCAGCGATGTGCACCAGGCTGGAAAGGAACAAATTGTCAGGGTAAAGTGTCGCCAGATATCTGAATTTGCAATTATTTATACTCACATTTTGTTGGTTATACATGTATTTTAGAAAAATAAGGTACTGGCAATTTGACTATCTTCAAATTTCAACTTTTTTTGCAAGAATAATAGTAAGTCTCCTCTGGTTTTAACCCTAGCCATGGCTCAAATTTAAATGAAATGTCTGGGATTAGTAATTAAAAAATAACATTTAAATGTGATACTTACGAATAGTGTAAAGGATATTATTGTATCAATCCTTCTGTGACTACAAGGGTTAAAATCAGTCAAAATGTTGATATACTTGCCAAGGTATATCTAGTGCACATAAAAGTCAAACACTTACGTGTAGTAAGTACATTTACAGGTCAAAATGAGTCCACTGTTTTTGTCTGGTATTGTTCAGTGTGGTCAAAATGACAGTAAAAACCAGTCGAAAATGCAGTTTTCACATTTAGTCAACAGTCAAAAGAGGCAGTTGACTGATTTTTGACCTGTAGCTAATTGCCACTAAAGTGCAGTAGGAGGGTTAACCCTTTAAACTCATCACTGTTTTGAGCTTTTTTTGAGTAAGTTTAAATCTTGCAAAATATTTTGTGAAATTTGTCTAGATATATGAGTAAGTTATATACCATTTGAATGCCGATGATTTGGGCATTATTTTTTAGGGTCAAAAACGGTCGACTCATTTTGACCTGTAAATGTACTCACTCCACGTTAGGTTTGAGAGTGTTTGACTTTTAAGTGCACGAGATATACCTTGGCAAGTATATCAACATTTTGACTGATTTTGACCCTTGTAGTAGCAGGAGGGTTAATGTATATCTTGATTCAAAGAAAGTGCACATTCTCATAGAAGCTGTTTTGCCATCATTACCAACAAGTAAAAACTGTTTGCGGTGACACCATGCGATCAGTATACTCTGAGTATACTGATCGAAATGTCGAGTTGTAACCACTAGTTCTTTTCAGAACTATTTGCTACTCGATCAAAAGAGAATTTTCACATGGTGTCACTGCAAACAGTCTTGTCCTTTGCACCAAAGTCCATGCAAAGCTACAAATCTTAACTTTACCAATATTGTACTTTCCCTTTAACCCTCTCAGTACCGAATTGTTTATGACCGCATTGTTTGACCACTCAAGCATGAAGCACACATTCTTACACAACAGAAAGCTTGTGTTCAAAGGCCAATTTTACAAACTCTATTATCACCTTGAAGATATCGTTTTACAGCAAAATAAATAATAACACATATCTTACTTATTGAATTCCCTTTCATAAAATCCAAAAAAATTAAGATCGGTCAATAAATGTCCAAGTTCTCGGTCTTTGTTTCCTCAGTGTGATCTGTAAACTCAAAACACTTTTTTGTACACAAACACATGGCGCTCCGTAGGTGTTTGGCATTTCGGATCTTTCCTCTCCAGTTTGAAGGGATTGCATAATAGCAACCTTATTTTATTTCACCATCAATGGAAAGATCCGATCTTGCTCTTTCCAACCATTGTAAGCTTGGGTATGGAGGGTGAACATGGACAAAACTACAGCTTTATAACAAATGGCCTTTGTGCTCAGGCTTGAGTGCTTTTTGTGTGAGCTTGGTCGACTAAAGTCGCCTTGTGCAGTCGACTAAAGTCGCCTATGGTAAGGAAAGGGTTAAGGTATATCCCGAATCAAAGAAAGTGCACATTCTCATAGAAGCTGTTTTGCCATCATTACCAACAAGTAAAGACTGTTTGCGGTGACACCATGCGATCAGTATACTCTGATGATTGTCTTCAGAGCATACTGATCGAAATGTCGAGTTGTAACCACTAGTTCTTTTCAGAACTATTTGCTACTCAAAAGAGAATTTTCACATGGTGTCACTGCAAACAGTCTTGTCCTTTGCACCATGCAAAGCTACAAATCTTAACTTTACCAATGTTGTACTTTCCCTTTAATGTATATCCCGAATCAAAGAAAGTGCACATTCTCATAGAAGCATGACCAATATTGTACCTTTCTTTTAACCATTGGTATACTCCCATTTTGCTGTGTTTCACTTTATGTGAATAAAGATATGTAAAACAATTAACCTGTGAAAGTTTCAGCTCATTACGATTACAAATTTAGTATTTGCTGATCCAAATTCCCATATACATTGTCAAGTATTTCTCATAATAGCAACTCGAAAAATTAAGCTGAAATTTTCACAGGTTGGTTTCTATACATATCTCATAAAAATATGGATGCATTTGCAGACATGTTACCAAAAGTGGTTTTTGCTTTGAAGTCCTTTGCAATTTCTCAAAACTGAATTGTTCTCAGATTAACTTGTAGAAATCATACTTAGAGTAAATGTTGTGATGATATGAGACACCCTGAGAAATCATGTTGGGAGTGATGATAATCAAATTTATTTTCAGGTAAATTCATTTCTGGTTCTGTTTTCTTTGTTTAGTGCCATTACCATGCCCAGTGGGTTACTATGGTGATATATGTACACAAGTTTGTAATTGCCGTGACAACCAACATTGTAATGAAATTACTGGAACATGTAGCAATGGATGCCAAGATGGCTACATTGGATTAACTTGTACTGAAGGTAAGGAATTACATTATTCCCCAAAATAAAATCAAAATGTATTGGTTATGATGGCCAAGAAGACACCCAGGTATTTTGATGGCATAAGAGACCCATCCAGCATTAATCTGCCGTTAAAGGGACAGTATCGTTACGATCAGAACAGACTTTCAACAGGGTATGGAATTGGTGCCCTAGTTTAAAATGAACACAGTGACTGAAAATTACTGGCTCATTTATGCAGCAGCAACAGAAATATGACCTTATCACGTGGAGTACTATTTTCAGTCACTGAGTTACTCTAAAACTAATCGATTTGGCCAGTTTATCATGAAAATGCTACTCTTGTAGTACTTGTACATCCAAAACTATGTATCCATATCGAGAAAGCCATTTGGTTCCTTCATCATTGCAAGCAGTCTGGTAATGTTTTGGATGTGTTCACATTGCACTGTACCTGCTTACTGTGTATATTTCAGATTGATATTTCATAAATGATTAGACGTGTCTCAGTTTTTTTTAGGTGGGCCAAAACTGGATTGTTGTATTATACCATGGCTGAGCGCCGTTTAATTAGTGTTTCGCTGTCAGGGCTGTTTATTTCCCAGGAACTGTTGTACAAATGCAAAAATGGTAGCTAGTGGCCTTACGTTTGGACCCTAACAGATTAACAGAGACACACATATTATGCACATAAATTTATGACAAAATGGAAGATAACGATATTTTTTTTCTGCCTATTTTAGATGGATCAAGAAATATAACCTATTTTGGTCAGACCGACAAGCCAAACGCAGGTCAGCCTGTAACCATCAGTTGTGAAGTAGTTGGTAACCCACTTCCTACTCCTGATGAAATCTTCTTATATGGCCCTGATAGCGTGGATGTTCCTTACAATAGATCAGAAGTGTCAACCAACTTGAATGAATACAAGAGAACAAATGTGTTTGTTTTAGACGGAGCATATGCAACTGCTGGATCAGTATTTACTTGTTATTTAGTCATTGGTAGAACTAATGTTCATAAACAGATCACTGTGGATGTTTATGGTAAGTTTAATAGCATTATTGTTTTGACTGTAATTTGATTTATATTTGTAAGTTAAAAACTGTCTTGTTAATATCTTACCTCCTATAGGTTTAACAATCAAAGACACTCAAAATTTGTATGTAACTCCCAACCCATTGACTTTGTGCAGTGCACTCAAATAAATGCAAGGACATGTGGTTATGGTAGGAGGTCAAACCAAAACCACTCAACTGTATATGAATCTGCTGCATATAACTTATGTAGGACATACACAAGTGTGTTTGACTTTGCCACTAACTCCAGCACAAAAATACACATGTGTGAACAATTGGCAATGCAACCAAAAATACTCAAGTGACTGTCTGTGGGTGCGGTGCTTACTGGGCCAAATTTCAGCCTGGGCATAGGAGGGTTAATGAAGGGTGTTCATGCTGCTAGATATTTTTATTGTTGAGATGTTTTGGACAAAAAAGTTACACTCAAGAAAAGTTCAGAAAAACTTGAAATCACTTTGTATAAAAAAAATCCTTTTTTAGTGATATTATTGATAATTTTTGACAATTTTTCAGAGATAATGTTTAGACTTGTCACCCTGAAATAAATGACTAGTGTTGATTATCCACAAATTGAAATAAATAAATTATATTGTTGTGTGCCTGTCAAAAGGAAGCAAGTAGAAAACATATAATGAGCTAGATAATTGAGCCAATTTAGTCGTCATTTAAATGGGTTTTCTCTACTATATGTATAGTTATTTTTGCAGACAACTAAGCAATGAACCCATACCTCTAGAAAAGTACAATTTGGTGTTAGTGCTCGCTTATGTGTTTCTCCAAGGCACGCAACAATAATATCCATTGTTCGTTTCTGTTAATTCTTGAAGTGTTTCTTTCTAACAGCTCAACCATACCTCACTTCAGCACCAAGAGGATATGCTAGTTCAACAGATCCGACACAAGTAAGAATCTATTGGGACCAGTGGTCATCTGGTCAAGGGGACGGACCGGTTGAACGATACGAGGTCCACTACCGATATAAGAATGACAGTATGGACAATACATCTTATACTTTCTTTACTGCTACTTCAAGCACCAGCACATCACAACTTATAGATGGACTTGATATTGACACTGAATATGATTTTGCCATAGTGGTTGTTCGGAGTGGAGAAGGGGGTGCAGGACCCCCTAGCCCTAAGACAACAGTCAGGACAAAATGCGCAAGTAAGAATATAAACATGTATGGATATAGATTCAAAGTATCAAAATTAAGTTAGAACAACCATTTGTCAAACAAAGTTGTCTGAACGTACACATGTATGTTGTTTTTGCTGTTGTTGTTTTTTGTTATATTTTGTTTTGCCTGTTTTTGTTTGTTTGTTTGTGCATGCATTTTTTTAAATATTTGTTTATTTATTTATTTATTTATTTATTTATTAATTTATTAATTTATTTATTAATTTATTAATTTATATTTATTTATATTTATTTATATTTATTTGTTTGTTTATTTGTTTGTTTGTTTGATTGTTTGTTTGTTTTATTTGTCTGTTTGTTTGGGGGGGAGGTGTCTCCTTAAATTGTTCCCAGTCATTATAAGCTGGCGTGAATTATAGCCACACTCGGCAATCCAATTATGATATGACTGCTCGTTGCATTTGCAGTTGGATTGTAGTTGGATCTTACTCCACACACTCCTTGACTTAAATCAAGTCAAATTTCTTATTCATTTATGCGTTCCCAGTAAAGGACCTTCTTGTTACTCTAGAGTCTGCTACTGTATGGTTTGTTACCAGTTAGAGATGCAAAGCCATGGCACATCTGATCACATCCCAGCTTAAAACAATCTTAAAAGGAAATATTGTTGATATATTTCCCCCTCACGGCTTGAACATACATGTATCTTTAAAACACTCTACAGAGCAGTTCATTTTCCTATAGTCTTTTGTTTAGTATTTGTTGTCCATTGGTTTTTGCTGCTTCTTATGATTTGATGGGAAACACAGGAATCAAATGTTTGTGGTTTGTAAGAATGAAAGAATAACATAGAAGAAATACGCTACCTTTTCCACACTTTCTGTTTCAGTTCCTACTGTGGCTCCCACCATACAGCTAGCTGTCATAAATGAAAGTGCACTCCAGTTGACTTGGGAGGTATGTAAACAGTCGGGTCTATGTAACAATTTCTAAATAATTTTAGCTTTTATGAAATGCAATGTTTATGTAGTTATTTCAGCAAATATTTATGCTTCAGGGCATTTGAAACAAAATGGAAAGTCTAAAATATGTAAAGTTCAGATTGAGCACACTGTTTAAATTTGGAAAAATTGTTCATCCTTATCTTTGAGACGTGAGGGCACTGTTTAGTAAGAACACATCAGGAACTCTGCACTATACTGAAAGTGCACAAAATCAAAACTACAAATCTTGCTCAAGAAACCAGTGGTTACCTCAAAAAGGTTTACTGATTGTATCCAAACACTCAAGTTAACAAGACTTGAAAATATGCACAATCAACTATATGACGTTGCTTCTGATACTGTTATGACATCACTGATTTGTTCATGAATATGCAAATTCACATTAGCATAAAGACAAAAAAGGTATCAAACAAACACATCAGGAGTAAAATTGTTGAAATATTTCCCCCAATGGTTTGACTTTCTGACCACCTAATCATTGCTGTTTACTACTGCTTTAGTTAGGGTCTTTTTATATTATCTTTTTTATCAATGAGGCCACCATCTTGAATTTTAAAGGGGCAACCATTTTTATTGTTTTTATCAATTTGATAATTTTTTTAATCAATTTAACAGCCTGGATTAAATGGTGTACACACCCATTATATTTGATTATTTTGGAATTACTGATTCTGTGCCTTTTAAGTAAAGACTGTTTGCGGTGACACCATGTGAAAATTCTCTTTTGAGTAGTATTTAGTTCTGAAAAGAACTTGTGGTTACATCTCGGCCATTTTGACAGTACAAAAATGGCGCCCTAATGTTTTGAATTAGGAATATTGGCTTATCCTTTAAATTTCAATTGATTTTGTGTTTTTGTTTGTACAGCTTCCCCCTCAATCCACATGGGAATGTAGTAGCCTTGATAAAATACATGTCTCCAGAAGGCTACACACAGAAAGTGGTTTCAATTCACCGGCTGAGCAATTTGAAGTAGATGATGCTGAAGCCATACTCAGTTCTCTTGCACAGTGTACTGAATATGATGTTGCTGTCACATTCAGTAACCGAGATGGCCGCTTCAGTCCGACTAGTGATATAGTCAGTGCAACTACGGCTATAGGAGGTAATATACTTGTATGTAATCCAGAGACTCTAACAGAGTCTCTAAGACAATATCAATAATTGACCTGTCCCCATTTCAAGAGAGGTTATGTCATATATCATAAACTAAAATTGTGGTAAAATATTGTTTAAAAGTAATTTTGTCCATGCTCCCTTTATCTCAAATTGTTACCCTTGACAAAATCCCCCTAGTATTGGCCAAAAGTCGTGTGAATAACACCAAGAATATCGCAGCTGTTGTACACAAAAAGAGGCCACTTGTTTTTACCCCAGTGGCCCTCTGGTTTTTCTGCAGAACTTGAAACAAACGGTGTTTGGACAAATTGACTTTTTACAATATTTTACCTTGTGGTTAGATAATACAACTAATGTTGTTTAGTTTTCTTATGATGACATTAATACCTTTCTTAAAATGGGGGAAATGTCAATGATTGAAATTTGCTTAGAGCCCTACTTTAACTTTGTAATAATTGCATTGTGTCATTTTCATTTACTTTTGCTTTATGCACATTATATCCAGCCCTCTAGTGGTGAGATGCACTTAAGCATACAAAATGTATGCAGTGATGTCACCATATAGTAATATAAGCTTGAAGTGATTAAATAAAGTTATTCTTTGTACAACCCAGAAATGTTCACTGCTGCATTCCGCCCCCTCACCCACCTACTTACAAATATCATACCATTTCCTATGTCTTGGAAAACAAATTTTGAAAGTGAAAAAGTCTTTGGCCATGTTTTATTCTACTGGCAATTTGTGACTCGCTCTATCGTAATGAGGAATGTCCCCCAAATATGAAAAATGGAGATATGCATACATCATAACGAGCATTTAATGGGCTTTCCAATGAAGCCAAACATAAATGTGGCCCTTTTTCCGTTCCAAAGTTATTAAACAAAGAAGTTGAGATACTGGTGGGATTGTTACAGAAACGTTTTACGAGAAAAACGGGTTTTTAAAAAAGTACGCGCTGCGAACAAAAAAAATGTTTTAACTTAAGCCCTGCGTGTACTACGTATGGGGGCGTGCTGTACATAGTATCTGAACTTGAACGATATAACTTACCGTGGCAACGGTAATCTTTCGGAAAGGCTAGAATCACAAAATTTAACAGGCATATGGACCATGTCTTTAAGAATACTCTGAAAGTTTAACGTCAATGCTCAAATTACTTTAGAAGTTCTGGGTCTCTGAATGTTTGATAAACAAACACTGTCAAACAACGATCATGCGTGTACATGAAGAACGTGACGTATACTACTATACAATGCATGACCGGTCGGTCCGATCCCATGCCCAGTGCATGCGCCGTGCACATGTACATGTACGTTGACAAGGTACTCAAAATCACGAAAGCACACAGTACAATCAGGCCGGCAGGCTGCGCTTAAACCGCCCACTTTGGCGCTTGTCTACGTCCATTCGAGGTAAACATCCAAACTGCGCAAGCTCAGTAACCCATTGACGCATGTTCGTCCAATCAGCTCGCTGGAACCCTACGACGTAGGGCTTAGACTTAGCAACAAGGAGACTTTCTGTGTTAAGTTTTTGGGCGCTTATCTTATTATTCAGTATTCAGACAGTGATGTCATTACTAAAATTACAGAGGTCACATCATGACCTTTCTAACAGTACCAAACATGCATGTTAAATGATAATGGCGCGGCTCGAAATGGCACTTACAAAAGCAGTTCAAACTCGTCTTTTTGGAACTAACGAGGACGATTTGCAACAGAAATGGACACAGACACGCTTGAGAAAAGGTCTTTATTTTCTACTTTATTGATATTTTTCTCAAAAAGTAAAATAACACACACAAACCGTAAAATCGATTTCAATGTGATTTTTTACGTTATGCGAACTTAAGAGCTTGTTTACGCGAAACGGTCCCTTGGGGGACATTCCTCATTATGATAGAGCGGGTCACATTTTCTTTTGCATCATAACATTGCTTTAAGCAAATGCTTCAAAATTACACATTTCTAAAGTCAATCATGAGAAACATTGTTTTAAAGTAATTATGTCCTGAAATATATTTATACATGTATAAATTATGATTTTCCCGATGAGGTTATATTGTTGTCAAAGAACCCACAATGAACATGACCCAGTCCTACAAAAACATAAGTGTTCATTTATATTTTTCTAGATTTTTAGAGGCTTTAAACTTACATTAAACACTTTCATATCTTACATCAGCTTTAATAAATAAAGATTTCGTTTGGTATTTGTAGTTCCAGGTCCTGTGAACACATTACAAGTATCTCAGCGTGGGGGAAGCACTGGCATTGAGCTTAGGGTCAACTGGGTACCACCAACTGCTAACAATTGCCCTGTGGATAGCTATATCATCACCCATGCCTTGACTAGGATAAAAGAATGTGCTGATGATATTAGCCCTCGTTTTCAATCACAAACTGTTAACAGCCAGATCACTTCGATATCACTGGATAATCTGAAGGCCAACTCAGAATACTTTGTGTCTGCCATTGCCAGGAATTCTGCGGGAACCTCTGATGTCGTGTCTAAATCCAGCATAACTGTTAAAACAGGTTGGTAAAACTCAGTTGTTGATATTACACTAATCCAGCATGTCAGTCAAACTGCTCAGATTAACCAATAGAATTAAGCCTTCCCATGACTACTGTTGCTATGTCGGTCAAAAGCTTGGCTTTTATGCAGGTGGTGTGACCGAGTTTTTGGCATTGCTAAGAATGAGCAGGGACTACAGCCATTGCTGGATCAGTGTGTTTAAGGGAAAGTTAAACATTAGTAAAACTGCTTTGACGAATATGCTTACTTAATATGATCACGATATATACATTAAACAACCAACCTGTGAAAAATTCAGCTGATTGATATTATGTTCTGTCGTTAAAAAGAACATGAAGAAAAAATGCATTGAGATTTTTGTATTAATTCTCATCTCGTGGAAAATGAAAAAACAAGTGTCACCCGTGCCATCGAATGGGCCACATGTTGGGGGATGAGGCTTTGGTGCATCGGATTTGTGTTCTGAAGGCTGAGTCGTCAGAATGTGGGTTCGAATCCCATTCGCGACCATGGTACTTGTGTCATTGAGCAAGACACTTTACCATAATTGCTTCTCTCCACCCAGGGGTAAATGGGCACCAGTGGGGGCAGAGTTGGTTGTTGTGTTTGATTCGCCCTGTATGCGCTGTAATGGCAGCAATTGAGCTGTATACTCCCCAGGGAGCTGAGATGGTTTCAGGAATGATTTATGGGCCTGATGAGCAGGGGTAATAATATAATGCGTCTTGAGCACCAGTTTGGTGGATACGTGCGCTATATAAGTCCACATTATTATTATTATTACCAGAAGGTTCTGTTTGTATGTTTTGTTCACTTGATTAATGTTGACAAGAAGACCAGGAGACAATGTATTAAGAGATGGTTGGATTAGTTGATAAGACAACAAGGAAACAATGTATTAAGAGATGGTTGGATTAGTTGATAAGACGACCAGGAGACAATGTATTTAAGAGATGGTTGGATTAGTTGATAAGACGACCAGGAGACATTGTATTTAAGAGATGGTTGGATTAGTTGATAAGACGACCAGGAGACAATGTATTAAGAGATGGTTGGATTAGTTGATAAGACGACCAGGAGACAATGTATTAAGAGATGGTTGGATTAGTTGATAAGACGACCAGGAGACAATGTATTTAAGAGATGGTTGGATTAGTTGATAAGACGACCAGGAGACATTGTATTTAAGAGATGGTTGGATTAGTTGATAAGACGACCAGGAGACATTGTATTTAAGAGATGGTTGGATTAGTTTAAGACATTGAGTACACCTCGGAACAAATTCAGTCATGTTCAGTCGCTTAGTATTAGCTTTGCCAATCTCAATCACATGGAGTTTGAATAAGTTTCCATTTACAAGTGAACTTAAATTGCATTTAGCCTTTTTCATATTCCACATGCATGCTATACAAAACTACATAATTGTGTGTGAGTAAAATAATGCAGGGCAAATTTTACAGTGTCAAGAATAATCATTAGAGCCACAAAATTCTACGACATTTCTGAGATAATGAGTGGTAGAAGTAGACAACATTTACCCTTGCTTGAATTCTGCAAGGAAAGCTGCAAACGACCTAAAATCCACTTGGCTCTTGCATGATATGACCTGGGCTAGGATACCACAGACATTCAGGTTGCACATGTTGGACAATCGGCCAAGTGCTGGGGTTTTTAAAGGGCCAATTTTATGTAGATACATATTTTAGCAAATCTCCATGCTTCTTGATGGTTTCAACAAAATGGGAAGTCCATTTTTGACGTATAGTGAAGATTCAGCATACAATTTGATACCACTTTGTCACATCTCACTGTATGTATTATATATTTAGGTTTGTCTGATTTCAGTAGTGCACTTTATCAACTTACTGCTTACTGTTGAAGTAAGATATTGATAAAGCTGAAACTTGTTCAGTTTAATTTTGATACTATTTTAAAGTAAATCTTGTAGTATTGATATCCAAAAAAATCTAAATTTCTAAAATTTTGGTCCGATTGTATGACAAGCCAGCCCCCCAAATCTGTCTAAAAATGGAGCACAGAGTCTAAAATGGCACACTTAAAATTATACCACAAAAATGTCTTTAAACATGAAATTATTCTTTGGAATACTAATCCATACTTTTGACATTATATTTTCGATTTTTTTTTTTTTTAAATGGATTAAAAAGGAGGACAAAACATACTAAAATTAACGTTTTCCTTTTACGAAAATGCCTCATTAATAAAAGCCTCTAGAACACTATTTCTTTCATGTGAGATGGTTCGCCATGTTTCCTGACATCAACTCTTGCATATTTCTTTCAGTACCAAGCTTTGTTCCCACCGTGTCTGTGTCAGAGTCTGATATCACAGCAACCAGCATACGTTTCACATGGAATGAATACTCGTGTGAAGAACTGAACGGCAGGTTTCGGTACTACTCCTGCAAGCTGACCAATCTAGAAACTTGTTTTCCAAAAACATACACATTAATCTCGGAAAGCAGTTGGGCATACAGTCTTACTCCATGTACCAGATACAGCTTTGAGGTTGCTGTAAGGAATGAAATCGGAGTTGGACCTTACAGCAATACCTCTGAGGTAGAAACAAGTCCTTTAAGTAAGTTTTTAACATCTTTGAGCATCCATGTATAGCTATACAGATATTGAGCCGCAGACTTATTCATAAATACTACAGTGTGTATTCTGGTCTGGCTGATGATCAAAATTACTGCAAAACTGACCTGTTCCTCTCTGGATATTGTCTATTAATTTTACAACCACACTCAACAATAATTAGACAGGTATTTCTTCAAATTGTTAAATAACGTAACTACATCAATTGTTCAACACAGAAATGCCTGTATGTGAAAATGTGAACTGTGAATGCTTCATTCTTGGTCGCAGTTACAACTGTAGTTAAAATACTAAGGCCCATTTTTTTCATTCAGTAGCCCTCATTGGAACATTGAGAATTTCATATCAGAAAGCAATACACATACTTTGATATTTCTCAAAATAGTTGTCAAAAGCTTGGTTTAATAGTACAAAATTGCCAAAATTAATTTATGATGGGACCCACTGTAAGTTAATTTCGGTACATATTTATGTGAAACCATGTTTCTCACAATTATTTTGAAAAATTTTGCAGCATTTGTATTCACATCCTCAAGCAAAATAGCAATATTCTAATGAAAAGTAAAATGTCTGTTAAAATAGCAAAAGTTGCCGTTAAAATAGCGAACAACTTGGATTTTTATCAAAGGCAAAATGTTTGATAAAGATCCAGGAAACATAAGGCCCTACATGTAACTACAATTTTGCATAAAACTAACATATGACAGTTTCCTCATTTTTGTTTTGTTTTTGCTTTGTTGGACGTCAACTTTTTGTAAATTCCAAAAAACAATTCCTGCTTTCTCTAAGATAGAAAAATCGAAAGCACTTGAGAAATAATAATTTCTCAGGATGATGAGTAAAACTAACTTTTTAGATAATTATTTGTTAATTTGATAATCTGGTAATAATCAATGACATTCCATTTAGGTTTTACAGTAAATATGTACCAAAATTAATTGATGGTGGGTCCCTTTAAAATAATTGTTTCTATTATACGATTACCAGTTCCATACAGAGTACAAGATTTAGCTGCCAATGCTGTGGAGGGCTATCCCACAGTACTCAGTCTTCATTGGAATAAGCCGTCTAGTAGCTGTCCAATAGACAACTACATAATCTCCTATGAGCTGTTAGATAAATACCAGTGTGGAACAGTTTCAACAACTTTCCGCAACACATCTGGGACCACAATGGATACTATGTACAATAGTACTGGTCTTCTGCCATACTCTTCATATAATGTGTACGTTACGGCCAGCACGGCAGCAGGAGAGGGGGAATCTTCAGTTACAAGGACTCAGACTTCTGAGGCAGGTTGGTATAGAACTTATCTATTGCATGAAGCAAAGATGTAACCAAGTGATATAATTCTTCCCATTTTAGAAAATAAAGGCACTCAATATTTGTTTTATATTAACATGGATCCTTGTCATTTGATGTTCAAAAGTGACAAGAACCAGTTAATTTTCACATAATAACACTGGTCTACAGCCAAAATGCTTCCGAAACAAATGAAGTCAAACTTGACTAATTATGGGTCACTGAGAATGGAAATGATGCTTAAAATTGTTGATTGGCTCTAGTTTTCAAGATCTACATGTACATGTGTACACGTATGGGAATAGTGTATGATAATTCATAATTAAAAATCTGCAATGTACACCATATACATAGTACGTAAAATGTAAAAACTTAAATATCTTGGAAACAGTAGCCAATCAGCAATTTTAATTGTCATATTTGAATTCAGCACATCAGAATCCATAATAAATAGCACATTTTATCTCCGAAACTTTAAAAAAATTGTTGACCAATGTAATTGGTTATTCCACAATGTAAAAGCTATCACGTTTTTCATTGATTGAATGATTATATAAAGTCATTTTGAATGAGAACCAGAAATGTTTTTTGCTGGTCATTTCAAAGAGTATAAAGAGAATTTCTACCGGAAAAAATTTAGATTTTTGTACACCATTTTGTTGAAAAGGTCTGTACCATTTTTTGGTTTAGAATGACATCTAATATTTCTTTAAAACAATAGCACCTCAGAGAGAAAGATTTCAAGGTACATGTATGTTTGATATATGCTTGGGTGGTTCCGGCAGGTACCCGGTTCTACCCGATTCCAAATTGAGAATCGGAATCGCGGTTCCACTATTTTAAAGAACCGGGTACCCGCAAAAGTGGGTTCTGGAACCGAGTCCTTCAAATACCAAGTTCCCAGAGCCAAGGCTCTAGTAAAATACCCGAGTCCCAGAGCCGGCTGGGAGCCGAGTCCCACAGCCGGCTGGGAGCCAACTCTGACAGCCAACTCGGCTCCAATTGAAATACCCGGTTGTCTGAGCTCCAACTCTAGAGCCGAGAACCGGCTCCAGTCAAAATACCCGATTCTCTTTGATGAGCGACTGACAAATTGTAACTCTAAACTAGAGCAAACTTGTGAAGGCGTCACACACACAAACTGATGCAAACCGCAATGTCTGTGCATTAGTAGTATGCATTGTGTGTCACTGAGTTGTTTATAAATTGGCCCCATAACGTGGATACTTTGCTCATGGAGATGATGTTAAAAATGTTGACAGCATATGTATTGAGAAGTGGAATGATCAAGGTGGCCCAATAATATGGATAATCTTGTGACAAAGTTAGTCATTTTGCTAGTGTTCTTAACCCTAACTCCCTAAGCATTGTTACTGAACAATAAAAATCCTTCAAAATCCTCCAATTGCCTTTATTGTCTAGGGAATTAGGGTTAATGTACTTTCAATAGGCATGGACGGTAGTACGGTACCTTGTGTATAACGGGGTGGTACAATTGCTTAATTGCTCCAACCCCTGAAGCATGTGCAAAGCCACGGCATGTATATCACGGTTTGTAAAGTTGCTTTATGAAACAAATCTCTAAGTCTAACTTAGCTTAATGTTTCCATAAAGTTTCCTTCAAGTTTCTGAAACATATTTTAAATTAAATAACATCATCACTGCATTTACGGTTGAAAATTGCAACTCCTTCGTATCAGGGTGCAACGAAGTTTAAATAGACCGTATGTTTTATTATTTTCTTTAATCGTTATGTTTTTCTTTGAATCTCTTGGAACCGGTTCCGACTCGGAACCAAGTTTTTTTTTAACTGAACCGGTTCCAGAAATTGTGGAACCGCCCAAGCCTAGTTTGATACCATCATCTGTTCACCAAGTAAGTTTTATGTAAAACTGTGAGAATGCCAAAGTTAAACACTGCCTTCAATAATAAATAAATAAATAAAAATATTTTAATACATCAAGACAAAATATTTAAATGGATGTTTGATGATAGGTACAATCTTCAAACTTTTCACTGAGTAAGTTTAATGTAAAATACTGATTATTAATTTTTTATTTTGTAATTTCTTATGTTGTAAAAGGGTTCATTGATAAAATGTTGATAAGATATGGATAACAACAAAACAAATAGCAAATAGTTCTGAAAGAGAACTGGCAGTATACTCTTAGTTGTAACCAACCAGTTCTTTTCAGAACTGCTTCTCTTCAGAACTTTTTACAACTCAAAAGAGAATTCTGTATGGTGTCACTGCAAACAGTCTTTGCTTAATTTTCAATTGACTAGTTTATACAAGTGTCACATTGTCTATATGATTAATTAGTTCAGGCGATTGTTTTTAATTATCATTTTGAATGTATTAATTGTGTTCTTTTTATATAGCCCCTTCTGAGCCACCAAGGGATGTATCAAAAGATTTGGCCATTAAGAGATCTCTAAGTTTCACTTGGCAAATCCCACCATGCCATGGTAGACGTGGTATTATTACTGGCTATTCATACAAGCTAAAGAATTTAGATCGAGATGAAGAAACCATTACAGGAGATACTGATACTTCATACATAGAGATAGGTAGTCTGGTGCCATATACGTTGTACTCATTTCAAGTCCTTGCACGCACAGTAGCTGGAGATGGTCCATACAGTGATGCCATTCAGACACGCACTGCTGAAGCAAGTAAGTTCATATTTGGTAAAAAAAATTAATAACTTGGCTTTATGGACCTATCACTCAAAAATCTCGGATTTTGGAAAACAAAGAAATCACAGCAGTAAAATCACAGCATGCAGTGTGTACACGTGCATGCTGCATGCTACAAGGTGCATGCTACAAGGTGTACACCTTGCCGTCCCGTGTCATAACTCACTTCCCAGACGCTGGCATTTTACCTGCAAATGTTCATGTTGTACAAAATACATATGGTTGCCACTCAATGAGCTAGGAATCGTCGCTGCCGAGAGTCCATGTACAGACTATGAAAAAAAATCAATGACTGAGGGCATTCTCCTAACTTGGGGAGAAAACGTATGTAATCCAGGTAATTAAAAATTGCCTTATTTCGGCTATGACATCACACATATACGGTAGGTCAAACAATGTCTTTGTTAAATGGTTCATGCAGGCCCATAGGCCTGGGGAATGTACCCCTTCGCTGGACAAGCATAGATATATAAAGGAAATAACCACACAAGCTGGTCAAACAAATACATTCATACATACAGTATTGGAGAAAATTATGAAACTCAACCACCCATTTTCAAACCAGCAAAAACAATGCTGGCGTTGGGTCTGACCGCGACGCGCGCGGAGACCAGAAACTGCAGACTTTTATTTTGGCTTAATGATATACTGGTCAGCTCATGTTTGTCTCCGTGGTACATGTGATGAATAATGCATTGCAATTTCATTCCTTTTTAAGAAATCAAATGGGCCTTAAACCAACCCTTTTTATAATAAATAAAATTGTTTTGTTTTTATGTTTCATCTTAAAGGGAAGGTTACAACATTGGTTTGCAAGAAACTGCGTTTATGAGTAAGCTTGCTCTCCTTGAATCAAGATGTGCAATCAACCAAGAAAAATAGTGAAAATGCATTCAAATTTTTGGTATTCATGGAATTTAGGAAAATACCTTTTCCTACATCATTTCACTTTTCTTAATAATGACAGCACCATAGTCGAACATTTTTCTAGGGAAGATCAATAAGTACGTTTCACATTACAATTTGACCATTTCGTTATTTTTGAATTAACAATCCTATAATGGGCTATGATTTGGCTTAAAAAGAAGGTACATCATTGGTTCATTTCAACCCTCTAGTTTTCAAGAAGAATATCATAAAATTTAACTGTCAAAGTTTCAACACAAAAACTGTTGGTAAATTTGGCATAACGGTTAATGTTGTCTTTAAGATGAAGGCTCTTCATCAGGTAAAGTAATTTGTCAGGATGATTGATTGCACCAACTTAACACCAAGTAAGTTTTTAGATTAACTTATTAGATAAATTGGAAATTACCAATGTTGTATCTTCCCTTTAACAGGTTCGCTTCAGATGCCGTGTATACACGAAAATTGTTGTTGTACAGCGGATCGGAGAGCGTCTAAACACGCATTCCGATTTTTGTGTGTGTCACCGGGAGACTTGTCAACACGCCACACGTGGCGTGCCGTCGTGGCGGCTGATGTGTATACACGTAATCGTTTCTCGGAGTCCATGGGGTCACGGTTCGGTGGCCCCGGACAAAATGCACTGCAAATACTGAACGAGTTCACTCTTTTTGTTGATTTTTGCCTAATCCCTTTATCTAAGACCTGTTCCTTTGACGTACCAGCCAAGCATTTGTAAAGACGGATTTATATCCATTGTTTACGAGGCATTCGATCTCTCTCCAGGTAGGCCGTCTTTTCGACCGGGCGCTGGTCGCTAATAGGCCGTTGCATCGGAGTTTGCCAACGGTCTAATTGTGCTGAACAAACACAACCGTAATTAAAAAACTAGCCATTTAATTCTCGAAATGTCAATGAGTAAAGGTGTTTATTTGGTTGTCCGAACTTAGTTTCATTGACAAAAAAAATTATTAGTGGCTAGAAATTTTGTCAGATTTTTCACTGAAAATAAACCCGCACGGGGGACCGGAAAAAAAATATATTCCCGACGTCAACTGGTTAACATAAATAGTAGGTGTTGCATGAGGAAAGTAGTAAGCGACTGACACTAATTCATCAGTGATTCTTTCAACTCAGAACCATCTCGAGTGACAGTGGTAAGGATACCCAGCGGAGATGCAACCTCCATTACCGTACAATGGCAGCCTCCTGACCCACCACAGGGCATCATCATAGCTTACTATGTGTTATACTTTAAGGTCACACAAGAAGGGGACAGTAGTGAGATGGAGACAGTAACTGATGGGCTGGATCAGGAAATACTTCAACTTGAGCTGACTGGCCTTGAATCAGATGCAAATTTCTCCATTCAGGTACAGCCCATAAATTTGCATAATTAATACATGAATGATAGTGAGTCATAATTATAATGAACTGACCAATAAGAAGACCCTGCTTATTTATAAATATTTATAGGATATGATCATTTTTATTTCCATGTTCACATCAAATAACTTTTCAGCCGGTATTCAACCAGGGAAAACTTGTCAATGCAGCTCATCATCACTAGCCCTCTACAGTTGAAATGCACTTCAGCTTAGAATTTGGGGCATTTCCCAGTGCCATTTTACAGTCTTTTCATACAAACATATGGAGTAGTCACCTAAGTTTTGTCGCTTGAATGATTCAATGAAGTCATTCTGTATACAAACCAGATATGCTCACTGCTGCATTACATCCCCTCACCCACCTTCCAAATATCATACCATTTCCTATGTCTTGGAACACCTTGCTGGACTTATCATTGAATATTTGGTGTTTTAGATTTTCATTGGCCATCTGTAAGTTTTGTTAACGGTGAAAAACTCTTCCCTGGTTGCAGTTGGAGCCAATCATGCACACTAGTTACCAGTGATATTCTGACCTGACAAATATAGTGGTTTGAATAGATGACGCCCTCATTAGGCTGTGATAGGTCTGAATAGGGCCTAACATTTTTATTGGTACGGTAGACCCATTGACAGACAGCCAAACAGATACTATCTGAAACTTTTGTGTTCTTAAATCTTCCACTGCACTTGTAGTATTTGCTTGAAAATAGACAGCAAAATGTATTTCTTGTTTTAGATCCTTTCTGAGCTAAAACGAACAAACAGGTGAGGTCCTTAACGCCCATGATCACGCACAAAACCGGTCATTATCCTGCAGTAAAGACCAAGTGTCAAAGTTTTGTTCCCATTCATAAATGCCTGCATCGATTTCGTTTTCAAAATGAACACAAGTTTTTGTTTTTTTTTGAATAAAGCCAGTAAAAATTGGCAAATTCACATTTTGGGGACACACGAAACACTTTCAAAGTACACGTGTCAGGCACGTGATGCAAAACAATCTTTATCACTCTGAATGGATCAAATGCGCATCGCACGCCAGCTAAATTCAACAGCTGGCGAACAGCTGGCACATGTATACGCTGCTCTGATTTTTATAAGCCGTGTCTTTAAATACACCCCCATGTGATTATGTTTTGTCCAGTCATATTGTCTGAACTGTTTTGGGCATTAATGAATGTATATTATATGTTGTTCTTGATTCAAATTGTGGAGTGCCAAGGTCGAGCGGTTAAGTGCATTGGACTCGTGTTCTGATGGCTGTGTCGTCAAAATGTGGGTTCGAATCCTGGCCACGACCGTGGTGCTTGTGTCCCTGAGCAAGACACTTAACTATAATTGCTTCTCTTCACCCAGGAGTATAAATGGGTACATGTGAGAGTAGAGATGGTTATTGTGTTTGATTAGCCCTGTAGTGCCAAAAGGTTGCACATAATGGGCTGTATACTCCCCAGGGAGCTGAGAAAGATTATAGGAATGATCTTGGCCCAGTGACCAGGGGTAATAATGTAAAGCGCATTGGGACATTATGTGAAATGCGCTATATACGAATGGATTATTATTATTATTATTATTATTACATGTATTAGCATTCTTGTAAAAACAGTTTTGCCAACATTACCAATATTGTACATTCCCTTTAAAGTCTTTGTAGAGAATGAGTTGTGTTCTTGATAACTTACATGCAGGTTCAAGCTGAAACAGCTGTGGGTAAGGGTCCTCTCAGCGCTCCAGTTTATCGCATAACCCAGGAGGGAAGTAAGTATGACACAGGAGCAAATCCAGGGTCTCAACACAAAGGGGCTGCACTGTACAATGGAAGAACACTGCCCAAAAAAGGGGGCACGCAAAAAACAATTTGGTAAATTTATACGTATGGCAATCCCCCTTGGATCCGTCATTGGTGTGACTGTATTTTTAATTTGTTTAGTTTATTCAAGAAGTTAAGACAGTTTATGATAAGGACTAAGTGGCATTAGAAAATATCAGACTTGATCAGAAAATGGCAGAATTTTGGATTCTAGGCACTCTCTGATGCAATAATGAGCATTTTCAGGACCAAGTACGCAATGTACTCTGACTCATGATGCAGTTGTGAGTAACCTTTTCATTTCCCAACGATGATATACATATGCAGATTTTTTTTTTCTTTTTTTTTGGGGGGGGGGGGGGTGGGGGGAAGCCCATGGCCTCCTTTGGCCCCCTGGATCCACCGGTGAGATTCAAAATTGACGGTTGTGTATTGTTTGCATTTTCTTGTATTGATTTTTGTAACCATGAAAAACTAACAAAGAACTAGTTTGTTTACACTTTTCATCATTAAATTACATTTATCAAGAGAGGTTTAAAATTAATCTTCATTAGATCTTGCCGTCTTTTCAGTCCAATGAATTTTCTGGATGTTTTCATAATTTTTTTAGGGCCAGGGCCGCCATCATCTGTCATGATTGTTAGTAAAAAGGAAACAGAATTGGAGATTGTCTGGGGCGTACCAATGGAACCAAACGGACGGATTATTAGCTACACAGTAAGTAAACTAAGGGAGGGTTTCCATCTATATATGCTATTAAAGAGCCATTCACTCTAGGGACCAGTAGCTCTGTTTGATAATGACATCAAATGTGCAGGTCAAGCACAGGTCAAACACAGGTCAAACTCTGAATAGATATTTTAATAAATATGGTAACCTGCACTGCATACTTTGTACAAAACTAGTGCACTGTGTTCTTAGTTCATTTTGGTTCAGTGGCATGCATGGAGGTTAATGTATATGTAGAATTAAAAATGTATCATTGAGCAACCCTATTTCATAGCGCTACTTAATTACCCAGTAAGCAAAATTTTCTGCCAAATATATATTTGATTCACTCAGACATAATTTAATGAACTTAAGCAAGAAACTTTAGCACAGTGAAATTTAAATCAGGAACCAACATGCAAACAAAAAAACAACAATTCTGAATTGTTACCAAATAAAACAATGATTTTAATTGTTAAAAAAATTTAATTTTTTTTTTAATTCTTAACAAATAAAACTACAATTATTAATTGTTACCACTAAAGTAACATTTTCCAGTAGCATTTTGTTAATGTTAGTTGTTGTCCTCTTTCGGCTGCTCCCGTTAGGGGTCGCCACAGTGGATCATGATCTGCATATTTGATTTGGCATAGGTTTTACGCCAGATGCCCTTCCTGACGCAACCCTCCCATTTATCCGGGCTTGGGACCGGCACTAAGCATGCACTGGCTTGTACATCCCCGGTGGCTGGGTTCAATTCGGCCCTCGCAGCAATTGTGGTAAAGTGTCTTGCTCAAGGACACAAGCGCCATGGTCGCGGCAAGGCTTCGAACCCACACACTCTGACGACTCGGGCATCAGAAAACAAATCCGATGCACTAAACCGCTCGACCATGGCACCCCACATTTTGTTAATGTTAGTGACAGACATCAATTAGGTATAAAGGTCAGTTCCAGGAAATCATTCTGAACGCATTTGTTCCTCCCAATTACAGGTCAGATACCGAGCTATACACAAACCATACAATCTCAATTTCATCCCGTCCGAGTTTACCTCATTACCAGTGCCAAACCCAGATGTGTACAAAAGAGTCTTGCTTGGGCTCGAACCCAGTACCCAGTATGAGATTAAGGTGTTGGCAGAGACTGGAAAGGGTGAAGGAAGCTCAGTTTCAGTAACAGGCTACACAGAACCAAAGTCAGGTATGGAATAATTTGAATATAATAATACGTCTTTTTGTCCAAAAGCTATTACTTGATGTGAATGTTGGTAAAGATGTCAAACATCTTGACAAATTATTCTTAATTCAGAAGAGAAAATACAACACTTTTTTTTAAGTAAGACTAATTGCGGTGACACCATGTGGAATCTCAATTGAGTAGTAATTAGTTCTGAAAAGAACTGGAGGTACAACTCGAACCCAGAGTTGTACATGTACCTCCAGTTCTTTTCAGAACTAATTACTACTCAGTAAGAATAATTGCGGTGACACCATGTGGAATCTCAATTGAGTAGTAATTAGTTCTGAAAAGAACTGGAGGTACAACTCGACGTTTCGATCAGTATGCTCTGATCGTCCTCAGGAGAATGAGTTGTACCTCCAGTTCTTTTCAGAACTAATTACTACTCAATTGAGATTCCACATGGTGTCACCACAATTATTCTTACTTATCATCCTCACCATGCAAAGCTACAAGTTTTACCTAATTACTACTCAATTGAGATTCCACATGGTGTTACCGCAATTAGTCTTACTTATCATCCTCACCATGCAAAGCTACAAGTTTTACACTTTTTTTTTAATGTTCCCAGACAATAATTTGATGGTCCAAGTGTTTTCTCCTTTTTTCTTATGACTTAAACTTATTGTCACGGTTACTGAAAAGTGTAGTGTTATAATTTAAGCCACCTCCGTTTAATGTTAGCATATTACTTTTTGATGTGTTCATCTACTTAATTTGTGTATTCATGTTGTTGAGTTAAAACTTTTACAGGTTGGCTGTTTAAATGTATATCTTGATTCAAAGAAAGTAAGCATACTCATAGAAGCAGTTTTGCCAGTATTACCAATGTTTAACCTTTACTTTAATGGGGGTGGGGATGATGGGTATTTAATTTTGAAGAAAGGAGGCAACGTTCTACTAGGAGGAGGATGATGATGATGATGATGATGATGATGATGATGATGATGAAATTCGTGCATTGGGTGATAAACAATTGATTTGAATTTTACCCTTACACTGATGTATATATGGAGCACTGCATACTCAGTGCTTTCTGAGTGTCTGAAAAAAAAATCATCAATCTATAAATATCACAGGACCCCCTGCTATATAGGATTCTAGCTGGGAAGCTCGATGGTCAAGAGGTTAAGTTGTCTGCACTAGTAAGCAGGAGGTTGTGGGTGCGAATCCCACACAAGTCACCTGTGCAGTTTATTCACAGACACTCGGACAGCACGTCAGTGTAAGGGCAAAAGTCAAATCAAAAGACTATTTCATACAAAGACACGATATTCTGAAACTTGTTGATAGTCAAATAAATACAGCACAATTTGAATTGGACTGTCAGTGACAGTGAAAAGATATATGCATATATGATCATGTACTACGTGTACAATGTCTATAGCATATAAAACCTAGAAAAATAAAAAGAAAACAAATAGAGAATTAGCTCTTGCAAATTGCTTACCAACCTAAAGGACCTGTAGTATAAAAAAATATGAACAAATTGTACAATCCTGGGCTATAGAAGCCAACACATCTGCAATAGTAATACTCTGTAGACACAGTTGCTCTTACAGGTTGGATTCATTCAACAACTTGCATTTACCATGTTGGAAAAACAGCGACGAAAGTACAAACATCACGCCACCTTTTTCAATTCTTAGACTACCACTGAAAATGACTTAGTTCTCCAGGTGTGTAATGGTCTGTTGTGAGCTTTATCATAATTATGTTGTTTTCTTCTAATAGACATTCCTCCACCGGTCAAACCAACATTTGATCCAGATAGGTCTACAGGAACACTTATTGTTGTCTCGATACCAGCAGTTGACAACCCTTATGTAACGTAAGTATCATCATGTAACTACCAGAGATGCAGTACTCGTACATGTACTCATGACAAAGTACTCATACTCATACGACCATGGAGTGCCATGGTCGAACGGTTTAGTGCATCGGATTTGTGTTCTGATGGCCGAGTCGTCAGAATGTGGGTTCGAATCACAACCGCGACCGGGGTACTTGTGTCCTTGAGCAAGACACTTTACCATAATTGCTTCTCTCCACCCAGGGGTAAATGGGTACCTGTGAGGGCAGAGTTGGTTGTTGTTTTTGATTAGCCCTATATGCGCTGTAATGCCAGCAATTGAGCTGTATATATACTCCCCAGGGAGCTGAGATGGTTTCAGGAATGATTTATGAGCCTGATGAGCAGGGGTAATAATGTAATGCACCTTGAGCACCAGTTCAGTGGATACGTGCACTATATAAGTCCACATTATTATTATTATTATTATTATTATTATTATTATTATTATTATTATTATTATTATTATTATTATTATTATTATTATTATTATTATTATTATTATTATTATTATTATTATTATTATTATTATTATTATTATTATTATTATTATACTCAAAGAATTATTTTTCAAGTACTCGTACTTGAAATTGCTCTACTACAAGGCTGCTACCTACATGTACGTATTCAAACGTAGTTTCTCCAGAAGCAATGGATTAAGGCCATCCATGGTGCCATATTCAGTCGACTGATGCACAAATTCTATAAAAGTCAAAAGATAGGACAAAACGAGTGTATTAATTGTTCTCACCATGAGCTGTTGAGGGCACATGTTTTTTAGATCACAGTTGATCAACAGAGCAGTGATAGTGCATTGCATGTGGGGTATTTTACAGATGATGTACGTACACACGGAATATCATCAGCAATTATTAACTGACATAATAACACACAACGATGACGCCAAAGTGCCTATCATCAAGACAATGTGTGCAATTGTACCACTAGAGGGCTACAGTGTGCACAGAGCAGATGGGGGAAGGGATAGGGGTGTGTATTCATGAAAGTAGGTTACCAAAATGTAACGACTGTATCAATTTGTTTCATGCAAACCCCATATTCAAACTGTGTTCACTACATGTATATGTTTCTGATTATTGTAGGGGATTCATTATTAGGAACCCTCCTACTTTAGGTTCCTATTTTGAGTTCCTATATTGCCAGTGAGTTGACGGACCAAACAAAACCAGACAGCCATCAGCTTTTGATGCATTCAGCACATTAACCCTCCTACTCTAGGTGCACTTTAGTGGGAAGTTGCTATAGAGGTCAAAATCAGTCAACTGCCTGTTTTGACTGTTGACCCAAAAGTGCGCAGAGGGGCATTTTTGACTGGTTTTTACTGTCATTTTGACCACCCTCAACAAGACAAGACAATGTTTTTACCAGCCAAAAACGGTTGACTCATTTTGACCTGTAAATGTACTTACTACATGTAAGGTTCGACAGTGTTTGACATTTAAGTGCACTAGATATACCTTGGCAAGTATATCAACATTTTGACTGTTTTTGATCCTTGTAGTAGTAGGGGGGTTAAACCTTTGCTAGACAGTGCTTTGTCTTTCAAAATCATTCAGAGGATTTTACCAGTTCAAACTAAGGGTTTTAACTGTATGATTTCCAACACCACATTCTAGGTCATATATGGTATGGATGAAGAAATTATCATCAAGGAGGAGACGTGAGTCAGGCCCCAATGAGCAAGGCGAAGCAATGGGAACCTTTGATGAGAACCCAGACTCCTACATTGCTGCTGATGTTAATAAGACTGACCACACGGGAGACTTTGCGGTCGGGGATAATAAGACATACAATGGGTATTACAACCCTCCACTACAGGAAGGGGCGAAATATGAGATACGGTCAGGGGCAAGCAGTAAAACGGATGATGTGAGTGTTGTGTTATGTACAAGCATTGTCCATATGTTTCATGTGTAGTGAATGAGAATGGACACTTCATCTGAATGAGCGGACTGTGGAGAGAATTCCCATTTTTACAAACCCCTCATGTTACTTCCTTCAATAGACTCTGCATGATAAAGTCTCTTCATGTGCAACTGAACTAATAATCTATTTTACACAGGCATGGGATATGGAATCCTGAGAGAGTTTGTATTTTTTCAAACATACAACAAGGAATTTCAGTTTTCTTCTCACAAATACCATTACTGACTGTTTGTGTACAAGCTTAACTTGGTAAAGCTGCCATTTGTTACTCTACTTCATTCATTATCACAGAAAACTTGAAGCAGATTTACATAAAACTGATATCAAGCATCCCCTGAAACATTACTGTAAGAAGTGCTATCATTTTAGTACAATAAGTCAAATTATAATTGACTGAAGACATGATACAACATAATTCTCCCATCAACTTTATAATGTGTAGTTTTTATGTAAAACTGTATCCATTTATGGCTTTTGGTCAAACTAATATTGTACATTCCCTTTAAATCCTCTGTACACAATAAGAGTTGGTAAACTTGCAAAGAATATTTGATATTCAAAATGTAGCTGTGTGCTAGACTACTTATCAGTCTCTTTTTGCCATTTGGTAAATGTTTTGTAAGCGGAATTTTTTCTTTTTCATAGGCATCCACCATGAGTTGGTCATCTCCCCTTACTGTAACTGGTAAGTTAGTCTTGTATTTTGCATTTCCAAGGATTTATTTCCGAGTTTAGTTTCTCATGTGAAGACTATACACACATTTAATTAACTTATAAGGGGTCAACTGTCTCATAGTTTAAAGGAACAGTATTGTCACAATCAGAGCAGACTTTTTGCCAGGGCATGGAAACGGTATCCTAGTATTAGATGAACTCAGTGACTGAAAATAATACCCCACAGGCATGCACTGGCATAGATAACAGGGCGCGATAAGGTCATATTACTGTGGCTGATGCATCAATAATTAACCAGTGGGGGCTGCAGTCACAGTAATTACGATCTTGTCTAGGCCAGGGCGTGCTCGTAGGGTATTATTTTCAGTCACTGAGTTCATCTAAATCTAGAACACCGATTCCATGCCCTGTTGAAAGTCTGCTCTGATCGTGACGATATATTCCCTTTAAATTAAAATGCACCGAAACTTGCTTGCACAGCATTTTGGTCCTAGAAGCTCTTGACTGCTAAGAAAAATGAATGTTGGGTCTGATGGAGCAAATATTTTGCAAGCTTTTATCCCGAAGGACCTAATACTTGTGATACCAAACTTGATCTCTTTTTTTCATCTGTATTGTTTTTCTGCGAAAAAGAAATGAAGCAGCTACACTCATTGACAATGTTGTCTGATTGCTTTTGATTTTTTTTAGCTGGTGAATATGACGAGCCTGGTGTTGTTGACCCTACTGGCAGTAGTGGTTTTTCTGGCACTGGTAGCATTGTTGCCATCATTGGTGTCCTCATGCTCTTTGCCGCCACTGGATTTGTGGCAATGTTTATAATAAAGCGAAGGTAACATCCCCATGTTGTTAATTGTCATGTCTTGGCCCATTAGACACGACCTAATCTGCACATCATAGTCTCCTCGCGGTGAAATACACTTCATCTCTGGGTTCGGGGTAGCCCAGGTTGGACTTTCACTTTTGTGTACTGCGGTGACTTCCAGGATATAAACAAATATTTCCTACAGAATTTATTTTCTTCATAAATTGCTTAATCTTTACCTGTGTGAAGCTTCTGAAACTCACAAGTAGAATCCATTGACCAAATACAATGCATCTCAGCAAGGTTTGAATTTCGAAATATCATTTTCACTATGTGTTTTAGTGAAATAAACCCAAGATTGTTAAAGTCCATACAAAGTGCCTTGATTTTTTTTTTTTTACTCAAAATTGTTCAGTATGTATTTAGTTATTTATATGCTATTCCAAAAAACATTAAAATGTTAAATTGCTGAAAAAATCATGATTGCAGCCAAAATTCATGCAGTTGAAATCCGCGATGTCTGTTGGACATTTGCGACCCGTGGTGGCAGCAAATATTTTTCCTGTTTTTATGATGTACTTTTATGGGAGTTCGAAAGGACCTGTCTTAACAACAGTCTGGCTGCCGTCATGTTGTCCGTGGCTGTAACATGTACATGTGTGTATGGGATTCCCCTTGACGTGCAACTCATGTATTGTGTGTGTGTGTCCATGTACGTATGTTTCCAGCGCAGTGTGGACATACGTATATGTATGTGGGGCCGGGTCATTGTCAAACTATTAGTCTAGTTGACAGCACCGGCAAGATCACCAAAGGATCATTTTTTATCGGCACAAAACAAGAACAATTTGGACACATTTTGCAGTGAGATTAACTTTCCTGATAAAAAAATTCAACGAATCAAACACTGGACATTCAAAACTTTAGTTGCTCTTAGAATATTTGTTCATAAAAAGCAAGAAAAATAGGGTACCATTATGAGCGCTTATGCCGGACTCGAGACCTTCCTGCGGCTTAGCCATTTTCGCCTGGATTTCGTCCATTCCGGGCTTAAATTGATAACGATTCTATGTCACTTATTTCACCAACTTTCGTATCAGTATAATCTCCATCAAATGACAATGATGAACAAAACAATTGGTCAGTACTACTTTTGGAAACTTCTTCAAAAACACTTTCGAAAGTCGTAGTTGGTAAACTTATTGTTGCAGCTGTACACGATGTAATGCTTTGTGTACAAAACATACCGCACTAAACAGTTGTAGCATTCGCCCTCCCGTAAATGTACGTCATCAAAATAGGCTCAGTGAAAGTGTCCCCGACGGCTTTTGTTTCAGGCCTGTCGTTCGAGGTAGTGGCGAAGTACATTTTCATCGATTTTTTTTTTTGAAGGGTTAAAGAAAAAAAATGAAAGTCTTATTTTTGGTTATTCCTACTTAGAATTACTTTCTTTTTAAAACAGTGTTGAAAATATTGACCATTTTGTATGGTCTTTAAAGAAATCCTTAAATTTTGATGGCTGTTCATCACTTGAACGTAACGACAAAACAAACACCAGTGTCGGCACTGGTGCGTCGGCATACATACTGTACTAGCGTGACGAGTACACATAAAACCTGCTGCGTGGAATTTTTTTACACGAACCGCACATACACTGCTGTTTTGTCGCTACACGCGGGTACACTCAATGGACTATGGAACAGCCATTGAAACTCTAGGATTTCTTTAACATTAGAGCTGGATTTCTTTCAATATAATGACTTCAGTGAAAATGATGCTTTGAAATTAAAAATAGTTCATTATGGTAGTTCATAGAATGTTGAGGTTTAGCTGCCTCACACAGGTAAGATTTCAACAATTTAGAAAATGAAATTGTCTGTGTCGGTTATTGGACTCCACTTCAGTGTATACAGAGATGGAGTCCATATTTGGGCTAGGTTTGGGGCATTTTGAAGCTTATTACACACTCTCAAGTACATAACTCAAAATGTGAATTTGCAACTTATTACTGATTTTGAGGGAGCTGGTTAAATTTAAGTGCATTTTTGTGCAGTAAAACCAAAGTGAAACTGTACAAACCACATACATGATGGAACACAACTACTCAACTCATTGTTTGCATACTTTTTATTCAAATGAACAGTTCAGACTGAAATATAGAAGAGCAAACAAATTTTACCTCTTTCAAACTGTTTTTTTTTTTCCCAGACGGGCACAGCAGACAGCCCAACCTTTTGATTCTGTGAGAATGAAGCAAATTGACAAAGTCGGTGAGTAAAATTGTGTCTTGTTGGATTGGTCATCAAGATTGTTATTATTATTTCTGATGCACAGTCGTCATGCTTTGACAGCTCTGGTCTGTCTTGCTTACCATGACCATGCTGAAAAGCTTGTGTCAATTAAAAGGAGCGTCTTAAAAACTTGTCCTTGTTACACTTGGAATATTCCTTTTGAGAACACAGAACATGTGGGATTATTCAGTGTTCCAACCTGGAACAGCAGCCATTCCGAATGGAAATGCCTGATGTTCAAGCATGCGTACTCATAAATGGAATGCCTGTTCCCAGTGGGAATTTCTTGCATTTATGATGTAAGCAGTAACTGTTTCCAATGGAAACATTCCAAGTTTTTAAATGCTCCCTTAGGTGGAATTTAGCTCAGGAGTGTGATTTGTCCGGATTTTTCCGGATTTTCGGATTTTTACAAATCGCAATGTTGTGATCCTCCGAATTTTCAAGATTTAAGCAATAAAGGAAAGCAAAGCAAACGCTCAGAACTATAGATTTCACCCCAGCGCTGTTCACAACAACCACCCCAATACCCCTAGCAAAATTTATGTGGATTTTTCAAAACTGCCCAATCATACCCCTGTGATCTGTATTGAGGTTAGGTCAATTTGGGGAAGGCACGTAGATCGAGAGACCTCCTCTCAGTCTTCTCCAGCAGCTAGTTGGCCCGTCCCTGGACCTCAATGCAGGACTAAAGGCCTTATTTGTTGGGACTTGCTCACTGAGACAGGAGACCTGTCCAAGAAGACTAATGAGCAGCACTGGCAAACTGTCTCTCCAGTGTTTGCACCCTTTGTTATTTCGGTAACATTATCGGTGTCGGGGATGAGGTCAGACCAGCACATTCTAATCACAAATAGTGTTCACTCCACTTGGAAAACATGAATCCATTTGACACAAAGTTTTACAGTTGACAGTTAATTTCTTTAATACAGTCACACTGATGAATACATGACATATCTGGCCTTTGAAAGACTACAGTCCTAACAAAATTTACATTCAACATAGCAACATAACAGTAACAATAATAATTTGGACTTGTACAACAAACACAAAATTAAACATGCCAATAGACCATTTTACACAGCAATACCCGACATTGTTGGTAGTCAACTTATGGCACAATTTGTAATAGATGGAACTTGTAGTGAATGCTAGTACAGTGCAATGCCAATGAACATGTACTTCACATACATGAACTACAAACACATACAAACTAAGTTAGAAGATAGTTGCTCATACGGGTTGGATTCATTCGAGTTTGCTCAATTGAATCCGTGACAGCCAAACATTGTACCCACATATTTAACAACCACAGATAAAATAAAGTGGACCGCATGATGCAATTAGGCTTAAGAAGTTTATCAAGTGCCGAGGTGAGATATAAAGCATTTGTTTATAGTGTAAACTAAGAACTTATAATAAAAGGGAAGAATGGGTCCTCGGTTAGTGGTTATTATTTTCAAATGTCCTCGGTTGAAAAATGTGTGCAAATCAAATGGTAGAGGCCTAAAATAGCGGTTTTGTGTATCAGACTTTTCTGATTGCCAAGTCGTCAAAGTGTGGGTTCGAATCCTGGCCGCGACCGTAGTGCTTGTGTCTCTGAGCAAGAGACTTAACTATAATTGCTTCTCTTAACCCAGCAGGATAAATGAGGACCTGTGAGGGCAGAGATGGTAACTGTGTTTGATTAAAGCTCATTGCGCTACACATTTGGCAGCATGGGCTGCATACTCCCCAGGGAGTTGAGATGGTTCTAGGAATGATATAACTGGCCACGATGACAGGGGTAATAATGCGCCATGAGGGTCAACCGTGGTGGATACGGGCACAGTATAAGTGTCCATAATTATTAAAAGAGGGGAACCATTTGAGGTCCTCAATTTACTGCATAAACATATGTACTAGATTACATTGATGACAAATGTCATATATATGCTTTATTCATTATTCATGATGAATTTGTTTGATTGTTTTACAAATGTAAGCTCCCAGGTATATACCAGCGCCCAAGTATATACCAGCGCCAACCTCTGCAACCACATTAAAGACTGTGGGATCAGAAGATGCACTGGCCAATCTCAACAATGAAGTAATCGTCATTGGAGCAACTACCCCGGCTGACATCCCCAAAAAGCCCCATGTCAAGATGTCTGATAAGACCCCGCCACCATCATCATCGGGACCAATCAAGGTGGAATACCTGAAGGAGTACGTCAAAAACAAGAAGGCCAAGAACAATGAAGGTTTCAAACAGGATTATGGGGTGAGACACCTTTTACTCATTATTTGTGTTCAGTGATATAATGGAGCATATTATATTAAGGGAATAAGTGTTAGTTACGTAGGTTAATTACTGCAGGATAAAGACCAAGGGGTTGTAGCCACAGGCGATAAATAACCGTGCCACAGGCGAGGTCATTTAGGGACCGTGGCCATGACTCCAAAGTCCTTATGCTGCGGAAGAGACCAAGCATCAAACTTTTATGCCCATCTCAATTTCTTTCTTTTTTAAATCAACTACATGTAGTGTGGTTTGTATTGGGAAAAAATTTACAATTCCAAATTTGAGAATGGATGAAATTCCAACTTGGCCCGTGAACCTGCATGACACAAATACAAACTTCCACACTCTTGATTGGTTCAATCCCTAATAAAAGCTGCCATTCAACATGCATACTTAATGGTTGGTTATAGTGCATAGGCAACCAGTATTCCTAATAATAATAATAATAATGTGTGGACTTATATAGCGCACGTATCCACCAACTGAGTGGTGCTCAAGGTGCATCCTAGATCCGCCTTCGCAAGTATGCTCTGTTTCACCAAAGCACACCTTAAAATGTCTCCAGCACAGGTAATTTTGTTCATTGCTTTCAATTGTCAAACATGTTGTGTAGAGCCTTCCAGATGGTCAAGTCCACTCTTGGGAGTTGGCCAGAAAAGAGGAAAACAAAGTGAAGAATCGCTACGCCAACATCATAGCATGTGAGTATATCGCCATAGCAACATGTTCTTTTGCATATAGTGAAATGTGAATAGCCCTGAGATGTCATGATGTCACATAATGCTTTCTGGAGATTGAAGACTGAAATGATTGTTCGGACTGAGTGATGGCATTAATGCATATTAACCCATATCCGCCTACCCATGTAAACACACAAAAGACTGTATGTGCCTAAGCCCCCGCACAGAGATACATTGTTTTTTCACACAATCAGAAAGATTCCTTATTTAGAGAATATTACAATCACTGACACAGACACATTATATACTGATGGAAAGAGGAGAACATGCACTTTATTATGATGTCAGACTTGTCTAATTTCCTATCTATAATCATGAAATACAGTCATCGGAAAAACGTAGTAAATTGGAATTGGACAAAAACACGGTACGGAAAATCACGTAGGTCGGCGTTTGTAGCGTTTTACATATCTACGGGTTATCACGTAGATCGGCGGATATGGGTTAATGAGTGGGACTTTTTGGGCTTAATGAAAACATTGGTTGAACAAATTCTGTCCTTGGTATAATGTATTGTGTTTTAAAATCAGATGCAACATCTTGGTTTTTTTTGTGCATAAAAGTTAACTTAATTCCTTGTCCTTTCAAAAGTCAGTTCCATTAATTGTTTATGTCTTGTTATAATTGAGTGTTTGCTTACCAGTCAGTAAACTGCTGTTTTCTTGGGGAAAGTTTGGGTTTGAGTTTGAATTTGAGTTTGAGCACTCTTAGTGCTGCTGTGATACTGAGTTCCTGTTGTGTTCAGCGCCCTCGTGTGTCATGGATTAGCATGAACATTTTTACCAATTTAATCAGTATACTCAATCTTAACATTTCAAAAGAGACTTCCCATTTTGTTTAAAGGGGCAGTATCATAACGATCAACGGCGCATGGAATCGGAGTGCTAGTTCTAGATTATCTCAGTGACTGAAAATAATACCCCACATGATAAGCTCATATTACCGTTGCTGCTGCATAAATGAGGCAGTAATTTTCAGTCACTGTTCATCTTAAACTAGGACACCGATTCCATGCCCTGTTGAAAGTCTGCTCTGATCATGACAATACTGTCCCTTTAAACTGTACAGAAGCATAGGTATTTGCCATATGTGTATATACATGTACATAAAATTTCATTTCACAAACCATCAAAAAAGGAATGAATGGCATGTTTTGTTCTTTTCCTCAGATGATCATTCACGTGTGATACTAGATAAGCTTGATGGAGATCCAGATTCTGATTATATCAATGCATGCTACATAGATGTGAGTGTTGATTTATGTCGCACTAATAACAGTCAAATATTCAATTTTGGTATCTGCTCTTTCGAATAACCTTTTGAGGGAAAGAGTTAATATGTTGAGGTCTCATGGCTTATTAAAATGGGACGTATACCATTGATATTTGGAAACTAATGTTCATTTCTTGGAACCTTCTTGGTTTCAAGAAATATATCTTGAAATCGACCTGTAAAAGTTTCACATTAAAAAACTGTCACAGATTTTGTATGTTTAAAACCAATTTGTGAGCATCACATTTCCTTATTTATACTTGCTCCTACTTTACAATGTAAAGTCAACCTTTAGATAATAATTGGTCAAGTTTGATAATCAGATAAATACAAATAAGTGGCACACTTCCCTTTAAAACCACTATGCACTATTGGTAATATCAAAAAAGATAATGATTTATTACAGATAAAAGACTTAACACTTGGTGTAAAGTTGATAATAATAATAATAATAATGTGTGGACTTATATAGCGCACGTATCCACCAACTGAGTGGTGCTCAAGGCGCATTATATTATTACCCCTGCTCATAAGGCTCATATTGGCTCATAAATCATTCCTGAAACCATCTCAGCTCCCTGGGGAGTATACAGCTCAATTGCTGCCATTACAGCGCATATAGGGCTAATCAACCAACTCTGCCCTCACAGGTACCCATTTAACCCCTGGGTGGAGAGAAGCAATTATGGTTAAGTGTCTTGCTCAAGGACACAAGTGTCACGGCCGGGTTTCGAACCCACATTCTGCTGCTAACATCAGAACTTGAGTCCGGTAAGCTAGACCGCTCGGCCACGACACTCCACTAAGTTGATGATGGTATCAAACATCCCCTGAAATATTCATGTCTCAGGTGCCATCATTTAGTGAAATTAAAGAAATGATTTCCAAAGTGAATTTCTGTCATCCGAATACAGACGTTCCATGCTGGAATGAATACCATCAACCAGTGAATTTCTGTCATCCGAATACAGATGTTCCATGCTGGAATGAATACTATCAACCAGTGAATTTTCACTATTTTCTTGTTAACCACACAATGAAATAAGCTGAAACTTGCACATGTATATTGATTCTTAGAGAGTGGATGCATTTACAGACATACCAAATGTATACAGGTGTATATAGGCTTTGTTCTGTGGGGTAAATGTGTACGGTATATCGTTTTTAAACAATTTTTGTTTAGAGTTCATTACTTAAATAAGCTATCACATAAATTTATTAACAGTATTTCAAAATGAGATGGAGTTTTATAGAAACCTGGAGAGTTTCTGCTGGATGTCTTCTTTGCATGATGTGATACTCTGTTCCTATTTTCATTTCAGGGATACAATCATCCAAACAAGTATATTGCTTCCCAAGGTATGTGAACTTATTTTAATAATAGTAGCAGTCTATTACCTACATGAAGTGTGCCGGACTGCTGTAACCCAGTCCACGGCATTGTACTCCAAATTGCGTGCACTCACAATGAGCATGGTATTGGTTTGGATACCCTGCTCTCAGCATCATTAGTTCCAGAACTAAAATACACGCAATGCAACTGGGCTACAGCAGAGTATACACACCCCAAACTTTATTGAAACATTTACTACTTTGCGTCCTTTGATACTTGCGTCTGTGCAATACAAGTCATGAATGGCCCAAATCCATTGTTCTTGGAGTACTATGATATGGACTAGGTTATTATAAGACTGTCCCTCCATTGTGTAGATGATATGCTTTTGACAATTGTCATAGAAAGGACACACTATTAACTTCAGTCATAAAGTGATTATTGGCCTATTTAACCAGTTCGCGTCGGAGGCCGTGTATACACGCATTTTTTTTTTTTGAACAGCGGATCGGAGAGCATCTAAACACGCATTCCGATTTGTCAACACGCCACACGTGGCGTGCCGTCGTAGTGCCTGACTTGTATACACGCAATCGTTTCTCGAAGTCCATGGGGTCACGGTTCGGTGGCCCCGGACAAAAGGCACTGCAAACACTGAACAAGTTCACTCTTTTTGTTGATTTTAGCCTAATCCCTTTATCCAAGACCTGTTCCTTTGACGTACCAGGCAAGAATTTGTAAAGACGGATTTATATCCATTGTTTACGAGGCCTTTCCTTTCTCTCCGGGTATGCCGTCTGTTCGACCGGGCGCTGGTCGCTAATAGGCCGTTGCATCGGAGCTTGCCAACGGTCTAATTGTGCTGAACAAACACAACCGTAATTAAAAAACTAGCCATTTAATTCTCGAAATGTCAATGAGTAAAGGTGTTTATTTGGGTGTCCAGACTTAGTTTCATTGACAAAAAAAATTATTAATGGCTAGAAATTTTTTCAGATTTTTCACTGAAAATAAACCCGCACGGGGGACCGGGAAAAAAATATATATTCCCGACGTGAACTGGTTAAGGAAAAGTGCAACATGGTGAATTCAAATATACATTAAATAACCAACCTGTGAAAGGTTATATTGCATTTTACATCAACGTGAACAAACTGAAAATGCATTCGGATTGTTGTATTCATTCTGATGCAGATTAGGCCCAAAAAAAAGTCCCGGTTTGTGGTCATACATGTAGGTCGTCTTCAAAATCATTGCGGTGACTTTCTTCTTTTTTTTTTTTTTTTTTTTTTTTTTTTTTAACCAGACACAAAGTAGGGTGGCTAAGAGAGGCCTTACAAATCAGGCAAACGTACCCCGTATTTGAAAAAGTCTTTAAAACACAGCACAGCAGAATTCCAATCGTTCCAGCAATTTTGGCTGCAATTGGACATCGTTTCATTGCAAAAAAAAAGAAAGCTAAAAATGCCGATGTGTGGGTCTGAGGCGACACGCGTGGAGACCAGAAACCGGATACTGTTTTTTTGCCTCATGAGTTCTCTTTCCTACATTCAAATTGGAAATTATTTCATTCTTCTTAAAAATGACAGCACCTCAGAAAAACCATATCTAGGGACAATCCATATCATCAGTTTTACACCAAGTAAGTTTCACTTTCTAAGTGTGACAATTTTGTCATTGTTGAATCTTCAATTCTATACCATATCCTTTAAAGCCTTAATGTAATTGATCACAATTAGCCTAATATGCTAAAATCATGGATTATAAATGCCATATATTAATGAATGAAGTATATTTTCTTTCAGGACCAAATACAGCCTCTACTAGGGACATGTGGCGCATGATATGGCAAGAAAAAACAAGCATGATCGTCATGGTAACGCACCTTGTGGAAGGAGGCAAGGTAAATAAAGTAACATGTATTGATAAGTAAGACTAATTGCGGTGACACCATGTGGAATCTCAATAGAGTAGTAATTAGTTCTGAAAAGAACTGGGGGTACAACTCGACGTTTCGATCAGTATGCTCTGATCGTCCTCAGGAGAATGGGGACGATCAGAGCATACTGATCGAAACGTCGAGTTGTACCCCCAGTTCTTTTCAGAACTAATTACTACTCTATTGAGATTCCACATGGTGTCACCGCAATTAGTCTTACTTATCATCCTCACCATGCAAAGCTACAAGTTTTACCTATGTATTGGTAAGATCTTTGGAATATAAAATTAGCCTATTGATACTGGAAATGAAATAGCAGCCCTAGCCGATATCTATGGATCATTTTTAATACTACATTAACCCTTTCCTTACCATAGGCGACTTTAGTCGACTGCACTCATACCCCCTCTTCCTTACCATAGGCGACTTTAGTCGACCAAGCTTTCACACAAAAAAGCACTCAAGCCTGAGCACAAAGACCATTTGTTATAAAGCTGTAGTTTTGTCCATGTTCACCCTCCATACCCAAGCTTACAATGGTTGGAAAGAGCAAGATCAGATCTTTCCATTGATGGTGAAATAAAATAAGGTTGCTATTATGCAATCCCTTCAAACTGGAGTGGAAAGATCCGAAATGCCAAACACCTACGGAGCGCCATGTGTTTGTGTACAAAAAAGTGTTTGAGTTTACAGATCACACTGAGGAAACAAAGACCGAGAACTTGGACATTTATTGACCGATCTTCATGTTTTTTGGATTTTATGAAAGGGAATTCAACAAGTAAGATATTTTTTATTATTTATTTTGCTGTAAAACGATATCTTCAAGGTGATAAATAGAGTTTGTAAAATTGGCCTTTGAACACAAGCTTTCTGTTGTGTAAGAATGTGTGCTTCACGCTTGAGTGGTCAAACAATGCGGTCACCAGCGGTTGTTTATGTCAAAACAATTCGGTACTGAGAGGGTTAATGGGAAGGTACAACATCAGTTTTTACAAAATTATCAAATTAACAAATTTATTGTAATGATATTCGTATATAAGTTTTGAGGCTTTGCATGGTGGAATATCGATATCGTTTCGGTTTGCGGTAACACCATGTGTTTATCTCAACTAACGTGAAGCTGAGATACAGGTCCTGAAGAAGATTAGAGCAGGCTAATCGAAACGTAGAGAATAACCCGTAAAGTCCCTATGGTTCTCCCTGAACCATATTAACCCGTGAAGTCCCCATGGTTCTCCCTGAACCATATTTCTCACTTAGCGACAGTAGAGAAAAACGAGTTGCCCGAAATTGGTTCTCCCTTGAACCTTTCTCACTTAACGAAGGTTGAGATACGAGTTGTGCGATACGGTTCTTTTCAGAACCTGTATCTCAGCTTCACGTTAGTTGAGATAAACACATGGTGTTACCGCAAACCGAAACGATATCGATATTCGTATATCAGTCATCCTGAGAAATTATTTCATCTTTAAGGGAAAATAGGAATTGTTAGGTAGAATTTACAAAAAAAAATTCCAGACAACAACTTTTTGTAAAACATAAAAATATGACAACAGTTTTCATTGTTTTCTCAGAAGGTGAACACCTGTTGTAATGAAATTTTCACAGTTTAATAGTGTAACGATATATTTCTTTAAATCTAGAGGGTTGAAATGAACGTACACTACCAAATACTAATGATGTATTCAGGAAGGTATAGCATTAACCAGTTCGCGTCAGAGGCCGTGTATACATGCAATTTTTTGTTTGCACCACGGATCGGAGAGCGTCTAAACACGCCATAGGAAACTCCGATATATTTGTATGCATGCTCGATTGAGCCACGCGTGTACGGTGACATGCTCAGAAGACGTGGCCATGAGCTGTGGAAGCTTCCATTAACGTGTGTGTGGGAAAAAGAAACCCACACAGGGGCCCAGAAAAACTTTTTTATTCCCGACGCGAACTGGTTAATAAAACTGGTGAAACTGTTTGTACAAGTGTGCTTTATACTCTTTGACTTGAGATATACATTGAACAACCAACCAATGACAGTTGAGGTTTATTTTGTTGTGCTGTAACAAGAAAATAATGAAAATTTATTCCGATTTCTTGTGTTTTAATTTGAAATTATTTCCTTTTTCTTATAAATGAATCTGGCAAAACAAATTGGTATGATTGGTACTGTCCTCGGCTTCTCACATGCAAATTTGGCAATTTATAAAGAATGGATATATTTACAGAAATTTTCTCAAAATTGTATACATGCACATTACATGTATATTGATACACATGGGCAACACAAAAACGTAGTAATGAAAGGGTTAACAAACCTGTCTGTGCCATCAAACACCATTATTTGTTTTACTTGGCCTGCTATTTATAAAAACAAATTCTTCAAATAATAAACAAAATGTTCGATAATATTTGGATCAATACAAAACTGTTAACTGAAAGTATAGCATTATCCAGCAAATACATCTGAGCATCTATCGGATGACCTGTTTGGGTAATGGACATTTAAATTTGTATTGGTTTAATTAGAAATAAACATGCAAAAGTGTTGTAAAGTTAAACATTTTGAAAAAGAAGTTTTTCAAAGAATTATTATTGTGGAAGGCCTATTTCAAAATAGACTGTTTGCAGTTACACCATGTAGTGTTTTTCTGTTTCGATCAGTATGCTCTGATCGAAAATTCTGATCAAAATCCTGATCAATATATTACACCGATAGGTAACAAAATATGTAATATTATTTGATATTACTTGAAATTTTCTTCAGAAAAAGTGTGAACAGTACTGGCCTTCAGCGAGTAAACTCTACGGCAGGATTGAGGTGAGCCTTGAGTCTGAGACCAAACTGGCAGACTACGCAACCCGCAACTTCACACTCAAAAAGGTTTGTAATAGATCTACATCAGTGGCAGATATAGGGGGGTGTGCAACGGGCGCGCACCCCCCTTATTTTTGCCTAGTCAAAAAAAATTAATAATAATAAATACCTTGTATAGGGCCTCACGCTACGCACTCGCATTTTTCAACTTTGAAATTAGCCCTCAAAGTTTGCCCCCCTTCTTAAAATCCTGGATCCGCCCCCTGGAGTGTCGTGGCCGAGCGGTCTAGCTTACCGGACTCAAGTTCTGGTGTTAGCAGCAGAATGTGGGTTCGAATCCCGGCCGTGACACTTGTGTCCTTGAGCAAGACACTTAACCATAATTGCTTCTCTCCACCCAGGGGTTAAATGGGTACCTGTGAGGGCAGAGTTGGTTGATTAGCCCTATATGTGCTGTAATGGCAGCAATTGAGCTGTATACTCCCCAGGGAGCTGAGAAGGTTTCAGGAATGATTTATGAGCCTTATGAGCAGGGGTAATAATATAATGCGCCTTGAGCACCACTCAGTTGGTGGATACGTGCGCTATATAAGTCCACACATTATTATTATTATTATTGTACATGTATAAAGGCCAATTGCTGCACACTGAACTATCAGTCTAAGTAGTGCTGGGATGGTTAATCGATTAATTGGTTAACCAACCAAAACTGCACTAACCATTTAGAAATTTGCTCACCAGCTAACCGAAACCAACATTTAAAAGCACAAACAAACAATTTTTTGAAAATTTTGCTCCCCATTTTGGTGTTCTAGACTTTCTTTTTTGCCACATTGTTTATTAAACAATCATTGCTTTTTGATTGAAAATGTATACACATTTGGTGACTATCTAGTTTGTGTGGCTGTCGTGTGCCAACTTTCTGTTAACCCATATCCGCCTAACCATGTAAACACACAAAAGACTGTATGTGCCTAAGCCCCCGCACAGAGATACATTGTTTTTGCACACAATCAGAAAGATTCCTTATTTAGAGAATATTACAATCACTGACACAGACACAGACACATAATATACTGATGGAAAGAGGAGAACATGCACTTTATTATGATGTCAGACTTGTCTAATTTCATATCTATAATCATGAAATACAGTCATCGGAAAAACGTAGAAAATTGGAATTGGACAAAAACACGGTACGGAAAATCACGTAGGTCGGCATTTGTAGCGTTTTACATATCTACGGGTTATCACGTAGATCGGTGGATATGGGTTAACCGGCCGTGAAAGTTTCAGTTAAACGGTTAGCGTTAGCAATTGATTTAATTTTGCCGTACACCGACGTGTGTATAGCACTGTATGCTCAGTGCTTTCCGAGTGTCTGTGAAAAAACTACACAGGCGACTCGGGCGGGATTCGAACCCACGACCTCCTGCTTACTAGTGCAGATGTCTTACCTCTTGACCACCGAGCTTGCCCGATGACGATTGGCCGGCTAGAATCCTATATAGCAGCGGGTTCTGCGATATATATATATATAGATTGGTGAAATTCTTGCGTCGGTTAGCATTAGCGTTTAACTAACCGGTAGCTCCAGGCACTAAGTCTCTAAGGACATATTTTGTCACTCTGATTAGTTCAATTCTGCATCATGCGCCATGCACCGGCTCAATGTAACAGCTGACGCGCAATGCACAGATGCGCTGCTTTGTTTCTGATAAGTCCAGTCTTTAACAGCTGTGAATATTTTGTCAAATCACGCTTTGTCAAATATGATTGTGTAAACTGTCTTAGGTATTATTGAATGTTAATTTATCTAGTGTTAACACTACTATTCTGAGTAAAACAAATCAAATATGAGTTTGATTTGGAGTCAATGTCTACTGTGATCCAACGGCCGTCTTAAAAGTGCTTTAGATTTGATTAGACTCTGAATCCAATCCAGATTCCCAACTTGGGTTGGGAAGAAGCTTCCTTTACCTTATATTTTGTTTACCCTGTTATTTTTTTTAGGAGGGGGAGACAAGAACATTGAAGCAATTTCATTTCACTTCCTGGCCTGATATGGGCCTTCCCAAGTATGTCAGCCCTCTGCTTAATTTTGTCAACATCGTCAAAGCCAGCGTCACTCCTAAAATGGGACCAATTGTAGTGCATTGCAGGTAAGAGTCCGGCATTCTCCTGAGGACGATCAGAGCATACTGATCGAAATGTCGAGTTGTAACCTCCAGTTCTTTTCAGAACTAATTACTACTCAATAGAGAATTTCACATGGTGTCACCTCAATTAGTCTTACTTATCCTCTTCACCATGCAAAGCTACAAGTTTTACCTAGGTAAGACTATTGATAATAATAATCATAGAGGGCACTCTTTACAAAATCCAATGAACCAATATTTTTCTTATAGACCATGGCACTGAGCACTTAAAGGAACAGTATCGTCATAATCAACAGGGCATGGGATAGGATCGGAGTGCTATAGTTTTAGAAACATTCACTTACTGAACATAATACCTCACATGATGATAAGGTCATATTACTAGGCGCATCAAACACACCGTTTTACCCCACTAGACAAGACGTAACAACATGAGAATTTGCAATTTTTGTGTTGATATTTAGAGACTTTATGCATAAGAAAGCAGCTTATTTTTGATATCATAAACAAATGTAATCCTTTATTTATTAGAATGCGAAAGAAAAATTCGAAAATATTTTAAAAATACATGATAAATAGCATTCTGAATTTCCCACCTCCCGCGCTCCCGGCTTGTTTCGAAACAACGTTACCAACGCATCTGAAGCCTCCAATTTTCAAATTGACATTTTACCCGGAAACAGTTGTCGTATCTAGTCGAATGCGGGCACCAAAAATAAAGCCTGCTTTGCAAGGAACTGATTTCTACATGCGCGTTATCGATAGGCGAGTGCAGAAAACATTGAAAATCCGTCGAACATCTTTGAAAAACAATGCCAATTTCGCAAAACGCGGCACCATAAACCGAAAGTACGAACGATAATCCATCCCCACATGAACTTGGAATGATATCAGACGTCATTTTCCAGTAGATAATACGAGATATAATCACACGTTTTTCTTCAGACGGAAGCAATTTTTCACGACCGCCACTGTAACGTGGAGTCACACACACGATGCAGTTGACCGAGCGAGACAGATCTACGATCACTCGCTAAAAGTGTCGGACTTTCTCCTGAAAATCAACATGAAATTGCCAGGATTTTGGAGGAAGATGGTGATTACAAGTTCCTGAACATTAACATATGTTATAAAGTGGACTTTATTTGTAAATACATTAGTTCTTATTGTCTCAATTTATCGTTAATTTAATCCGAAGATTTGAAAGAAATGCCGATTCGGTGCGTGCATGCTGCATGAACTATAGCATTTGCAATATGATTGTAAGGCGCATGTGCAGTAGGCTACTTGTGGTGTGAGGATTGCATGCATAGCGTCTGCAATTGGATAAACAATGGGGAAGAAAACACAGTGCACAAATCAATGGGGAAACTGCAAATCAATTTTTTACTTTTCCATACATTTTGCCCCCCAAAACAACTTTACAGATTATTCAATTTGGAGATAAGAGCTATGATAAAGTTTTAAAATATGATTTTTTTTTTTAAGTTTGAAGGATTTAAAAAAATATCACTGGCCTCACACAGAAATTTACACAAAAAAAATCAATAAAAAAATAATCTGTGAAAATTCATACTTTTTGACTGGATCATGCACAGCATTTGCTTTGAAGTGGGACTGGGACAATGGAGATTTGAAATTATTGTCAAGATTTATAAATTATTGTCATTATTTATAACGTTATGAATATATAATTAGCTTATTAAAGTAATGAAAAACAAGGCTTTTGATCCTAAATTACCTGTGAAATTATTATAATTGTTTTTCTTTTACTTTGAGTATATTGGTATCCAAATGTTTACTCAATGAACAAATTTGAGTGGAATAGGATTGACAGAACTTAACTTATGACATTTTTGCATATTTAATTAGCCAGACTTAGTCTCCAGAGCAAAAAAAGGAAAATTTTGTGTTTAAGCCCAAATTTATGCCAGTTTTACACAACAACCAATAATGTTCTCAGCTTGGAACACATTTATACTTTAAATATGAGTAACAAAGACTCAGAATATATAAAATGATTCACAAGATCTTCTACAATCATTATGACAAGGATACTTAAAATATGCAAATTTTGAGAATTTACTGTGATTTCGGCTTAAAAAGGCCCGTTTTGGCACTTTAAGGCTTTTTTAGTGAGCTATATCTTCATAATGTGATGTATCCTCTGGAAAAAACCCACTGATATGACAAATATAGGCAACATACATGTACATATACAAGAAAAGGTGAATTGAGATGCTTGTTAGGTGTAAATAAAATAAATGAGATGGTATAAAATCATTTTTTGTTTATTGTTGCTTTGTTGACATTTGTTGTCTAGGGAAACAGCACATTCTGAAATCTTTATCGGACCATAACTTGGTAACGCCTTGACCAATTTTTAAAATTAAAAGTGTTCTGTAATCTACTCGCCAAGCCCTTTAAGAAAAATTCCAACATAACTTCATATAAAGCAATTTAAAATTTTTCATTGTCAACCCTGATATTACCATTGCTGCTGCATAAATGATCCAGTAATTTTCAGTCACTGTGTTTATCTTAAACTAGGACACCGATTCCACCCACATGATAAGGTCATATTACCATTGCTGCTGCATAAATGAGCCAGGAATGAGTCACTGTGTTTATCTTAAACTAGGACACCGATTCCACCCACATGATAAGGTCATATTACCATTGCTGCTGCATAAATGAGCCAGTAATTTTCAGTCACTGTGTTTATCTTAAACTAGGACACCGATTCCACCCACATGATAAGGTCATATTACCATTGCTGCTGCATAAATGATCCAGTAATTTTCAGTCACTGTGTTTATCTTAAACTAGGCCACCCACATGATAAGGTCATATTACCATTGCTGCTGCATAAATGAGCCAGTAATTTTCAGTCACTGTGTTTATCTTAAACTAGGACACCGATTCCACCCACATGATCAGGTCATATTACCATTGCTGCTGCATAAATGAGCCAGTAATTTTCTGTCACTGTGTTCATCTTAAACTAGGACACCGATTCCATGCCCTGTTGAAACTCTTGAGCGTGAAAATATTGTCCCTTTTAAGCCTAATTTCCATATTGATCACGTGGCAAATGTGCTAGGCAGCCTTTGCCATTGTTTGTCAACGTGGTAAAAGCAGATTTTAAGCTCATTTGATTATTCAGTCCAACCTGTCTGATCAGCTGAAGCCATAAAGTGAAGTTTATCTATAGCAATCGTCAATCTCTGATGTTACTTGCCCAGGTTTCGTACAATCAGTTTTCTATATTATGAGTAACAAATGTGTAGTATGCACTCATTGCATTGCATTGTACTGTCATTGACTTGAACTGTCTGTTTCAAATTATGATGTATTGGCTCTGGATGTTTCCGCGGTAGGTTGAAAGAATTTATGTTAGTAATTGTAAGGTATAGCTTTGTAGAATTAACAACGTTACAAACCATGATGCAGAAGTGTAGATATTTTCAGTAATAATCCAATATCTGTGCACTTTAATGCTGCATGGTCACACTTCATTTGATATACAAATATTGATCCAACTCAAGAGGACTAGATCTTACATTGCATCTTGACTCAATTCATGATCTTTGCATGCGTGTCACCAGAAAAAAGATTCCGGGGTTCGTTAAAGGAAGTGCGCTCTTGGTACCTCTAACCTCCTTCCCCTTCGCTCAAACAAAACAAATTTTAAATAAATCTCAGTCAACAAAAGGGCTTTTGTTTACACCCCATGTTCCTTCCCGAGTGACACACATGCTGTGGTTTTCAAAGTTAATATTCATCAAATTCTTGTCATTTACTTTGAATTGATCAGTGCTGGAATTGGCCGCACAGGGACCTTCATTACTCTTGACTCCATGCTTGATCAAGCCAAGGCGGAAGGGAACGTTGATGTGCTGAAATTTGTTACCAACATGCGAGATAGAAGGATTAAGATGGTCCAAACACAAGTAAGTGTATTTACAATAGTGCTTATTCAAATAAAGCCTTGTGTGCGTGCAACCTTTGACATATTAACTGGTACACTGACTCGGGTCCGTGACAAGTGTATATTTAAATTTTGATTTTCACAGACTTAACACTCTTTTGCTAAAAATGTTACACATGAATCGAGAAAAAGTTTTTCTGCCTTGGTGATTATAACGGGGGATGCCATGGCCCCCACCCTCCCCCAGTTATTGCTGTGTGCACTATGCCATAAAATAGCCTTGCAATGTGCCCTACACTTGGAGTCTGGATGCAATTTCACCACTAGAGGGCTATGGTTCATATGGAGTATACACTGTAACGGAACTGACTATGGAGATTAACGTTAGTGTACATGAATCAACCATGCTTTTATTGGTGTGTGACTACGGTGTTCCATATGTGACATCTCCCTTTCTTTCAATGTTTTTTTTTTAAAACAACAAACAATAAACAAGCATTTAAAGTCTCTGAAAGATGGTTTAGAGTTCAAGTTTGAGTTATACAAATTTCAAAATGTTTATGATAGTTTTAATAGCTGCGATGCCTCTGAGATGTCTTTGAGCAAAAATTGAAAGTTCAATCAACTTAATTGTATTTCTTTGGTTTTTGTTTTTCTTCCTTTCTTTTTTTTTGTTTTTTTTATAACAAAAAAGAAAATCAGTTCGGATTGCCATTCGCTTTTGGCGGAACAAAAAAAATGAATTGAATGTGAAAACTGATCACATGTTTCTTTTTAAACTAACAAAATCTGATTGTGATTAAAATTGTTTTATTTAATCACTGAACCGAACTGCGCATTAAGTAATCTGAAGAAGAACTATTGAAGATGATCCTTTACAAGTCCAGGCGTTTTGGTGGTTTGCTGATCCGCTCCTCGTCACATAGGTTGGTGGTGTTACAATGCTGGTTTCCGTGGTGGGCTCAGGGGGTTTGGGCATTGACGTTGGAGTTGGGGTGGAGTGTCCTTCTGGGGGTCTGGCTGCTGGTGTTGGTACTGGCAAGATTACGTGGTCTGACTCTGCAAGAGTGCGATGAAGAGGTTTGTTAGCTTCCTGAGTGGCAAGACGAAGATCCCGTCTGTTCCTCCTGTATTTGCGGCCATTGTGTTCAACCACATAAGAGCGAGGTGTTGAGTGATGATCAACAATTGTAGCTGGGAGCCAGCGATTTGAACCAGGTAGTGGGGCCATTCGGACCGGATCACCAGAGATGAGTGCGGGAAGATTTTGGCCAGCTTTCTTGTCATAGTAGAAGTGTTGTTTGGTTTTGTCCTTGTTGAAGCACTTCTTCACTTCTGGGGTGCTATATAACTTCGTCTTCTTTGGATTTAGGGGTTGGTAATTCTCTGACCGCTCTCACTTTATCGGGGTCAGGCAGGAGACCATTCTTTGTTAGCAAGTGTCCAACGTACTTCACTTTCCGTTGTTTGACTTGACACTTGTCAAAGTTTAGCTTGAGGTTCCACTCTGTTGCTCGCTTAACGACTTTCTTCATGATCTTGTCATGGTGTGCTTCGTCTCTGCCGGCAACTAATATGTCATCCATCACTGCACGAGCGCCGTCTATGCCTTCGAGCATAGTATCCATGATGCGTTGGAACATCTCTGGTGCGCTTTTGATACCAAATGGGAGTCTCAGCCATCTATAGCGTCCAACTGGCGTGTTAAATGTCGTCAACAGGCTGGACTCGTAGTCAAGTTTAATTTGAAGAAATCCCGGTTTGGCATCAATGACGGAGAAAACTTTGGTGTTTGGAACTGCCGCTACTATTTCTTCAACTGTCGGGATGGGGTAGTGCTCCCTTCTAATGGCTTTGTTCAGATCCTTTGGGTCGGAACATATCCTGACTTTACCATTCTTGACCACCGTCACCATTGAGCTGACCCAGTCTGTGGGCTCCGTGACTTTGGTGATATGGCCATCTTGCTCCATCTCTGCTAATTTGTTGATAATCTTTTATCTTAGTGCCTGTGGTTGTCTCCTTGGGCCGTGTACTACTGGTGTGACTGTCGGGTCTATCTTCAGTGAGTACGTTCCTGGGAGTGTACCAGTTGTTTTCTTAAGCTCGCGATATCTGTCTATGCTGTGGATTCTTTGGATCAGTTGTAGCTGTTGGCTGGCTGTTCCAGACAAGAGTGACGGCTTCTTGTTGGAATTGACAACGTAATACAGAACATTGACTGATTTGTTCTTGTATTGTGTTGGCATCATCACGCATCCTTTTACATCCAGGGGGTGATTGGAGTAGGACTCAAATTTCTGTTTCGTCTGCTTCAGCTTCTGATCCGAAGCAAGAGTGATGAAGACATCGTACAGCATGATACTTTGGACTGCGCCAGTGTCTATTTGCATGCGTACCGATTTGCCAGCTACTTTAACATTCTCGCATTCATTCATCAGCATTCTGATTTCCAATTGCACTGATCAGATGGGCATAATCGTTGTCCGATGCAGAATCGTCATCTGATGTCTGGATCTCTGTCTCTTCAACCAGATGTGTTGCCTGACGTTGGCGGCACACTGCTGCAAAGTGATGTAATTTGTGACAGTTGCTGCATCGTTGGTTCTTAGCTGGGCACTTGCTATGTGCTGAGCTATAGCCACATTTGTGGCATAACTTGTCACTTGATTGGGCACCTTGGTTGCTTTTGGTGTGCTTTTGTTGTGTCTTATCAGCTGGAAAACGTCTGGTATGAGGCTTTTTCGTATTTCCTCCTTTGCGTGTTTGTTCAGCTGGTTTCGAGAAGTGGCGTTTGTTGACGGAATGGATTTTCGAGTCCTCTTCCTTGCTGATGATTTTCAGACTTTCTTGCGATGTTTCATGATTTTGCCCAATGCTTATCGCTATGTCCAAAGTTAGGTCATCACCTTTGTCAAGACATTTTTCACGAACTTTAGAGTGTAGGGCATGACATACAATGGCATCACAGATCATGCGGTCCTCATCTGTGTAGCCGCAGTCCTTGACAAGAATTTTCAGGTCAGTAACGAAAGCATCAAATCTCTCTTGTTGCTTCCTGCGATGGAAATTTACTGTAGCTCTTATCTGATTTTTTTCTTTGGTGCCACGTAGCTTTCATTTTTTGCACATACACCTAGCAGAGTATCATTCTCGGCTGGGGTGTCACCAACTACAGGTGTCCATGTGAAAGTCTCGTAGATCTCTCTACCCTTGTCTCCAATATATGTCATCAGGTAGTTGACTTTCTCTACTTCTGATTTTGAAGCAAGAGGGCCTTTAAATGTGAATTCACAGTGCTGTTTGAAACGTTTCCACTCTTTATGTAGATCGGTGGCAAGCCAATTCATGCTAGGCTTGTCCGTCTTTGACATCTTGATGTCTCTTACAGGCCTCCGTAGATTTTATTTTCACTGATGAGATGAGTATATGCGCCGAAATTCGATTAAAGTTCGATAAAACTATGGCTCATTTATGAGTTATTTAACTCTACAGTTACACAGAATTAGTCGTACGGCTTTCCGTTGCACTATATTGTTTACTGAGAGATATTATCCACGTTTTGTCACAAACTTGTGCTAATCTAACGTTAACAGGGCTACGTGTTTGTCGAGCACGTGTGAAGAAAGACTAAATTTTCTGCACGAAAATTAAGTTATTTCTGGCTACTCACTCAATGTCCTTATGTTGACGAAATCAGGAATTTATCTGCATTCCTTTGGCGAACTTGTCTGGTCCGTTTACCTTTTCAAACAAATGTAAGGGCTCCTTACTTCTGACACCATGTAACGGAACTGACTACGGAGATTAACGTTAGTGTACATGAATCAACCATGCTTTTATTGAGATGCTGCAGGTCATAGGTCAAGTGTGTGACTACGGTGTTCCATATGTGACATACACAGTTCCTGTTTTCTATATTGGCATTTCGCATTTGAAGAAAAATTTACAGAAGCGTGAAGAAAACCTGTGACCTCTTGTTGGCAGTTTTCAATATCTTTGTTATGGGGGAACTAGTCAGAAGCCATGAAACCCATACATGCCTGTAGTCAGGTACAAACACCCCAAGTTATGACACTAAATCTGGGAAGCGGCAGTTTTGGGATAACTTAAGGAAAGGATTAGCCTTGACCAAGGCTGTTGTCGTAGTGTGCATTTACCACGGTACCCATATCGTACCGATTTCTTGGTAAATTATCATAAAATGAGCTCTGCCTTGAATTTTGGCAAATACACAAGGATCAAGGCGTGATGACGAATTGTCACTGTATACGTACAATGTATGTGTATGCATATTGGATCCGTGTACACAATCCGGCATGTTCACCATTCTGTCATGCCTTGGTCAAGGTTAGGAAAGGATGGGACTTCAGTCAATTTGACTTTGTTCACTCCTAATTATATTTATGTACAGTACCTAGTTAGTTTTCCCTTGTGGATTATTTGAATGATTTTCAAATCCTCATCAAACATCGAATCCGAGTCTTTATGTTTGACTCTGATACTCAAGCCATGAAGGTTAAGTCCAAGTCATTGGTTATGAAGGTCTAGTACAAGTCACAAGTCTTCGATAAGCAAGATGATTTTACGATTTATACAGTAACTATTTTAGTAAGATAACAAATTATCAGAGACATTTTTCCAGTGTTTATAGAAGATTTTCTATTTAGTTACATTTTCAGGATTATAAAAATATTAATCTTAGATTGGTTATTTTTTCTTAAGTCCGGGTCATTTATCTGGAGACTGAGTCCAAAGTCACAAACCTCAAGTGTGAGTCCTTGCTCAGGCCTCGACAATTTTTTTCTTCTTAATTGCCCGATCGGGCAAGCTTTGGTCGCAGATTGCTTGCCCGAACCATGGAGGTAATTGCCCGAACTTGCCCGGCAAAAAGAGACCCAATTGAGACATGCATTTTGAGGAATTTATATCAGCAAATTAAGTGCCAACATTGTCAAACCTGGACTTATGTATTTTTATTTTTTAATTGACAACATAGGCTTACTATCGTAGAATAAATAAGTATGTCAAATTTGAACTTTCCTACATGTAAACTCCGTCATGCACGTCGCACGCACTCGCACGGAACCGGCGCGCTGATGACATGGACATCTTTATGCTTGCACTGTGCGTTGAACGCGTGATGCCGAGTAGCGGCTATAAGCCAGGCACTTCGTGTATGAGGCCCATTTACGAATTCTCAATTCGTCAAAAAATGACATCATTTTGTAATATTTACACGAGTTGTCACAGCTACAATTCAATTAGCTGACGCGCTAATTGTCGCGCCAAAATTAAACACAATCAAAATGGAGTAGATCCCCAGCTGTTTTCAAGAGAGGAAACACAAAGGAAACTATATTTTTGGCTTGGCAAATGGGTTCTCAACTGGGCGCCGCGCAATACCAGATCAAACACAGTGACGTCAGACACGAAGTGTGCCTGGCTTATAGCCGTACTCGAGTACCGGCGATGTATTTTTCCACAATGGGTTCACATAAAACTGTGTTGCTATGCCGAGTGCAACAGCCGACTGCATGCAACGTTACCAAGTACTTCACTCAGTCCACCGCCTTACCAATACGGTGGGGCCAAGCGAACCGTGCCATGAGTACAAGATTGTTTCCTTGGCTCCCCTCGATTGTGCAGACAAATGCATGTAATAAGGAAATCAGTGTCAGCTAACCAGTTCGCGTCGGGAATAAAAAAGTTTTTCTGGGCCCCTGTGCGGGTTTCTTTTTCCCACACAAACACGTTTTTGTTTGCGTGAATTTTTTGGGGTTATGTCAATGATACTAAGACGGGACACCCACATTTAGCTTACAAGCATATAAATTGGCGAGTTTCCCTTGGGAATTATAGCCAGGAGGGCGTATTTAGTGTTGCGTCTTTAGAAGTCCACCGAGCCCTCTAAAGAATTCTTCGTCGTATTTACACGTCATCCGAGCATGGAGGAAGGATTCCTTCCTCCATTATCTGAGCGGCATTGTACTGAGTAACAATGGGACAATGGTGCACGGAAATTGGTCTATAGAAATCTTGATTCGCCAGCTTTACAGATTTCAATGGAGAACAAAGAAAAAGGTGTGGAACAGGTTTACGAGTGCCCAAACCCCCCAACCACCAATGCGAGCGTGTTTACACGGAGTGCGGTGTTATAAGCCAGGCACTTCGTGTCTGACGTCACTGTGTTTGAGCTGGTATTGCGCGGCGCCCAGTTGAGAACCCATTTCTACAGCAGAATCTTACGGAGAGGTTAATAAAATTCAAACAATAAACAGGCATTTTTTGTTGCAAACTGATTTTTATACCTACCTGTTTACAATTATGAGTGAAATACTGCAAACACTGTGACTCGATATAAGCACGCACACGTGTGCATATTGTTTATATGTTTGCAAATGGGTTCTCAACTGGGCGCCGCGCAATACCAGATCCAACACAGTGACGTCAGACACGAAGTGCCTGGCTTATAGCCGCACTCCGCCCCCGCTATCGTACCGAACAATTGTTGCGCAATAACGTCAACCGAAGCACGAGCACTGCCAAAATGGCGTGTTCACGTCACCCGAAAGGACAATGGAAGCTTCCACAGCGTGTGGCCACGTCTTCCGAGCGTGGCACTTTACGCACGTGGCTCGTTATCACGTCAACCGAGCATGCATACAAAGTTAAAGCTCTCCGATCTGCGGTGCAAAAAAGAATTGCGTGTATCGTACACGGCCTCCGACGCGAACTGGTTTTAAAGATGGCGCAACCACGACATGCACGACAATTTGAGTGGATTTTTATAAGCTTAGATTTTATTAAATGCTTTGAACACTTTGTAGGAAATCACCAGTGGAATTAAACGATAAAATGTTTATTTAATAAGTAATATAACTCATTAGTGTTTCAATAAGAGCACTTGCCCGATCGGGCAGACCATTCAGACGTCCAGGTTGCCCGACAAAATTTCACCGTGTCCCGGGCAATCGGACAGGCGATTTGTCGAGGCCTGCCTTGCTGAGTAATTGTACAGGGGTCGAAATTAAATGGATTTTCATGGTAGCCAGCAGGGCTAGTAACACAATTTTTTTTAGTAGCCCTGATTAGATTTCAGTAGCCCAAAAAAAGAGCTTTAAATCTGTAATTCTTTATTCTTTGTTTAGGCCTATACATTGATTTATCCTCGAAATTATATGCAAATTTTACGCACCACTTGCAATACATCACATTGTTTTTATCATCGTAGTTCAACCACTTACGGTCATTCTGCCATGCCCTCTGGAATTTCCGTGTTCTTTTTAGTTGTTCATAGGATCGACTTGTTTCCTTGTCATCCCCAGCCACTTTGTTTTTTCGCGGGAGGTATCACTCCTTGCAAAAAGGGCCACATGCTTCTGTACTGTTGATATTAGTTAGCGAGCGAAGCCGGCCGGCCCCAAACTTTCAATCAATCACTAATCAGGTAAACCGATTCAGTAAAGTATAGTGCGCAGATAATTATAACGCGGCATGTTCTTCGTCCGCACTGTTCCTAGCCTTTAGTCAAGGCGCGCGTGGCACCCCGTATACTGGCGTACAGACGACATGAAGGACCACCTGTCCACAGCGCTGTGGTGGCCGTTTGTCTCGTCTGTAAGCCAGTATCTGGGGTGCCACGCGCGCCTTGACTAAAGGCTACACTGTGCCTAGTTCTCACCACAGCAATCTGATTACCTGCTGAACGAGTGCGGGAACCAGTTCGGTATACGAAGCTGGGTGTGTCATTAGATATAGACACCGTGAAATTGTGCACGTGCACAGGACCGAATATTCCGCTGCGCACACTCTACAATAGGGAAGCAAATTTTTAGGTGAGCAGTATTTTATGTGACACCGTCACTGCAGTGCATGCCGCGCCGTGCGGGACCGCGGACCGCTGTACGATCAAACTCAAAGGAATCCATGGCCGATATAATGCATCTCTAGCATGTTTTGATGCAACGGCGAGTTGACAACAAATTTTTCACTACTGATTACAAAGTAAAGAGCCGAACCTTATTGTCAGACAGTTCATTATTATTTGTGATGATGCATTTTTACTTTATTTTTCCACTAGCCCGCCGGGATATCAAACTGGAAAAAATAGTAGCCCGGCTGTAAATCCACTAGTCCCGGGCTAGCGGGCTACCGGCAATTTCGACCCCTGTTGTACATGTGGCTCATGTCCGAGTCACAAAATGTGACCCGCTCTGTGAAAATGAGTCACATGTCGCACCATGCTTTTACATGTAATGGGCGATGAAATGTTGAAAGGGTGTTTTTTTTTAACATCTGATTTTTGGTTATCATGTTTTTGACATCATTAGGATCTAAATTTTCTTAATATTTTTACATAAACGTCAATTTCAATCAATAAAATATTGTAACGGCACACCTTTACCGATGTCACCGGCGAGTGATGCAGCAGCAAACAGCAGTTGATGATAACGGCTACAGAGGGCGGGCTTCACACCAGAATCACGGTTGTCGCCACTCGTCTATAGTTCTCGTATCAAAGTCGCCCTGTTGGCCGGGGAGGGGTGGTAGGGGTAGGGAATAGATGTTCTCAGCTAGTAGAAGGAAAGGGGTTGGTAGGGATTTGGAATAGTTGTTCTCAGCTATTAGAAGGGAAGGGGTAATGTTGATCCTCTAGAACTGACGAAAGGGCTGGGGAGGAGGAGGATTCTTTAATGAGGGTGTCCTCTTAAATATAACAGCTTCTTTATATCATCGCAATCAAGATTAGGCTCTAGCAACAAAGTCAGCAAACAGACAGACTATATTTGTTCACTAACGGACAACATAAACAACTAGACTGACGTGTCAGACAAACACTTAAAAGGAACTCAGGCTTGAAATTATCTCTTTGTATTTCAAACAAGAGAATTATAATTATTTATTAATATTTAACAATAATCTGTGCTCTTCAATCTTCAATCAAATAATCTGTTATAGTCCAGGTGTGAGGTTGAGTGACTTGTTGCATAAACAGTGCTGCATTAATTGGGATACTGTGGGGAATAATGGGATGACTGCACAACTCTAATTATGCTTTATGCAGAAGACCTATAGCACTACTTCCAAGCCTGGCCGTTTCTGCACTGGATATCGATACTGTATGTACTGCACTAGCTCTGCACTTGACTCTGCACTGCCCGTCTGCTAAATGCACTGCTGTTTCTCAGCTTACAGTCGAGTCTTCTCCTTCAGCAACTCGGCTCCGGTGGTCCACTGCTTCTCTGCTGCTGCCTGGCTGCTTCTTCCCACAGGGTTCTGTTCTGGAAGCAAACAGAGCGACAAAACTCGCTCGCAGCCCACCTTTTATACGTTTTTGGAACTGATTAACTAGGGCAACGCGCACTGATTGGCTTAGCAGCGCGTCAAGTTATGCAAATGAAGTCACTCACTCCGATGTACAAAGACTATACACATTATTGTATTACGTTAGATCATGTACAAAACAATAGTCATTCACCTTGTATAGGAAACTGCACATCACACGTAAAGTAATGGTACACCGTACACATACTACTACTAGGTTAATAAGGCACTCGATACATCATTAACCCATATCCGCCGATCTACGTGATAACCCGTAGATATGTAAAACGCTACAAACGTCGACCTACGTGATTTTCCGTACCTTGTTTTTTGTCCAATTCCAATTTACTACGTTTTTCCGATGACTGTATTTCATGATTATAGATATGAAATTAGACAAGTCTGACATCATAATAAAGTGCATGTTCTCCTCTTTCCATCAGTATATAATGTGTCTGTGTCAGTGATTGTAATATTCTCTAAATAAGGAATCTTTCTGATTGTGTGCAAAAACAATGTATCTCTGTGCGGGGGCTTAGGCACATACAGTCTTTTGTGTGTTTACATGGTTAGGCGGATATGGGTTAACGTTAAACCTTAGTAAAGAAATAAACACTTTTGATAAAGTCGAAGCCTCCTAGCATACTAGTTAAGGTCTATAAATCATCAGGGAACAATTCAATAACCTCATGAACTTCAATGGTAAGTTTTAGAGAATAAACCATGAGTGAATAAATTACAAGTACAACCTCTGTTTAGTTCCTTAACTGTCAAAACTAATGTTAATGTTGGCAAGTACTTATGTTGAAAGTGAAGGTTAAAATCTTCAGAAAGTCCTAAATTAAATGCGATCTCTAGACCAGGAAATAATATAGAAGGAAGAGCAATTTTTGTCACAATATTATAATCAATGATTTTTGTAAGTACTTTATTTCAAATATGTCATTTGTTTTCATTTGAATGCTTGTTTTCCTAACAATAAATTGTGTTAATTATGCACATTATTGATTATTACAAATGCCTTATATCTCCATAATGCAATATGCCACACACATCTAACATATACCAAATTAAAAGCCGATGATGTACTCTTTCCAGCTACATAGAAATGTATATAGTTGTCAAATTTGTGACTTGTGACTCATTTTCACAGAGCGGGTCACATATGTGACTTGATTTGGTATCCACCCAGATAATAATAATAATAATAATGTATAGATTTATATAGCGCACGTATCCACCAACTAAGTGGCGCTCAAGGCGCATTATATTATTATCCCTGCTCATAAGGCTCATAAGGCTCATAAATCATTCCTGAAACCATCTCAGCTCCCTGGGGAGTATACAGCTCAATTGCTGCCATTTCTAGCGCATATAGAGCAAACCATATCTGCCTTCACAGGTACCCATTTAACCCCTGGGTGGAGAGAAGCAATTATGGTTAAGTGTCTTGCTCAAGGACACAAGTGTCACGGCCGGGGCTATACATATACATATCTGCTTATTATTACATTTTGCTGTCTTCTGATTGTTTTATCAGGATCAATACATATTTATCTTCGATGCTCTACTTGAGGCATTTCTTTGCGGTCAAACATGGATCCGTGTGGAGGATATTAGGAAGGAGTATGACAGAATGAAGTTACCAAGCCCCAATGGTAGTTCATCCATGTTGCAAGATGAGTTCTCTGTGAGTTTAATCAATTATAGATCTAGCTTAGTTTTATTTATTTATTTATTTTTTAAATTACTAATTGTTTACTTTTATAAATTTTGTCATAGATTTGTTTTAAAATTGTTTTATATTTTGGGTGTATTTTATTTCTTTGAAGCGCCTTGAGCATCAAATTTTGATAGATTTTGGCACTATACAAGACTTATTTTTAAATACCAGGTGCAATACGATGTTCATAACTTTTACACTACTGTTTGATTAATCTCTCCATAAACCATGGGCTTATGACAAAAACAATTGTGTTTGGGGGGGGGGGAGGGTGGTGGATTTTGTTTTTAAACTGACATTCTTGATTAGATGACCCTGCTGTTTGTTTATAAATGAAAGCTGTTCTAGTTAAACACTAGAACATTTAAAGAAAATACATAAAATGTTTTAAAAACTAGATTTAAATTTTTGTTTTTGTTCAGAAATTGACAATACTCCAGCCTGTGGTCAAGGGAGATCGGTTCCGTGGTGGGAAGGACCCTCTCAATGTGGACAAGAACAGGTTTCCAAACAACCTACCATGTAAGTATGCATTTATATATAGTAATCAGGAGAGCACATGTACATATGTGACAAGTTCAGACCTTAAGTCTAGCGGTGAAAAGGACATTTTGTGATGATTTTGCTGCAAATGTATACACTATAAAAAATTATACTATTCGCTCAGTGCACATCGTAGCGCTCTAGCGGTGAATTTGCACCCAGTGTCTTGATGATAGCCACTTTTGCGTCGTGTGAGCGCTGTGCATACACTTTGTGCGTATGTTATGGTACTACACGCGCGTGTACTTCTACCAGCCAATGATCGCTGGAGATATTCCGCGCATGCGCACATCAACTGCAAAATACGCCAAACGCGACATACTATTGTTGCCCTTTCGCCCACAGTGGTCTAACAACATGTGCCCTCAATAGCTCATGCACAGTGTGAATTGTAGGTCCATCGCTTGAAAGCTTTCTGGCTGTGTCCCAACCTCTCACTCACCTCCTTCAAAATGTTGCTGAACATCTTGCTGGACTTTATCTTTGACTATCAGGATTTTTTCCACCTGAAAAGTTTTTCCATTCTATTTCCATTTTATTTCTTGCAGCGGAAAACTCTTCCCTGGTAACTGTTAATATTTCAGTGTAAATGGATTCAATAGTGCATTCTTACCAGCAATATGCTGGAGACAGCTGCAGTAGACAGACAGGGTGCCCAGTAGCGGAACAAGTTACCGCCGGGCCGGGGGGCAGAGCGCACGGTCGGGCCCCCCCCCCCGCCCCCCCCCAGGCATCATTCCCTAACCACACGTGATTTCCGAGAGACCCGTCATGATTACACTTCATGTTTTCAGGGGAGCTCAAAATAAAGAAAGGGCCCGGTTGATTTGTGTAAGTTCCAGCTCGGGCCCCCAACCCCCCCCCCCCCCCTCCACCAGAATGTTAAAAAAAAAAAAAAAATTCTTTTCTTTGGGGAGGGGTCCGGGCCCCCCCCCCCTCCGGGCCGGGGGACGGCTGCCCCCCCCAGCCCCCCCTGACGGTCCGCCACTGAGGGTGCCCTCAACAGTGCACAGAGTGGATAGGCTGGGGGAACTTGTGCTGTAATGGCATATCCAAACAGCAGGGAGAGGAGGTGTGGTTGGGGAGAAATTGTCAGATCTGTTAAAAGTTTAGATTTTCATTATATGGACAGGTCTATATGCTTTGGAACTCATTTACTGGCAAACTTAAATCCTCAAAAAACATTTCTACTTTTAAGCGTATATACAAATCTATTATGTTGGAAGCTTATTGCTGAATCTCTGTAATGCAATTGTTCATTTTAAATCCAGTTCGCTGGCCTATTGTATTGTGTAGTCCATGCCCCTAGGTACTTTAGTTTTTGTAAGCAACATGTGCATTGAGTCCTGTTATTTTGTCCTCATGGTATGCTCTCTTTTACTTCTTTTTCTATAGGCTCAATGCTCGTGCATGCTTTATAGGGACCATTGTCTACAAGCTTTGCTTCTTAATGGATCCCTCTGCAGTATCACATTTACTTTATTCACATCATTATATATTTCATTTACATGTAACTTTCTGTGATTAACTTTCTTTGGTTTAATACTGTGGAAATAAATCAACCTGAAACCTGAAACCTGAACCTATTATATTATACAAATTTCTTTGAGTTTCTTGAGTGCAGATTACTTGTAATTAGGGTTCGGGCAGCAGTTTCAGCTTGAAGATATAAACACTATTTTTATTCTTTTTTCGCAGTGGATCGGAGCAGACCTTACCTAATGACGATGGGATCAGAGCACAGTACTAACTACATCAATGCTTCATTCATCAACGTGAGTACTTCCATTTGCTCTTCACGAAACAAACACATTTACACATTCCAAAGAACTTGTGCCTCAATATTTCTGATGACCGAAGACAGATCGAGGTAGAAAATGCCTACTCTTTCTCCTCCTCTGAAAAAAGCAGGAAAAAGTTTCAGTGAAACAATTTGCTTTTTGAAAACTAGAAAATCATGTTTGCCCTTGGCATTCAGCCAGACATGCTGATCATTTCTGATGTTAGTATAGTTAATTTAAAGGGATGGTACATAATGGACAATAACCACAATTATTATAAAAAAAATTACCCAAAAAATATTATTGAAAAAGTAACTTGTATACAGTTGGTACACTTTTTTTTATCTGAAGTGATTTTCATCTTCGAGGAAGAAGCAAATATATAGTCAAATTTATACAAATGATGTTCTGGCAACGTTTTATAAAACATTCACACAAAAAACATGTTAGTGTTTCATTATATTCTCAAAAACATGAGCATCTTGTTAGATTGATGATATATTTCTTGAAAACTAGAGGGTTGAAATGAACAAATACGACATAAAACACAATAAATTTGCATCCGTCACGTTAGCAGTTTTTCCAATGGTTGTTATTTATTTTTAAGTACCTGAAACCGACCAAAAAGTGTTTCAACATGTGAATGGACATGCAGGGCTTATACTAGAACTAATTTGAGTTGATTTATTTTACTTTTTTATTTTTTGATTTATTTTTTCACCCTCAAATTTCCATAAAAATTGGACGGAAAAAGTTACCTCACTTTTCCGTCCATTTGTTGATGGAAATTTTAAGGTAATTAAAAAAGTAATAGTAATAATCAACTCAAATTATCTTTAGGATAAGCATGCATGTCTATTCAAATGTTGAAATTCTTTTTGGGTGGTTTCAGATATTTAAAAAAAAATTACAACCATTAGAAAAACTGCTAACGTGACGGTAGGAAAGTGGCCCCCTTTATTGTGTTTTATGTCATACTTCCAAATACTAATGTTGTACCTTCCCTTTAAAGGTTTTGATTTTGTATATTCATCAAAAATTAGAGCTTTGTTATGCTTTTTCTAAAAAGTGTAATTTCATGCAGGTTAATTTTGTCTGTGATCTGTGTTCATTGATTTATGCGTCACAGGTTGTTGATTTATTTTCTTAAGAAATATTAACAATCATTGAATTTCACAGTTTCTATACATAATAATCAAGGCAGATAATAAAGAGGAAATGCAGCAAATGAAGCTTCTACTTTGTACTAGATGTAACTACTATTTCTAGTGCTGGGATGGTTAAAGGGGGACTGACATGGATTTAAATCAAACAGTTAAATATGTGATCGTTTTATTCTTTTATATCAGTAAAAGATCAATAAAATTTTTGTTTTGTGTTTTTATTGTTTTTGAGAGTGTTATTTTACCATTGTAAAAATGCCCCCCACTTTTACGCCCTGCACGGAGGAGCTGTTCGTGACGTCATGTCGGGAAGAGAAATTCGGCTCAAAACTCAGCTCAAAATGATCGCTGCACAAAACTAGGTGAGCCGATGGACCTGACCACTTTACACTTGTCAGTCGAACTTTGCTCGTCCAAATACGGCGATTTTTGGGTCACTTGGGAACAGATGAAGGCTAACACCATCTTTGGTGGTATTGCTGCATCCTGCAGAAACACATCTTCCCGGCATTTTAATAGTTCCGGAAACAAAAATCACGGAAGAAATGAAATCGACGCTACGTGTGTGAAACGTTTGTATGTACATATACATCATGTACACATCGGATCTTCCCGACCTTATGTCACATATCTTATGCAAATGAAGCTTCCACCATGGGGCGGGGTTGCCTCCCCCAAACACTTCAAACATTGTTTTAAAATACTTGTACTCAGAAATCAATGATTAAATAGACACAGGTGGGTCTCAAAAACAATATTTTTATTACAAAACGCCTTAAGTACACACACAATAAAGGATGTCAGTCCCCCTTTTAACTGGTTTAATTGACCGAAACTGCACTAACTGTTTAGACATTTTCTAACTGGCTAATCCAAACCAATATTTAAAAAAAAAAAGTCTTTTTTGCCGCATTGGTTATTAATTATTGTGGAAAGGTTATTGATGCATTTTCATTGAACATATGTACACACATGCACACACATGCGCTTTTACGCGCCATTATGCGCACACATGCGCTTTGTACGCACGCGCACATGCGCACACATGCGCTTTTGTGCGCTTTGTCACGCGCACACATATGCCAACTATCGGTTTAACTGGTTAACCGACTGTGAAAGTTTCAGTTAAACGGTTATTGAACTAACTCCCAGTGCTAACCATTTCTTGCATTTATATACTACTCAAAACAATTTGGGGAACACTGGAATAATCTCAGTTAAAGCAAGATCATTTGTTTCAGATAAACACAATGTTTCACAGAATTGATGAGAAACAACTGCACAATGAAACAGATGATAAAGGATGCATGTAGTGATTACACATTTCATGACATGACTAATGAAAGAGAGAGGGGTTGCAAATGAAAATCCCGGTTCATGGAACATTTCAAACCTATTTGATATTAAAAATCCGGTGTTCCCTAAATTGTTTCGAGTAGTATACTACAGGCCATTTTGTTTTGTAAGCAGTCTACAACAGCTAATTCTTTATTTCTCTTGCATGAAGAATTGGAAAATTGGAAAACGTTTTTTTTTTTTTGTGACAACACAGGGTTACTGGAAACGTGATCAGTACATAACAACCCAGCTTCCCATGCCTAACACCAGTACAGATTTCTGGAGCATGATATATGACTACAACTCGCCAGCAATTGTCATGTTAAACCCAGTGGACCCCAATGATCAGGTATAGTTTCATGTTTTTTTTCTTTCTTTTTTTTTCTTTTTAAGCACATTAAAAAAGGAAAATTGTTACCGGTATTTTTTTGCCGTTTTTCTGTTGTTAAAAATTATCTTTGAATTTGAATTTGACAGCATGTCTGAGGAGGGAATGGCAACAAGTGAAGATTCGGTTCTCGATATGTCAAGAAGCTTGATTCCGTGGTTGGCCTCCTTAACCAGTTCGCTTCGGAGGCAGTGTGTACACGCAATTTTTTTTTGTACAGCGGATCGTAGAGCGTCTAAACACGCATTCCGATTTTTGTGTGTGTTACCTGGAGACTTGTCAACATGCCACACGTGGCGTGCCATCGTGGCGGCTGACTTGTATACACGCAATCGTTTCTTGGAGTCCATGGGGTCACGGTTCGGTGGCCCCGGACAAAATGCACTGCAAACACTGAACGAGTTCACTCTTTTTATTGATTTTTGCCTAATCCCTTTATCCAAGACCTGTTCCTTTGACGTACAAGCCAAGAATTTGTAAAGACGGATTTAATCCATTGTTTACGAGGCCTTCGATCTCTCTCCAGGTATGCCGTCTTTTCGACCAGGCGCTGGTCGCTAATAGGCCATTGCATCGGAGCTTGCCAACGGTCTAATTGTGCTGAACAAACAACCGTAATTAAAAAACTAGCCATTTAATTCTCGAAATGTCAATGAGTAAAGGTGTTTATTTGGGTGTCCGAACTTAGTTTCATCATGGAGGTTTCTTCCTCCATGGTTTCATTGACAAAAAAATTATTAATGGCTAGAAATTTTTTCAGATTATTCACTGAAAATAAACCCGCACGGGGGACCGGAAAAAAATAAATATTCCCGACGTCAACTGGTTAACAAAGTAAATGAACAATAACATCTCAACGTATCAATACATTTTGTTTTTCCCTTGTTGATAGACGATGGACCAATATTGGCCAGAGAAGAGCGTATCGGCCTTTGGGCCATTTACAGTGCAGCTACTATCAGTAGAGATAGATGACGGCATTCTGTGTAGAACCTTTACCATGGACAACATGAACAAACCTGTAAGTTTATAACCATTGACACCAAAGTGGAGGAGCCTCTTCCTAATGAAGATACAAGCATTTTTACGTTCATCTGGGAAAATCCTTAAAAGCTTTTAAAGGGAAGATACGGCGTTGGTAATTACCTGATTACAATTTTACCGAATTGTTATCTGAAAGATAACTTGATGTGAAGTTACATGTATATACCAATCAATCCTGAAGTTTTATTCTGACTGAAGTGCTCTCATTTCAGAAAAAAAAACTTCTAAAAAAAATATGCACATTCACAAAAAATTGTTGACGGCAGCTTTTTGCTCCAAGTGTTTTCTGTAAACATTGTGATTGGTTTTTTACACATTTCTCATCCCATACACTCCGCATTGGGATTAAATGTACACAGGTTTAATGGATATTTGAGTCAAAGAAAGTGAGTATACTCATGGAGTCAGTTTTGGTAACATTATCAATGTTGTCTCTTCCCTTAAATAGCATTTTTATTTTTTAAAGTAATCTTAAATGGAAGGTGCAACATTGGTAATGTTGGCAACAATGGTTCTAATATGCTCAATCTCTGTGAATCCAAGATAAACATTATAAACATCAAACTTTTATTATTATTATTATTATGATACATTTCTGGTAATGAAACCAATGATCTCTCAAAAGCATGGTAGCTCGGAAGACTGAGGAAATCTGTAAACAAGGGTGCATGCTATGTGAATCTGAAAACCCCTACGTCTTCCACGATAAGTGTTCTGGGTTCTTTTACATGCATTACTTTAATAATCTAGTACACAGGACCTACAGCTTAATGTTCCGTCCGAAGGATGAAGCAATTATGGTCAAGTGTCTTGCTCAAGGACACACGCACCGCGACCGGCTAGGCCGGGATTCGCACCCACATTCTGACAACACTATAACAATCGAGTCTGATGCACTAGACTGCTCGGCCATAACACTCCATAAAGTTTCAGCTTACAAATTGGTGTCATTGACATACAAATAGTGAAAATGCATCCAGAATTGTTTGTATTCATTGTAACGTGGAATTAAAGAGTACTGGAAAGCTGGAAATTATTTTACATTTCTTAAAAATGACAGCAGCTTTATAGACAAAATTATTTCTGGGGAAAATAAATCCATCGCCAGCTTTACAGGTTTTACATCAAACTTGATGATTTTGTTATTTTATATGAATTTCCAATCCTATACCTCGAATGAAATAAACTTTAAAAGATTATTCCAACTACCAAACCTCATTTGGTGTTTTCATTATTGGTTTTCCACATTTTAGAAAGACAAAGCGCACACTGTTCGACAGTTTGAGTTCCAGGGTTGGCCCCTTGATGACGATGTACCGACTTCTCCTGTTTTCTTATTGAAACTGATCAACTGCTTAGAGAGATATCAGGGAGAATCGCCTACAGGCCCACTCACAGTGCAATGCATGTAAGACAATATTCATTGCTCCTCATATCAACACTAGGCCTATTGATTCTACACTAGGAATATATTGGCTCCAGTCATGGCCTTAAGAAGGTGCCATTTTGTTTCAGTGGAATGCAAGTTTGGTATCCTGACTAAACAGGGCCAACTGTTCTTAATAGCAATTCACTCTGCACTTACAGACTATTTTCTGCTTACAAACAAGATTTTGTTTTGTCTAGCTGTGTAAGTATGCATGACCATATTAAGTCGAAAATCCTTGCTAGGCTGTGAATTTTGCTCATGATAACCACAAAATAAACTGCTCCACTTAGTGCAGATTTGAAAAATGGCTCATTTTATTCGGGAATAATAATGTTCGTGCATTGCTGTGTTTGGTTCAAAGAAAAAGTACTTGACTACATATGAGGTGTTTATTTCTTTTACTGAAGGATAACCGTTTTTATGAGCAGACCTCATGAACCTATGTCAGAAATTGTGAATGAATTTAATACAAATTTACAACAACCAATTATTCTGAGACTGGTTTCTGTACATATATTTCTTGAATGCACATAAAGACCATAGTGCAGTATGGCATATTTCTAGGCTTACTTTCCAAATAATGCTGAAAGTCGGTAAATATGGAGCAAGCGTCATTGGGCATCATCGCATAAACACGCTGAGTTTCTCAAAACAAAAATACTCATGACAGACATACACTGTAAGTGCACATGGATACACATGTGTAAGCACGTGCGTCACATGCCAATCAGTGCGTTTTGTTTTCCCGAACAGAATCAATGTAAACTTGAGCACCGTGAATACTATTAGGATTTAAACTTGTCATGCTGTTTCATTTTATTGAATGCATGATATTATTTGTTTTTTTGTTACACTGGGTTTTATTACTCTGTTTTAGTGATGGAGTACGTTGTTGTGGTGTCTTTTGTGCCATCTTGACGATGCTAGACAAAATGAAAGCAGAGAAGGTTATTGATGTCTTCCAAGCTGTTAAGACTGTACGCAATAATAGGCCCATGATGGTCGCCACACTGGTAAGACAATAGTGATTCCTCCATTTCAACAGTTCTTACTTATATTGATAAATCACCCGTGTTTGAGCATATTTGACTTAAAAATAGAATTGCTATTTTTCTGGGGTTAAGGAAGTTATAAGCTTTCATTTGAGACATTGAACAAAAAAATCCGTCAAGGATTAGTACCAGTAAAATAAAAACTCAAATTAATAAAATGCTGGCCATCTATTTTAATCCTCAGCTTGCACGTGGTCACACAATATATTGTATGTAATGCCTGAAGGTGTTTGCAGTCCTCCGGCTGTCAATCAGAATCAAGCACATTTGAAATATCACTTTTATTTACAGTTTCCAACATCCGAATTTCATTTATTTATAATTTTTTTTTTTTTCATTTAATAATGATATTATCTTTCAAAATTCAGTCGCTTTTTAAATTCTACTTTGTGGGTCTCTTGAGCCACAAAATGGGCGATCTTTAAAGATGTTTTGCCTAGTTTTATGGGCAATTTACCAATTTTTTAAAAATTATTCTTGGAATGCTGATAATTTCCTTTTTGAAAGGAAACGAAGTACTTTGACATATTTAACAAAATATGTGTCAGAAGCTTGGTTTAACAGTAAAAAGGAGCCAAAATTAATTAATTAATTAATTAATTAATTAATTTACTGTAAAACTGTAATGAAGTGGAAATGTCTTTCTAACGTTAAGGTCTTTCACGCGAACAGGCGAAGGCTAAATCCCAATCTATTTAATAATAAGGTGTAATCGACTACAAGCGTGTCATGTCATAAGTACGGCCATGTGCAAAACAAGATGGCGGCCCCCTGGCAGGCTCGGTGATGTCATCAACCACAATAGACTTAAATTAGTCCTTGTAATACATTACACTCCTCCACCCTATTGTAAAACATCAACATTAATAATGGAATGTAAATTCTGGTCCAATATTAATCAAACCACAATTCTTACTGACAGTCAAGTTTTTTTAGTTCCAGTCACTGTATCAATAGAGCCATCGATCAAACATTATTTAACAAAACTCCAACTGCAAAGAACATAGAAAAGCATAGAGAATTAAAGAACAGGGGTGGACTACCCTGTCACGAAATACAGTAAGTGCACTGAGGATTATTCTGCCTCAACAATGTGCAAAAGCAAACATTTATATATCACGCTTGACAGGTTTTAAACATCTGAAAATCCGTAACGATTTGGGGAACTGCGGTTACGAACAGGGTAACGACCTACAGGTGCCTCAGTCTGCAAAGGCGGATGATACTGCTGATTGTCAGTCTGCTGAGGTTGCTCTTGGTCTGGTTCTTCAATGTCAATGTTAATATCCACCTCATCCAGACTCTGCTCACTCTCTATCCCTGTAGTATGTTGTTGAGGCATCTTATCAACTCCACGAATTTGGTCAGCATGACGTCTTATTACAGAATCATTCTCCTGTAGACGGATCCTATACGAAACTGGCCCGGCGTAATTGCTGACGATGCCTGGTATCCATTTATAACCAGACTTGGTGTAGTTTCGGACAAACACTCTATCTCCAATCGCGAATGTTCGAGCTTTGGCACGCTTGTCATGATGATATTTTTGTGCCATCTGGTGCTTGTCCACACATTTGGAAACATCCGGGCGGAGCTGATCCAAATGGGAATGCAAACGTCTCCCCATCAGTAACTCTGCTGGTGATAATCCCGTGGAGCTATGCGGTGTGATCCTATAGGTAAATAGGAAACGTGCAACTTTGGTTTCAACAGTTCCTTGGTCCATGCGTTTCATGGCGTTTTTGAATGTCTTTAGCTTCGCTCGGCCAGTCCATTTGATGAAGGGTGATAGGGTGCTGTGCGAATATGAAGAATACCATTTTTCGTCATAAATTCACTAAACTCAGCGCTTGTGAATGGTGTGCCATTATCGGATACAACTTTGTCTGGCAGCCCATGGGAAGAAAATGCTTGTCGAAGTTTCTCAATAGTTTGATGTGATATAGCATTGTTCAAGGGGAACACTTCCATCCACTTAGAATGAGCATCAATCACGATCAAAAACATCTTACCCATGAAGGGCCCAGCATAGTCAATGTGTAGACGAGACCAAGGTCTATCGGGCCATCTCCATGGATGGAGTTCATTTTTCGGCGGCATAGGTTGGTTCTGTTGGCAATTATGACATGTCTTCACTTCATCTTCAATGTCTGCATCCATCTTGGGCCACCAGCGAATCCTCTAGCAAGGCTTTTCATTCTAGCCATACCGGGATGTCCCTCGTGCAGTGACCTTAGTACACGCTTTCGGCCCTGCCTAGGAATGATGACTCTAGTCTCTACTCCCCCATAACAAACAGCCATCTTGTACTGAAAGCTCTGTCCTACGCACTGCATAAGGCTTGAAATTGTCGCCCAATTTCGTGTCGGACATCCATCCTCCCTCCACTAATAGAAGCACTTGAGAGAGCAGCGGATCACGTCTAGTCCATGTACGAATGTGTGTGGCGGAGAGAGGAGATGCTTCAATGTTCTCCATGAGCAACACAGTTTCAGCTGGTTGCGGAACTGAAGGAAGCGATGCTTGCAAGGGTAAACGGCTTAGTGCGTCGGCATTGGCGTGTGCAGCTGTGGGCTTAAATACAAGCGTATATTCGTAAGTAGCTAAAGTCAGTGCCCATCGCTGAATACGTGCTGAAGCCTGTGGTGGAACAGCACGTTCCTCGTTGAACAAACTGAGCAAAGGCTTGTGGTCTGTCACTAATGTGAAGTGGCGTCCATAGATATATGAATGAAATCGTGTCACTCCAAAAACACATGCCAAACCCTCCTTTTCAATTTGGGCATACTTTTTCTCTGCTGGAGCGAGGGTGCGCGAAGCAAACCCGATAGGCTTTTCAGAGCCGTCGGGCATGCGATGGGCGAGAACTGCACCAATCCCGTATTGGGATGCGTCGCAAGACACACTGATGTCTTTCATTGGGTCAAAATGCACCAACAACTGCGAGGAGAGAAGTAAATCCTTTGAAGCTTGGAAAGCGCTCTTTTCTTCAGTACCCCATCTCCATTGAACATCTTTGCGCAATAATCGATATAAAGCAGCTAACGTGGTGGAAAGCTGAGGCAGAAATTTACCATAGTAAGTGAGTAGCCCTAGATAGGCCCTCAGTTCAGTGACATTTGTCGGTGCTGGTGCATTGCGGATCGCTTTGACCTTGTCGGCTGTTGGATGCAAACCTTGGGCATCAATAGTATGCCCAAGATACACCACAGAAGGGGTCATGAAAGTACATTTACTCAGCTTGAGGCGTAATCCAGCCTGTTCCAAGCGTGTCAACACGGCAGAGAGCGTTGTAATGTGGGACTGTTCATCTGCCCCTGAAATCAGAATGTCATCCAAGTAGACGATCACATGTGGAATTCCTTGAAGGATATTCTCCATAGTGCGCTGAAAAATGGCTGGGGCTGAAGCAATTCCGAATGGTAGGCGGGTATAACGGAATAATCCTTTGTGGGTGTTTATTACCACAAAGTCACGAGATTCTTCATCTAATATCAGTTGCTGATAAGCTTGCGAAAGGTCCAGCTTAGTGAATTTCTGTCCACCAGCCAGGGATGCGAACAAATCCTCGATTTTTGGAATTGGATACTTATCCAACTTTGACACTTGGTTGACTGTTAGTTTATAATCCCCGCAGATTCTTACTGACGATTTATCTGCTTTCATGACAGGCACAATAGGGGCGGCCCACTCTGAGAACTCAACCGGTTCTATAATTCCAGCAGTGAGAAGGCGGTCAAGTTCTTTCTCTACTAGTTCTCGCATAGCGTATGGCACCGATCGAGCCTTGAAAAAACGTGGTTGTACATCCTTGTCAACATAAATCTTAGCTGTAACACCTTTCAAAGTACCCAACTCGTCCTTAAACACTGCAGAATGCTTCTCCAATACCTCATCCATGCTGCTTGTAATATGTAACACATTGATCTGTTGCCAATCCAACTTAATGTTATCTAGCCAGTTTCGACCAAGGAGGCTTGGGCCATTTCCTTTTACCACAAGTAGCAGTAATTCAAATGCTTGCGAATTGTGTACAACATCCACGTTGAATTGTCCAAGAGTCGTGACAAGTTCGCCAGTGTAGGTTCGTAGGTTTACCTCAGATGGACTGAGTTGCTTGTTAGGCCACATAAAGTTGAAAATTTTCTCTGACACAAGTGACAATGATGCACCTGTGTCCACCTCCATGACCAAGTTGTGATTATCCACTGACAAGTTGACCCGAATTGGCTTCATCCCCGGTCGATTACTGGAGCAAGTGAAGAGTGAATACACAGGATTGTCATAAGTGCACTGTTCATATGTGTCATTGGTCGTGGGTGAGGCTAGCATGTTCTTTACATGTTGTTCAGATTGATCGCTTTTATCTTTACTACGACAAACACTGGCAATGTGGCCTTTCTTTTGGCACTTGAAACAAGTATTGTACCTAAATCGGCACTTGTCTGATGAGTGATTATCTTTCCCACAACGATAACAAGGTTGCGTTTTGTACCTCTGCTTATTCGAACTTAACTTCATTCGGCGATTTCCATGTTGTTGTGGAGTTGTCATGATACACCTTGTTCACTGCATTGCCATTTCCATTGCTAGTTTGTTGTGCTACCTGCATTTCTTTCATGTCTTTGACGTTCTTAGTCGCAGTTTCAAGACTTTGTGCTATTGTCAAAGCCTTTTCGAGGGTGAGCGTCTTTTCAGTCAATAGCTTTTGCTGAATGCGGTCATTCCGTACACCACCAACGAGTCTATCACGTAGCATATCATTTAAGGAGGTGCCATAATTGCAAAAGTTTGCAAGAGAGCGAAGAGCCGCTACATACTGGGCAATAGACTCTCCTTCCTCCCGAAAACGGTTGTTAAACTTCAAACGTTGCACTATTTCAGATGGTACAGGATTGTGATGTTGAGTCATTATTTTGATCAACTCATCGTACGGCTTGTCACCAGGTTTGTCGGGAGAGACCAGGCTTCGCAGAAGTTTGTATGAATCGGGGCCAATAACAGTTAATAGAACGGCTTGTTTCTTGGCCAATGTAGTTACATCATTCGCTACGAAGTAATGTTCTAACCTTTCAACGTAGTGCGTCCAGTCCTCCGTTCCCTCACGAAATTCGTTGATTTTACCGATCAGGGCAGCCATCATGAAAAAAAAAATTATCCTCATCGCCAATTTGTAATGAAGTGGAAATGTCTTTCTAACGTTAAGGCCTTTCACGCGAACAGGCGAAGGCTAAATCCCAATCTATTTAATAATAAGGTGTAATCGACTACAAGTGTGTCATGTCATAAGTACGGCCATGTGCAAAACAAGATGGCGGCCCCCTGGCAGGCTCGGTGACGTCATCAACCACAATAGACTTAAATTAGTCCTTGTAATACATTACAAAAACCATGCTTCTCACAATTATTTTTGAGAAAAGTGCCATTTAAAAGTTTTTAAATCCTTGAAAATTTTTTTTTTTTAAACTTGCTGTAAAAATAGCGAAAACACAGGCAATACATCTATAAAAGTAGAGTTTGCACACTTGTAAACAAGTTTTTGCACACATCATCTTTGCACGTATATCAAGCCAATGTTAACATCAGAGATGGAACTTAACCCACCAGGGCTTTTAAATTTGCTATCGGGGAGGTAAATGTACAATATTACCCCCTTGAGTGTCATATAATGGCGGAATAATTCATAATGTCAGAAACATTTTTGAATGTGTTTTTAATCTGCTAAAATGCACCACATTTATTATGAAACATAAGAACAATTTTGGGGTGGTATTCTTCAGGAGCAGTATAAATTCTGCAATGAGACTGCCCAAATGACAATTCTGACCAATTCACAACCAGGATTAAGCAATCAGCACCCTCCAAAACCGTGCATTGTGACATTATTAAAAGTAGGATTTGAAGCTTTGCATGGTTTTAGTGTTAGGTTTGCTGTAGTGCCATGTAAACAATATCTTCATTCTTCTGATGAAGACATCTGAGTATACTAATCGAAACGTTGAATTTCTCACCACTGGTGTTTCTCAGAACCAACAATTATTACAACTCCTAAGAGATTGTTTACATGGTGCTACTGCAAACCTTACTCTTACTTAACATTATTAAAGATGTGTTTTTGTTATTTTACCAAAAAAATTTATATTAAACGGAACATTCTTAATTTTCCTTTTGCCATGCAAACCACGCTTCTCACAATTTTTTTGTAAAATTTGTGACTTAAATGTACTTATTGTTCTTTCCTCAATTAAAATAGCAATGTTCCAATTTAAAAAAAATAGACATTTTCAGATTGTTTTTGTTGAAAAACATGGCAAGACATCTTTACAGTTTCGTAAGCTGAAGATGTATATTTCCATTCATGAAACAGTTGGAATGGCCACCATTTCACCATATTTCTGTGATTCAATAAATAAAAAGGTTTCCTTTTTTTTTTTTTAATTCTTCAGGACCAGTACAAATTCTGCTATGAGACGGCCCAAAACCACATGGAGTCCTTTGACATCTATGCAAACTTCAGGTAGGAGGTTTGTGACATCAGAGTACCAGGTATCACTGGTCCAAATGTAAGCTTTCAGTGGTGTCTTTCATAATTAAGCCAAAATAATAGTAAAGTACTGAAGAATTTCATGTATAAATTTTGAGAGTATCTGGCATGGATCGTCATTCAACGGCCCAAATGCATCTCAGATCTTTTGACATGTATAAGAGCTTCAGGTAGGAGAATTGTGACACCAGAGTACCAGGTATCACTGGTCACAATGCAAGCCTACAGTAGTGTCTTTCATAATTGAGACAAAGTAACGGTAAAGTACTGAAGAATTGTCTTTGATCCCCAATCAAAGGCACTGATTGAGATGATGGCACACACACACATACATTCTCAAATATGCATGCTTGTGGAGACAACTATTGTTCTTTCCTTTGTCCCTGTACTTAACAATTTCTCATAGGGTTTGTACACAAATTTCCTTGTGGAGCATGGAGTCCGGTATCTTTAGAATTCCCCTGTGGAGACCAGTTGCTCTTGCCTATCCCTTTTGTTATAGGACTCTACAAGGTAGCGATTATAGAAACACACACACACACACACACATTCCCGCACGGAGCGTTGTGGGGACAAAATACAAAGGATTTTGGGGATTAAAAACGTTGTGGGGACACACAAAATGTCCCCACAGCTAAGTAATTCCGGGTGCCTCTTTTGTTCTCTGCCCCCATAACGCGGTCAGTGCTCGAACACACACACACACACACGTGTGTAAACGCCTGCAATCGGGGACATCCTTTGTCAAATTTCTTTGTCCTGGAAAGCGGGGACATATTGTTCTCCATTGTGATAGCAACCAGGGACTATTGTCCCTTTTGTTATATGTCCCCGGTTTGAATGCGCTCACACACGCACACAGTGGGACAGCCATTTATAACATGTAGACGACACACTGGATAATGCCCATCTCTATCGCGATAAGCATTTTGTCTTCTTTTAAGAGAACCGATCCTAGTACATGGGACCTCAAGCTAGAGGATGCAACCCTGCTGTTTGCCCCTTGACCATAGTGAATTTCCATCTCACTGTTAGAAACGTAATCACCCAAAACACTCAGAATAATCTCCTATCCAAATACTGACTCCGGTCAATGTTTTCCAAGCTTTGATATCAGGCCAGAATTTGGCTAGAATTAAGGTTGAGGTCAACTCCTTTGGTGACTCAGGAGCCTGGGCCCAATTTCGTACAGCTGCTAAGCATTTTGCTAAGCAAGTATTTTTACTAAGCATTATTTAACAGATTACCAGCCAAAGTACACACATTTAGTTTGAAAGTTTGGCCGATAATTACCACCAAAACTTGCTAAGTATATATTTCTGGTTAGCAATTTGTTCTGCTTGGTAGCTTTATGAAATTGACCCCTAACTGCCGACTTGTTGGAGGGTTGGACTGTGTCGCTGTCGCTATCTTTCCCCTCCTTTTATTCTTTAACATTTCACTGGTTCCTGGCAAGATAATTTTTCTTCTAAACGGATGTCCATTTGTTGCTTGTTTCTCCTACTGCATGGGAGATATTTAGCCTCTTCTGTTAGATTTGGCAAACTATCTGCTACAGGGTCACCTATGCAATAAAAGAGTCTTTCAATTACTAAAATAGTCAGGATAACCATTGAAAAGGGTACTATATCCTGTAAGTCTGGAGTGTCACATTATGTATGTATCATTGTCACCAAAGGGTTTCTCAGGCCTTCCAGCAAAACCTATAAAAACCTATATTTCAAAATGGGAACCTTTATTTCCCCCAACAAACTACACTCATCAAACAAAGTTAAGGACCACTTTTTATGTTTAACATATTTTATTTATAGCACATATTAAGGACCAGAAAATGCCTACATATGAATGTCCTGTATGACCTCCAAGACACAGTAATCGATTTCACATGTGGTTTGTTTAAATTGTTGCATAACTTCTTTCTAAACTTGTCACAACCTGAAATTGGGTGTTTTTGGTGTGTCAACTTTTTCACAATTTTCACAATTTTAGCCCGAATGTCTTGTCATCAATGTCAGTAGCGAGTATGGCCTCCCCCAGCTGCAATAACAGCCTGACACCGCTGTCTCATTGAGTTTATCAGACGATTAACATCCCTGACATCAATCGCATCCCATGCAGCCTCCAAGGCCACACCAAGCTGCTGCAACCCATTTGGCAGCACTTCAAGCGCTTCAATACTCCTCCCCATCATGTCCCAGACATGTTCTATCGGATTCAAGTCCGGGATTTCGCTGGCCAGTCCATACGCTCAATTCCATGATCCGCCAGGTACTGTGTCACCACCCTTGCTGTGTGGGGACGGGCGTTGTCGTCCATGAAAATGAAATTTTCCCCAGCGTTTTCTGCAAACGGAACCACAACAGGTTCCACGATTTCATCTCTGTACCTCACACCTGTAATTGCTCCCCTTGGGACCACGTGAGACGAGTGCGGTGACCGTAGCTGATTCCGCCCCACACCATGATGCTGCCTCCACCATAGCGGTCATGTTCAGCGATACAGGCATCTGCAAATCTCTCTCCCTGTTGTCTCCAGACTCTAACACGTCCATCATTGTGGTCCGCTGAATCTGCTCTCATCTGAGAACAGAACACGGCGCCATTGTTGTTGGGTCCATCCCACATGGTCACGAGCCCAGTTGAGGACGGATTCTTCTGTGAGCAGGGGTTAATGGGATGCATTGCAGTGGCCTCCTGGCATGCATGTCGGCTCTGTGAAGTCGGTTACGGATGGTTTGATTCGAAACAGTCACCCCAGTTGCAGCAGCGAATTGGTGATTGAGTCTGCGAGCACTACTGAAGCGGTTGCGCGACAAAGAGTCACTAAGTAGCGGTCATTCCTCGCAGTTGTTGCTGATGGGCGGCCAGTACGGGGTCTCTCTGAGTATCGCCCTGTCTCCCGGTGTCGTTGGTTAGCGCGACTGATGACACTGTGAGACACACCCATCATCTCAGCTACTCGTCGCTGGCTGAAGCCAGCATCCAGCATCCCTATGGCTCGTGCAACCTCTACTTCACTCAAGTGGCGTCTAGGCATCTCTCTTGTCAGAATACTGCCTGAGCTTGGTGGGAAATGCAAGGAAAAGCACTTGCATGGACTTTTGTACCACTTTATGTGGTCAGCTGACACAACAAAAACACCCATTTTCAGGTTGTGACAAGTTTAGAAATAAGTTATGCAACAATTCAAACAAACCACATGTGAAATCGATTACTGTGTCTTGGAGGTCATACAGGACATTCATATGTAGGCATTTTCTGGTCCTTAATATGTGCTATAAAGAAAATATGTTAAAAATAAAAAGTGGTCCTTAACTTTGTTTGATGAGTATATATTAACCTATAAAAACCTATATTTTTAATCTCCAGCAACACATTTTGAACTTATAAAATCCTCATGGCTTTGAAGAATAATTACTTCATATAAAAGATGAAGCCAAAACAGGAGTCAAACAGTAACATGTGTACTGCTCTTAGATTTTGTTGAAAAAAGTACTCGGAAGGTAGGCAATTTAACCAAAAACTTGTTACTTAACACTGCATAATCACAGGAAATAAGCTCAAAAGCCTGTATTTTGGCATTTGGTAAACCTATAATAACCTATATTTTGCTTTAAAAACCTACATATTTGGTAGACTAGGCACTGGGATGTCTGGTTTCCTGATTGGGTCTTCTTATTGGTATCCTGAATGGGAGAATAGAGTTCCAATTAGGATAAATGTAGCTCCCAATTGGAATAGTATAGTTGACATCAACCCCATGAGCCTTAATAGAATGTGTATTGTATTGGACATCTACCAAATGCATATTAATCTAAGGAGCATAATAATTCTGATATAATCTTATCATATAAACAGTATTGCCTCATTCATTATTCATTATCTTATCAAGTCCAACAAATTTAATCTTGGAATATTTTGCTACTTTTTCCAGTCATAAACAGTGAGCATCTTATGTTAACAACACACTTTGAGGTGCAAAACTCTCAACATATGAATACTGTCATTGCTGTAATCAAGAATCTCCCACAATATTTTTAAAGCAAATTCTAACAAGTATTTTTATATCAAGTGTTGTATTTTAAGGAAGGATACTACATTGATAATATCAACAAAGCTGCTTCTGTTAGTATGCTTAACTCTCTTTGAACCAAGACATACATTTAACAATGAACCTGTGAAATCTATAGTCATGAAAAAAGCGAGAAAAAACATTAAAATTGTAACAGAAAACACAATTTTTTTTAAAGAGCAATTCCGACAGAAACATTTCTCAAGATGATTGGTACATTCATCAACTTCACATCAAGGTAGCTTTTGCATAATAATTCAGTATTTTTGCAACTAATGTTGTACCTTCCCTTTAAAATATAATCACATTTGAATAAATAAATCTGACTTAAAAGTAGGATTTGAAGCTTTGCATTGTTGAAGTGCAGTAAGTGTTAGATTTGCTGTAGTACCATGTAAACAATGTCTTCATTCTTCTGATGAAGACATCTGAGTATACTAATCGAAACGTTGAGTTTCTCACCACTGGTGTTTCTCAGAACCAACAATTATTACAACTCCTAAGAGATTGTTTACATGGTGCTACTGCAAACCTTACTCTTACTTGTTTTTGTTATTTTACCAATAATTTTTATATTAAGCAGAACATTCTTAATTTTCCTTTTGGCATTCAAACCATGCTTCTCACGATAAAATTTGTGACTTAAAAATGTAGTTATTGTTCTTTCCTCAAAACTTTTTTAAATCATAGGGTAACATATGGTGCTTATTCACACATTGATGGAGACTATAAATATTTTATTTTTGTATGTGTTATTTTTCGTACCTTGAATTTCTGTTAAAAGATAATCTCAAAATGTGGACATTATTTTCATGTTCTTATTTGTGTTGTATTGTGCAAAGTACTTTCCTTTTATAGTTTCGTAAATATTTAAATAATTGCCAAAGGTTTTTCAACTATAACAGTATATATATTGAATCTTTCTGTAAGTTTCTTAAGGAAATATTTTGGGTAAAGATATTGTGGTAATCTGATCTTAGTAGCTACCATGTCTGTTTTAATATTTAATCAGAATTTGTCAGATTTCCCATATGTGTTGTATTGTGCAAAGTACTTTCAATTTATAGTTTCATAAATATTTAAATAATTGCCAAAGGTTGTTCAACTATAATGATATGTGTAGGTTTCTTGAAGGAAATATTTTTGGTAAAAATATTGCAGTAATGTGGCCTTAGTAGCTATTTTGTAATATATAATTGGTGTCATAACTTCAATTTTATAAAAAATATTTAAATATTCAGAATAGCCAAACGTTGTTAAATTACATTCTTCTGTAGAATATGTTTCTGATAGATTAATGTTTGTAGTCAAAATAGTACTAGTTTCCCTTGAGAAGTTACCACGGTGGTAATATCTAAACGGATATTTTTTTTATATTTTAAATTATAAACTGGAATACAAATTTTATCTTTCTTCAAACCATTCTGATGTATAAATATGTGTGGTAAAAAAAGTACTCCTTTGACCTTATTAGCTACTACCTACACGTAGTTGGTTGTTAAATGTAATTATGATTTGTACATGTATCTTTTTAAAAAGTACAATTAATATAGGAGTTTAAAATATTAATGTACATTTACGAATATATGTGATTTGAAGCTTTGCATGGTGGATTGGATTAGAAAGATTCGATTTAAGGGTAACACCATGCGTAATAGTCTCTTCTTGTACCACTTCTTTCATGAAAGATTATAACACATGGTGCGTTACCTGTAAACCCTTTCTTTTTTCCCTTAAGTTTACAAACTATTTGGAGAAGATGGAATTTGATTTTGTACTCTTTAAAAATTCTAAAAATTCTAAAAATGCATGGTATAATTTTTAGAAATATACAACAATAATGCAACTATTTTGAAATGATCATTTCGGCGAGAGGGTGCTGAAAATATAAATTCTTCCATATAAATTGAAATGTGGAAGAATTTTAGAGTGTCGTGATTCGCTTTCATACAAAATGAGAATCCCTCGTGAAATCGTGGCAATGGGCTTGATAATAACCATATCAACCTAAGGGGCGCCCTCGGGCAATTTCAGATTGTAGGCCATTTTCTAATTTTTAACTAACCATTTTGCTTATGCGATAGCGCCAGTTGTTACGGTGAAAGGTGCATGCAGTGTGAGTATCCCCCAAAACACCGTTTTTAAAGGGATTTCAGGCGAAAACATTAATGTAGGTAATGTCAAATTGTATATACAAAATCCAATTTTGGTCAATTTATTTTGGTATGTACGTATATACAAAGTTGTATACCTGTAATGGTTTTTGTCTCTATAGGTCTTATTTAGCTCAAGCAAGTACTACCGTTAGCCATATTCATTTGGGCTTAGTTTCTGTAATTAAGGGAAATATTTTGCTACATACTTTATACTTCCCAGAATTGTACGCTATCATATTCATTGTGACATACAAAGACATTTACGATAAGATATGCATTTTGAATATAACCTATTTGATAAACCTCAATTTCAAAAGCAATTTCATAAAAGTGTATTTTGATAAAACGGTAATATATTTTGATAAAACGGTAATATATTTTGACTAAAAATTAGAACAATTCCATCTAATTAACTCAGCATTCCCTGAATTGTTCATGATTACAGAAGTTTTATATCTCTACATAAAACTCCAGTTTAGTTAATAAACATTACTTTTATAATTTTGTAGCAAGTTGTTATTAGAAATATCAGTGACAGCGCAAGCCAAAACAATTTATTATTAGGTCTATCATTACTATAATTCGTTTAGAGGGGGCATAAAACTAAATTGGCGAAAACAAATTCACAAATGTACTGAACATTATGTTATCGGCAGTCTTCACTCAGAAACAAACAAAATCGACCACTGAAGTAAATTATTTTAATGGAGGTGACTGGTTGCCAATGAAAATATGAGGAGAATTTCCCCCATCCCTAGCAGCGGCGCCACTGTAAATATTTGACCTCTTTTACTGTAATATTCTTGCCAGATAACCGTGAAAAAAATCAAGGGATAGATATAGTTGTTGCATTTGAAGGAAATGTATAGCAACATTGGTAATCAATATAAATTATACTTTGTGTGGACTGAGGATGGTATCAAAACATTTATAGAAGGAACTGTCATTTTAGTAAAACTAACGTCTACTCCAAATTATTCTCGTCTGTGACGGGGGATTTTTTGAATGCGGTTTCCATTATATATTAAAGTAAACAACACAATTAAGTGAATCTTTCACAGGCCAGTTGTTTCACGCATAATTTTATTTAAGTTTTATTCACATGAAGTATAAAATGAAGGGCATGATCAGAATATCAGTATTATACATTTCCTGCGATATTCATATTTAATTATCATATTAAGTCGAAATTAACTTGTATTTTATGGTAGCCAGCAGGACATGTAACAACTGAATTATACTATAGTCCTTAGTTTTAAGTAGCCCTACCCTTTGTAAGGTTATAAAACAGCATAAATATATACACACAAAGTCAAGTAAATGTTCCAAGTTCATATGTCAAAACAGAGCTTTCAAATTACTTCTACAATTCACAAACCTCATTCTAAGTTTATACCATGAGTTTTTGTCTACCATAGCAAACCATTGTAATTTTTGTTTAAATTGTGATGATGTATTTCTTATTTTTGTACACTAGCCCCAAAACACCCAAATAAAAATGTAGAGTCCTGTTAATTCACTAGCCTTGGGCTAGTGGCAATTTCGACCCCTGGCTGATATACCGGTAATTAAAGTATAATGGTAACACAATTCCTGCAGTAATAGTTTTTTTTTTTGTAAAATGCATATTGTTTACGTGCTTTCGACTTGATAGTAGGCCTACCGTATGAAATGTACTGTGAAATTAACTGTTTTCTTCCGCAGGACAACATTGCTTTTAGGATGATATTGAGGAGGGGCGGATCCACGGGGATTTGAATTTTTACAAAAAAAGGCCTTCATAAGTTAACTTATTTTATTTTAAATACATGCAATAGGTGTAATCATTTGAATTTGACCAGTTATTTCTATCACCAAAAGTGCCTAAAAACGCAGCTTCACGTGGTTTGCTCGCTGGAACCCGTGGGGGGGGGGGGGGGAATATACGCTTGGTGCAGATTTGAACCACAACCTGGATCCGCCCTTGCCGAGTATTGTATTGATTAATGTTTATGTGAATAACAAAATTAAATCTCGTATGGTATAAAAACAATGTTACCATTGGGCCGGGTCTAGGAAAATATTCTGTTATAATCTGTTGTAAATATGGCAGAAAGACGAAATATGATATGGGAAGTGATTTTTTGTTGTTATTGTTTAGCTAATTACTGAACAAATTGTTGCTAAAGTAAAAGAAAGTCAGGTTTAAAACATGTAACTCGCTAAAAGGTAATGCATAGAAATATTAGTTCAAAAATAAGCTAATGATGAAAATAATTATAATAGTTTCACACTTTGTGTAAAGTTCAGGATGGCCTCGTTCTTTCCTAAAAAAAATTCAGTTCGATGTTGGGAAAGAGTATACGAATTCCTGAATTCCTGAATTCCATGTACAAGATACCAGAATGCGTTTTCACAATCGTGTTATAAGCCGACACTTTCACAGGAAGGTTGTTTAATGTACCTGAATTTCAAAGAGTGTAGTAAGCATACTTGTAAAAGCAGTTTTGCCACCATTACAAATGTAACTTTCTTTAACCCTAACCTTCCCATATCCTCCAAAAACCTCTTTGCTAAAGTAAAGGATTTTGAAGGATTGCGGTTACATGCTACATGCTCTTTGCTAAAGTGAAGGATTTTGGAGGATTTTGGAGGATTGAGGTCATTAAGGCATACTTGCCTTTCCATGGTACATGTACATCCATGTTTGTTGTAGTGATTGCAAGGTCAGTGCTTGGGTCAGTGGACACTGTTTATTGCTCCATGCAGGCATGCAGGCAGGCAGGCATGCAGGCAGGCAGGCATGCATGGTCCCTGGCCATGTACATGTATCACAGATTAGAAACACATGTGTGCATACATGTCATGTGCTTGCTTTACTACTGAAGGATTTTGGAGGATTCAGGTTATGTGTAAGCAAATGGGCCTAGGGAGTTAGTGGTTTCTTGTTCGTATTTGCTGTATATTTAAACTGAACATGACTGATCACAATATTTTAACCGAGTGGCCCTACACTGAGTTATTATTTTTAAAGGATTAAATAAAGAATGCAAACAAGCTTTTCAATATTTTATCGGCCATGTCTATAAATGTTTGTTGTCATCGGAATATTGATATATTCATCATAGAAAGGAAGACACACATATTTTAAAATTACAAATTAAAAAACAAACATTAATAATAATTGCTGTTGCAAACTGCGTACCGTTCAATTCCAGTAGTAGGAATTATTGTCAGAAGCTTATTTTACACTAGTTGTGTGCCAACACGGGCTTATTAACGAAACCCATCATACATTTATTTCAAGGTAGGGATCTAGCTGTAAAATATATTCACTGTAAAAGCATTCCTCGATCTCTGTAATATTTTGCGAAAAGTGTCGTTTTAAAGTAATTGTTTACCTTTGCTCGGAAATTGCCGGTAAAATAGAGCGATACATCAGGTAAGGGTATGTACAACATTGGCGGTTACCAGATTGTCAAATCAACGAATTGTTATTAACTGTAAAGTTGGTACACGTTTCAGTAATTATGATAAAAGTTTTCCTCTATAGTGCTTTCATCTTAGAAAAAACATGAATTATTATGCCGAATTGTACTTTTTTGTAAAACATTAAACAATTGTAACAGTTATTCGTCGTTTCTCATAAACATGAGGACCTTTTGTGATGAACCTTTCACAGGTTTGTTTTATGATATTTTGCTGGAAACTAGAGGGTTGAAATTCATTACATTACCAAAAATATTAATGTCGTACTCACCCGTTAATTAAAGGGACAGTATCGTCACGATCAGAGCAGACTTTTCGACTTAGAACTTATGCTGGCTCATTTATGCAACAACAACGGTAATACGACCTTATCAAGTGGGGTATTATTTTCAGCTCTGAGGTAATCTAAATCTAGCACTCCGATTCCATGCCCTGTTAATCGTGACGATATTGTCCCTTTAAGATTCTAGGCCTATATGCTGTACAACACGCTCGATTTCAAGATTAAAACCACATGAAATAACATTTTGACAAGAGATAACCAAGACTATAGCCGGTTGATTATTTTAGTTTTCCTAACAAAATATGCTGTAAGGACGAGATTCGTGTTTGCCGATCGCAGAAATTTTCATGGGTGAGTTTTTGTATATGTATTTTTTTTAATTCACATTATGTATCATCACAAGAGATGTATCGCCCATTTTTCCCCACGCCTTTTAATTCCTGAATTTTTCTTTTAATAGAGGAAGGGAAAACGAATGCTAAACATTTCTCAAAATAATCATGGGAAGCATGTAGGCCTACAGAAATAAATTGATGGTGTTTCCCGTCATAAATTAATGTTCACACATGTTTACTGTTAAACCAAGCTTCTGACGATTATTTTTGTGAAATATCTCATTTCAAAATAATTTGTTGCATGCAATAAAAAAGTTGCCGGTAAAACACGGGCGATGTATCTTTAACTATCAGAGCAGAATACCAAACTGTTTGTACCGATACTTTACCTTTAGAGTGTGTACACACCTTTGGTAAATTACCCATTCAATTACAAAAAATACTGAATGATAGTCTAACTTACTTGCTGTGAAGTACCAAACATCCTTAGAAATTATTCCGCCTGACATGGTTTCATACTTGAGAAAACATGAAATGTATTACAAATTGTTAATGGATCACGGCTATGATGCATTTTCCAAATTAGAATGCATATATACAACTAAATCAATAATGGCTACCAGTATATCTTCACTATTTTCGCGTTGTTGACACAACGGAATAAGCCGGAACTTTCACAGGTTGGGTTTCTGTATATAATTGTCTATTGATTCTTATGAAGTATGTATTTACATACATTTTTACTAATGGAGTATCATCCCGTTAACCCTAACCCCCTAGGCATTCTGGCTATAGGAACCTTCCTGAATCCTCCCAAAAAGTGACCCTTGGAGGATTTTGAAGGATCTGGGGTAGTTAGGGTTAAAGGAATATAATCATTCCCTATTAAAAACCATACAATTCCAATGGATTGAAAGGTTGTTTGTGTTGAACTCATTTCTTTGTCATGTTTCAGTAATTTCTGAAAAAATATGATAAGAATAACTGAATCGTGTGTTATTTATCCATCATATTATCCATTTTGTCTAGATTATTTTGAAGAAATAAACCGTTTGTAATTTCTGGAACGACCAGGCCCATTAAACAGCTTCTTTTTTTTGCCATGGCCTTAATTTATCCATGCATGCCTGCATATGTATTGATAATTTCATTTGTTTTCTTCCTCACATGGGTCAGGTCTACAAATCAATAAGAAATGAAAATTAAGGTTGTAAAATATTAGAACTAAGGTTATATTGGTAATTTTCCATTTGAAATGGGGAGATATTACGAGTACACACTGCAAAATATTTTGGGAAAATATGTATTTGTAGCACTTTTTTGGTAAGAAATTGTAGACTATATTATAGGCCTATATATGGCCCATATAACAAATCATATACTCAGAATAGTGTGAACTCCTAGTAATGAAGTGAAAATGTAATCTATTTCTCAAATGTATTGGCAAAACCCACCTGTATTGTTAACGAGAAAATAGTGAAAATGCATTTAGATTGTTCCTTTCAATAAAATGCGGAATTTAGGAAAAAGTACCCTTTTGGCCAGAAAAAAAAGTCTCCGGTTTCTGGTCTCTGCGCGCGTCGCCTCAGACCCGCGCGTCGGCATTTTTATTTATTTTATTATTATTATTATTATTTATTTTTTATTTTTGTTGTTGCTATGAAACGATGTCCAATTGCAGCCAAAATTACTGGATAGATTGCAATTACTCCACTTTGTGTTTTAAACCATTTTTTCACATGGGGTATGAACGTTTGCCCGATTTGTGTGTTTGGAAAATTTGGTCTGGTTTCAATTACCGCGTATCATGTATCACAAAAAGATTACCAAAACAAAAGACAACAGAATGACAACACCTTATACAATTTCTATAATAGGTTAGATTTATACTATCAAGAGCTTTACAACAAGTAAGTTTCACATAAGGCCAAAAAAGTCTCTGGTTTCTGGTCATCGGTCGGATTCAAAATCGGTGCGGTGACGCGCTTTTTTTTTTTTGCCAAGAGGGAATACGTGATACATTGTATACGCGGGAACCAAATTTCCCATATACATAGTATGGTGGCTAAGACTAGAGAGGCCTCACAAATCGGGCAAAGGTTCATATCCCTATGTGAAAAAGTCGTTTAAAGCACAGCACGGAAGAATTCCAATCGATCCAACAATTTTGGCTGCAATTGGACATCGTTTCATAGCCAAAATAAAAAAAGTTTTAAAGGGTAATATCGTTACGATCAGAGTAGACTTTCAACAGGGCATTGAGTCGGTGTCCTACTTTAAGATGAACACAGTGACTGAAAATTACTGGCTCATTTATGCAACGTGAAACGGTAATATGACCTTATCATGTGGAGTATTATTTTCAGTCACTGAGTTAATCTAAAACTAGCACTCCGATTCCATGCCCTGTTGAGGCGACAAACCTATAAGTGATACACCTATCACTGTGCAACCATCTTGTTTCTCTTCAATACAAATCCACGTGACGACTGAGTGACGTATACCCTGGAACAAGGACCCACACTAGTGAGAATAATAATGTGTTGCATGCCTCAGTCAGACCATAGAGCAAGGGTCAGATAGGGCAGTTCCTTGCTCTATGGATGGCAACATAATGTGATGCAACGTGTCAACCATCCACCAGCATAAGTGCTATAGTCCATAGACCAGGTGCAAGTAATTTATCTTAATGGTACCATCTGGAGTGGCAACAATTAATATGTTTGTTGCTCGCAGCAGTTCTGCAGATTTCAAAAATGTATGATAGCAATTGTGAAGGGAAGTTTAGTGAGTTTTGTGAGGTTTTCCATCACTAAATCTATACGTTCTTACCAGCCTCTATGAGCAGTGCGCATATTATGCTCACCGACACATTTTGGTCGACCTTCAAAATTGAACGATGGCTGTTATATATAGGCCATGAAACAGCTTTTATGCTACAATTTAGAAGTCACGGGTCAGCAAATGTTGTAAGGGTGCCACCTTAAACAGCCGTTGTGTCAATGTAAGCGTGGAAATACTATCACTCAGGGATGATTCAGTGTGCAAAATTAATAGTATGTGATGTAAATATAAAAAATCCTAGGTAGTTTCCTGACTCCCAGACCATTATTCAATGATTTTATTGTTCCACCAGCCAGACTCATCCCTCATCATCAGTGGCACCAGGAGCAATTTTTCTGTAAGTATTATAGCAGCACGTCATCACGAAACGGTAAAACGTACCCGGAAGCTAAATTATGAATGTTTTTGTTGCCATTATCCTTCCCGTATCATTCATTCACGCATTGAAACCATAATTAATTAGTTTTGTTGCTAATAATAACATCGTAGGGTGATTATATCAAGGCAACACTACAGTAATGTTATTCACGAGTTGGTGTCTGACTCTAAGCATGGTGGAAGAGATGATGCGATTGTGACAACAATTACAAAACGAGGCCCAATTGGCAAAGTGTGGCAAAGGCTCTATTGTTAGACACAATGAAACATTTGTTTTAATGAAAAGGTCATTTTAGGCACGGAAGCATCTATCAAATCTAAATGAAAAGGTCATTTTAGGCACGGAAGCATCTATCAAATCTAAGTGAAAAGGTCATTTTAGGCACGGAAGCATCTATCAAATCTAAGTGAAAAGGTCATTTTAGGCACGGAAGCATCTATCAAATCTAAATGAAAAGGTCATTTTAGGCACGGAAGCATCTATCAAATCTAAATGAAAAGGTCATTTTAGGCACGGAAGCATCTATCAAATCTAAATGAAAAGGTCATTTTAGGCACGGAAGCATCTATCAAATCTAAATGAAAAGGTCATTTTAGGCACGGAAGCATCTATCAAATCTAAATGAAAAGGTCATTTTAGGCACGGAAACATCTATATCAAATCTAAATGAAAAGGTCATTTTAGGCACGGAAGCATCTATCAAATCTAAATGAAAAGGTCATTTTAGGCACGGAAGCATCTATCAAATCTAAATGAAAAGGTCATTTTAGGCACGGAAACATCTATATCAAATCTAAATGAAAAGGTCATTTTAGGCACGGAAGCATCTATCAAATCTAAATGAAAAGGTCATTTTAGGCACGGAAGTATCTATCAAATCTAAATGAAAAGGTCATTTTAGGCACGGAAGCATCTATCAAATCTAAATGAAAAGGTCATTTTAGGCACGGAAGCATCTATCAAATCTAAATGAAAAGGTCATTTTAGGCACGGAAGTATCTATCAAATCTAAATGAAAAGGTAATTTTAGGCACGGAAGTATCTATCAAATCTAAATGAAAAGGTCATTTTAGGCACGGAAGCATCTATCAAATCTAAATGAAAAGGTCATTTTAGGCACGGAAGCATCTATCAAATCTAAATGAAAAGGTCATTTTAGGCACGGAAGCATCTATCAAATCTAAATGAAAAGGTCATTTTAGGCACGGAAGCATCTATCAAATCTAAATGAAAAGGTCATTTTAGGCACGGAAGCATCTATCAAATCTAAATGAAAAGGTCATTTTAGGCACGGAAGCATCTATCAAATCTAAATGAAAAGGTCATTTTAGGCACGGAAGCATCTATCAAATCTAAATGAAAAGGTCATTTTAGGCACGGAAGCATCTATCAAATCTAAATGAAAAGGTCATTTTAGGCACGGAAGCATCTATCAAATCTAAATGAAAAGGTCATTTTAGGCACGGAAGCATCTATCAAATCTAAATGAAAAGGTCATTTTAGGCACGGAAGCATCTATCAAATCTAAATGAAAAGGTCATTTTAGGCACGGAAGCATCTATCAAATCTAAATGAAAAGGTCATTTTAGGCACGGAAGCATCTATCAAATCTAAATGAAAAGGTCATTTTAGGCACGGAAGCATCTATCAAATCTAATTCATCGGAGATTGTTTTGCAATGCTTGATATTATGTGCAGATCAAAGTAAAAACTGTAAACTTACAGCATTGTTTCCTATTTTTCTGTACATCTCACAATGAAACAAGTGTGCTATGTTCTATCATGAAGGATCAGGAAGGGAAATATTACATATAATATTTTTCTTCCTCCATGGTTCTATAGGACCACAAAAGACCAAAAATAGGCAAAAGGTCCTACTATACATTTTTATGAAAAACGACATGCAAAGACCACTGATGTCAGTAATAGACCTACATTATGAAATGGGGAAACGAAAATACAAAAAGCATCTTTGATGATCTGATGATAGCACCTCAGACAGAAATATTTTAATGGATGTCGACTTAACACCTTGTTAATTTAATGTAAAACTGCAAAGATCTTTTGCACCTTTTGAGAACACCAAAGTTGTACACTGCCTACAAAAGCAATTCCGAAATTAAATTTATTATGACGGTAGTTATCAAAAGAATGATTTCACAGCAAAAAATTAAAAACATTTTGTTTATTGCCAAAAAGGACGGTACTTTTATTCATTCCTCCGCCATTAAAAGGAAAAACATCTGTACTATGTGATTATATTCTTTATAGAAAATTCAAAGCTAATCAAATCAAAATAGCACTAGATAATAATTGAATAAAATACTAATAATAATAGAAAAACATCCAACGAGAGTAGACCTTACTCTCGGGCATTTGAAATACAATGTTTCTGGCAGTTTAAAGAAAATCAAAAGCCTGTTTTTGGCGTAAAATGAAGATTGAATATCTGTTTAAATTTATGAAAGTGTTTATGCTTATTCTTGACACATGAGGGCGCTGTTTTGTGAGAACACAACAGGAACACAGTGACATAGAACACTGAAAGTGAACAAAATCAAAACCCCAAACAGTAATTACCTCAAAGAGTTAGAGTTTACTGATTGCCAAACACCCGGTTAACAAGACAAAATTGAGTTTTGAACAGACAAGGAAATTCAGGAAACTTCTATGCACAAATCATCCACTTTATATATAATAATACTGCAAAAGAAACGCAAGTCCGAGGACAGCAAAAGAAACGCAAGTCCGAACGGTCTTGTCAAGTTTTCAAACAGAAGACAAACCATTTTGATTCTAATCACTCATTTAATGAAAAATGCTTTCAATTTGTGAGCTGAAAGTGACTGTTGAAATTACATTGCAAGATTTTCAAATTCAACAGTCACTTTCAGCTCACAAATTGAAAGCATTTTTCATTAAATGAGTGATTAGAATCAAAATGGTTTGTCTTCTGTTTGAAAACTTGACAAGACCTCGGACTTGCGTTTCTTTTGCTGTTCAGTATTATTATATATAAAGTGGATGATTTGTGCATAGAAGTTTCCTGAATTTCCTTATCTGTTCAAAACTCAATTTTGTCTTGTTAACCGGGTGTTTGGCAATCAGTAAACTCTAACTCTTTGAGGTAATTACTGTTTGGGGTTTTGAATTTGTTCACTTTCAGTGTTCTATGTCACTGTGTTCCTGTTGTGTTCTCACAAAACAGCGCCCTCATGTGTCAAGAATAAGCATAAACACTTTTATAAATTTAAACAGATATTCAATCTTCATTTTACGCCAAAAACAGGCTTTTGATTTTCTTTAAACTGCCAGTATATTTTTTAAAGATATATCTTTTTGGGCCGATTTGACGGTAAAAAAAAATAGATTTAAATGTTGAATTGCTGTATTTGTCAAGGATTAATACCAGTAAAATAAAAACTCAAATTAATAAAAGGCTGGTTCACTGTTTTAATCCTGAGCTTGCCCGTGGCCACGTAGTTACCGGTAATTGTACATAACCGTGGAGGGCGTGTGCAGTCTTCTGATTCATTTACAAGCGCGGCTGTCAATCAGAATCAAGCGCGTTTCAACGTTTTTATTTACAGATTCCGACATCTGAACTTCATGTTTTTTCGTTTAATAACGATATTATGTTTCAAAATTCGTTCGCTCTTTGGGGGTCTCTTGAGTCAAACACGGGTGATATGTAAACATAAGTGGTCACAGTTTTAGATACAACTTACTTGGTGTACTGTAGGCCGAAATATTCCAGTCTCATGTGCTATCTTTTTAGTAAAATGTTGTGAAATAATTTTCAAAATTAATATATCTGCCATCCGAAGCCAGAAATTCCACGTTGGGGTGAATACAATCTTAATACCATTTCCAATATTTTCTTGTTAACGGCACAATAATAAAAGCTGAAACGGGTTAGGTTTGTATACATATCTTGATTCTCAAGTATGGATCGTATTTATAGACATTTCACCAAATATGCATACCTTGCTGTAAAAGACGGGTACACCATTGGTGATAATTTCGACCAATTAATATATACATTAATCAAGCAATATGAGCTCATTTGGTTGTGTCATTAACGAGAAAAAGGTGCACTAATGTATACATTTTTTGTTCTAATGGAATTTAGGAAAGGGTACAATTATAACTGGAAATCTTTGCAATAACTGCGACGCCTACGCCACGTCTGTTTTTGGTTAAAATTTTACTATTTGGTTATTTATGAATAAGCCAATGTTATACCTTACCTTAAATCCCTATGCAAAGATAGTCACCCGTAAAGTACTCAAATTTACCACCCGAATTTGACCGATCGAGGATTATAAGGCCTGCAATTTGTCTACTCCTGGAATACTAAATAGGGCCTCTTGAAATAATGTTTCGGAGCTGATGACAATTATTACGGTCTGGCAATAATAAAACTAATATTCTGTAGCCCAAAATATTAGTTTTGTTATTGTAATGAATAATAATTAACTTGTTTTTCGTTTTACTTGATAATCTATTTTTCCGTGTTTGTTTTAGCTATGGTTTTAGTCAGTGCTAACGCATTAATTTTGATAAGTAGAAAAAACTGAGCACCCGCCATATCAACAAGCAAAACAAAATTATATTTTGGTCTGTCCCCACACATGCGCGTTGGCCACATCGCCGACCAAACCCAGCTGCTCGGATTGTCGAGTCTGATGACTGCATGGGCGTCATTATGAATTTTTGATGTACAATGTACATGTACATGTACATGTACATGTAACCTGTACACCACGTACTCACGTTGCCAAAGCTGCTAGAATGATGTGCGCGTAAAAAAACAACGTAGCATGTAGCATCGACCCTTACCTAGCCGCGCTGACTATAAAGTGCGATATCTAGGCGTGGTTCTACATCACAAACCTGCTAGATTCCAGACACTATTAAAACAGCGCCTAAAAATGTAATCCATAGTTTTATTCCCCTGTTTTCACAAATGAATGCCTTAACTGTTTCACATTATAGGCCTACCCATCCGGTAAAATTAACAAGACAGGATGGAGGAAATAGCTATCAGAAAAATAACAGCGATGATCCGTGTTTGTGTGTGCCAGTGTTCTATTCACGGCGCACCCATACAAATATCGGTAATTATCGTAATTTGCAGTCACTTGGGAATCACACACTGTAGACATTGGCTACCAGTGACCTAAGCACAGTGTAGTTATTCATAGAGGTATATAATGCAGATTATTTTGATTTGATCAAAATGTTAATATTTAGCGCGTGTAAGTAGATACGTTGCTGTCAACAAAGGCTCACATCCGTTAATATTACACACCAAAAAATGCTACTCTTAATTAATAGTAAATAATACTGGAATATAGTCAAAACGTTGAAGTCTAAAATGACCAATTAAATAAGAAAACATCCCATTGAAATGCAAACAGCACAGAAATTGCTGTTTCAAACAGTATTACGCGTATATGGAGTGCCATGTGGATTGCCATGGTCGAGCGGTTTAGTGCATGCATCAGATTTGTGTTCTGATGGCTGAGTCGTCAGAATGTGGGTTCGAACCCCAACCGCGACCATGGTGCTCGTGTCCTTGAGCAAGACACTTTACCATAATTGCTTCTCTCCACCCATGGGTAAATGGCTACCTGTGAGGGCAGAGTTGGTTATTGTGTTTGATTAGCCCTATATGCGCTGTAATGGCAGCAATTGAGCTGTATACTCCCCAGGGAGCTGAGATGGTTTCAGGAATGATTTATGAGCCTGATGAGCAGGGGTAATAATAATGCGCCTTGAGCACCAGTTTGGTGGATACGTGCGCTATATAAGTCCACATTATTATTATTATTATTATTATTATTATTATTATTATTATTATTATTATTATTATTATTATTATTATTATTATTATTATTATTATTATTATTATTATTATTATTATTATTATTATTATTATTATTATTATTATTATTATTATTATTATTATTATTATTATTATTTCGCGTTAGCACAGCATGAAAAGAAAGATCTTGTTTTCCTTTCTGCCGGTTACACCTCGAGTCAAGCTACGTCCCGTAGCCTTAGATCTCGAGTGTCTTTCGCAGAATCCTTGCTGTCCCTAAAAGTGCCGCCTTCTGTAGTAATTCTACTCTAACAGATGTTCCTATCTCCTTGAGATGTTTCTCCAACGCCTTCGGGATTGTACCCAGTGCTCCCACTACCACAGGAATAACCTTCACCTTGACTTGCCACAGCTTGCGGAGTTCTCTCGCTAAATCCTGATATTTCTGTACCTTCTCCTCCTTCTTAGCTACCCTACTATCAGGGGTAATAATATAATGCGCCTTGAGCACCGGTTTGGTGGATACGTGCGCTATATAAGTCCACATTATTATTATTATTATTATTATTATTATTATTATTATTATTATTTCGCATTAGCACAGTATGAAAAGAAAGGTCTTGTTTTCCTTTCTGCCGGTTACACCTCGAGTCAAGCTACGTCCCGTAGCCTTAGATCTCGAGTGTCTTTCGCAGAATCCTTGCTGTCCCTAAGAGTGCCGCCTTCTGTAGTAATTCTACTCTAACAGATGTTCCTATCTCCTTGAGATGTTTCTCCAACGCCTTCGGAATTGCACCCAGTGCTCCCACTACCACAGGAATTACCTTCACCTTGACTTGCCACAGCTTGCGGAGTTCTCTCGCTAAATCCTGATATTTCTGTACCTTCTCCTTCTCCTTCGAAGCTACTCTACTATCACCCGGCACAGCTATATCAATAAGATGACACATCTTCTCATGCTTATCCAAGACAACAACATCCGGCCGTCTATGTTCTATAACATGATCTGTCTGGATGTTGAAGTCCCAGAGAATCTTGACATGGTCCGTTTCTTCAACCTTTTCTGGCACATGGTCGTACCACTTCGATTGCACCTTGACACCGTACTTCTTACACAGATCCCAATGGATCACCTTGGCCAACTTGTCGTGTCTGCCTTTGTACTCTGTCTGAGCATGCACTCTGCATTCGCTGACAATGTGAAATACAGTCTCCTCCGCCGCATTGCACATTCTGCACATAGAAGAGACATCTGACTTCTCGATCCTTGCCTTCATCACATTCGTCGGCAGAGACTGGTCTTGCGCTGCAGTAATCAGACCCTCAGTTTCTTTCTTTAGTTCTCCTCTCCTCAACCATTCCCAAGTCTTGCTACTTGCCACTTCTTCGGTACATCTCAGGAATCGGCCGTGAGGTGGTTTTTCCTGCCAATATCGTGTTCTTTCTTCTCTTTGATTCTTATACTCCTTTGGACCTAATTCGTCTGCCTTCATGTATTTCTGTGCAACCTTCAACAACTTTTCCCGAGTACTACTTACATGACACTGCAAGCTCCTTCTCTCAATGTTAACGCTGTCTGATACGCTAAGTAATCCTCTTCCTCCCTCTGACCTCGGTAGATAGAGTCTGCTGACATTCGACCGTGGATGTAACATACCGTACATCGTCATCACTTTCCTCGTTTTCCTGTCAGCAACATCTAGATCTGCCTTAGTCCACTCGACAATTCCTGCACTGTACCTCATCAGCGACACAGCCCAAGTGTTGATCGCCTTTATCATATTCCCTCCATTCAGCTTGGACTTCAAACGCTTCTTCACTCGTCTTATATACTCTTTCTTAAGCCTCTCTTTTGACTCCTCGTGCAGTACGTGATCTGCTTCAAGCACTCCAAGATACTTATAACTTTCTTCTTCACCCAACGCCCTCAATTGTGTGCCATCTGGGAAAGTAATTCCATCCGAATGTACCCTTTTACCCCTCTTCATGGTCATCGCAGCACATTTCTCCAGACCAAACTTCATGCCGATGTCATCGCTGAAGATCCGTACAGTCTGCACCAAGGAATCAATCTCTTTCTCGTTCTTCGCAAACAACTTCAAGTCGTCCATGAAGAGAAGATGATTAATCCTGCATCCATCCTTCGTCATCTCGTATCCCGCACTAACTTTCCGCAACATCGTCAAAGGGAACAGCGCCAAAACAAACAACAGTGGAGACAGAGAATCGCCCTGGAAAATACCTCGTCTGATATTTACCTTACCAAGACATTCATCACTGGCCATCAGATTTGTTCTCCATGTCTTCATGCTCTCACCCAGAAGACATTTCACCGCATCAGCTGCCCTATCATATCCAAACATTCCATAATCCACGAGTGTGATACCATGTCGTATGCCTTCTTGTAATCTATCCATGCCATGGCCAGATTAGTTTTCCTGTTCCTACAGTCCTTTAGCACCGTCTTATCAATGATGAGTTGGTCTTTCGTTCCTCTTGACCGTATCTTGCAACCTTTCTGCTCATCTGGAAATAACTGCTGATCTTCTATGTAGCTATACAGATCTTCTGCAATGATACCGGTCAGAAGTTTATACATCATGGGTAGACATGTAATAGGTCTATAGTTACTTGCAACGTTACCCTTCTTAATGTCCTTCATGATGAGAACCGTTCTTGCTTCAGTCATCCACGTCGGAACGTTGCCACGCACTAAGCATTGTTGCAGCTGCTGGGCTATTCTTTCGTGAAGACTACTGAAGTTCTTTAGCCAGTATCCGTGCACTTGGTCTGGTCCCGGAGCTTTCCAATTCGGCACTTTCCTCAACTGTTTCTTCACCTTGCTCACCGTCAATCTGAAATCCCTCTTGTTGTTGTACATTCTTTAACTCGTCTTTCACGTCGGCTAACCATTCTGCTTGTCTGTTATGATTACCAGGCTGATCCCAAAGGCCACCCCAGAAATTCCTTGCCTCTGCTGGCTCTGGGCCCACTTGTGAGTTGTCACATTTCCCGTCCATTTCTTTGAATAATTGACGTTGATTTGTACTGAATAGGCGATTTTGATGAAACTGCCTGACCTCTTTACCTTCGCAGCCTTCGCCTTAACCCTTTGCTTTATTTCCTCCTTAACTACACTCATCCCCTTTCCTTTTACTTGATACTTCTTTATTAATCTGTTCCTCATATCTGAATCTTTCATTGCACCTCTATCCATTTGCTCTATTCTACTGAGATCTTTGCGTAACTCGTTAATTTGGCCCTCAAGTCTGCGTTTCCACCAAGGTTTATTATCTTTATGTTGTGATTGTGAATGTGAAGATTTTACCCCTGATCTCTCCGCTACTACAGCTGCACCTGCAAAGACAAGATCGTTAATTTCAGAAATATTAGTTGTACTTACCGTCCCAAGGATTCTACTTACCACAGCTGACACATTTGTCAGCTTTTTCCTTGGGACCTGGCGCAATGTAGGAATACTCCACTTACCTGTCCCTTTTACCGATACCATTACCTCTTCAATCCTCTGCCTAATCTCTAGCTCTTCCTCCGTCAAGTCTTCTGTTCCCTCTTCTACTCCTCCACTGACCTCATCCACACTCTGGGAACTTGCCAGCTCACCAGCGACCACGTTGTCCAGTTCCTCCTCCTGCACTTCTTCATCTCCAGCCTCTGTCCGTGATATTATTCTACTCATCTCTTCCACCTCAACTTTCGTTAGCCACTGATTATGTTTGATTTGTTTTACCTGGTCGGCAAGCCGCTGTTCGCTTATTTCAAACATGCCTTTATCCTGCCATATGTTAATCATTCTCCTTCTGTACCCTCTGTTCTCTGGCTTGCTCCTTATAAAACATTCCATTGCAATTCTGTTATCGTCCTTACTCCACTTTCTCCTGTTTACAGCACGAATTCTGTTATTGTTCTGAGCAGTGTGTATACGATCTGGCGGTACCTGCTCAAGCATACCGACCAGAACGGGCGATGGACTTCCTCTTTGAGAGTTCGTCGCTTATTCACCGTTGAGTTGATGCTGCATAGCATTCATTATTATCATCACAAAATTGTGAGAAAAGTTGTATTGTTTCAGGGGAAATTTACATGCAAAAGCGATGTGTATTATTATTATTATTATTATTATTAATTATTATTATTATTATTATTATTATTATTATTAATTATTATTATTATTATTATTATTATTATTATTATTATTATTATTATTATTATTATTATTATTATTATTATTATTATTAATATTATTATTATTATTATTATTATTATTATTATTATTATTATTATTATTATTATTATTATTATTATTATTATTATTATTATTATTATTATTATTATTATTATTATTATTATTATTATTATTATTATTATTATCGTTTCGGTTTGCGGTAACACCATGTGTTTATCTCAACTAACGTGAAGCTGAGATACAGGTTCTGAAAAGAACCGTATCGCTGCACAACTCGTATCTCAACCTTCGTTAAGTGAGAAAGGTTCGAGAGAACCAATTTCGAACGCTCGTTTTCTCTACTGTCGCTAAGTGAGAAATATGGTTCAGGGAGAACCATGGGGACTTCACGGATTAATATGGATTCAGGGAGAACCATAGGGACTTCACAGTTATTCTCTACGTTTCGATTAGCCTGCTCTAATCTTCTTCAGGAGAATGAAGAGGTTTGCCGATGCAACTCCTTAAGTAGTATTTGCTGGGATTATGTGTAGAATGGGAAGTGTTCCGATTGGTGCTACTGTTGTGTGATGTGTTGTGATTGGTTGCCACCATTGGCATTGTTCTTGTTGTGTGTGTTTCCGCCTGCTTTTATTGTGTGAGTTGCCTGCTCGCTGAGGCGTATCAGTTGACAGTGGGGTGTGGGTGTTGGTGGATGGTAGGATTGAATGCCAATGTTGCTGATGAAATAGCCGATGTCCACCTGGGGGACAGTGTCATGTTTATGAATCTCAATAGCCTCTCTGATACGACGGGTGTACCAGTGCTTTTCCGGGGCTATGATCTTTGCATTCTGCCAGTCAATGATATGGTCCGTCGGTGGAGTGTTTGATGATCATCAAACGCACTCACCGATATCGGACTGGCGAATCGACCAACTTGCAGATGCTGGCAACCTTCCTGCCCGTCGTATCGAGAAAGGCTGACCAGGCAATCTCATAAACGAACGCTATCTGATCAACCATTGGCTGTCCATCTGCCGCAACACCCACGCATCGCTGTTACGCCTCAGCGAGCGGCAACTCTACAACTGCAACGGGCTGAAACAGCTGAGGCTGTGCCACGGTGACGTCAACCGATGCACACGTCACGGCGGCTGGCGCCAATCAGGGCTGCTCCATTCACGCAATCAGCAGTCAAATACTGCCAGGGGTTATCGTCGACTCGTTTCCTGAAAGCGTTAGGCAGCTATCAGGCGTGAACTAACCGGTGAAATCTATGGTTCTCCTGATATGAGGGGCCGTAATTCTCCTGAACTTCGCTGTTCTCGCGCAATGAAACTGATGACGGTTGCCAGTGTTACTCCCGCGAACCTTTACTCTCACTGGCAACGATGCAATACCAGATCACGGTATTAAGAACTACGGGCTTACGGTCAGACTCACGTTTCATGAACCTTTAAACAGCATATTACAAACAAACCTGATATCGATATTCACCATGCAACCTCAAGGCTTTATATTATTATTATTATTATTATTATTATTATGTATTATTATTATTATTATTATTATTATTATTATTATTATTATTATTATTATTATTATTATTATTATTATTATTATTATTATTATTATTATTATTATTATTATTATTATTATTATTATTATTATTATTATTATTATTATTATTATTATTATTATTATATTATTATAATATTATTATAATATTATTATTATTACTATTATTATAATATTATTATAATATTATTATTATTATTATTATTATTATTATTATTATTATTATTATTATTATTATTATTATTATTATTATTATTATTATTATTATTATTATTATTATTATTATTATTATTATTATTATTATTATTATTATTATTATTATTATTATTATTATTATTATTATTATTATTATTATTATTATTATTATTATTATTATTATTATTATTATTATTATTATTATTATTATTATTATTATTATTATTATTATTATTATTATTATTATTATTATTATTATTATTATTATTATTATTATTATTATTATTATTATTATTATTATTATTATTATTATTATTATTATTATTATTATTATTATTATTATTATTATTATTATTATTATTATTATTATTATTATTATTATTATTATTATTATTATTATTATTATTATTATTATTATTATTATTATTATTATTATTATTATTATTATGATTATGATTATGATTATGATTATGATTATGATTATGATTATGATTATTATTATTATTATTATATCATATCAAATTATAATTATTGTAAAGGCCGATTTCCTTCAGATTCTCCTTCAGATTACTCCTGTGTAATCTTGACTGGAGTTTTAAGGTAGGCCTGGCTATACTATTGAGTATTGGTATGTGTAACTATCCTGTGAAAGCTTCATCACAATAGGTTCTCACGTTTTTGAGAAAACGATCATACGGTTACATGTTCTTTTTAGGTTGTTATGTTTTTACAAAAAGTTGCTGGATGGCATCTTTGTAATAAATTCGACATAGAAATTCGACTGCTTTATAAAAGCACGAAATAAGTTCTCAGGATAATTGATTCGTGTACCATTGTTAAACGAAGTAAGTGTTTAGATAATACTTCGTTAATTTGATATCTGGTAATTACCAATATTTGTACCTTCCTTTTTTTTTTTTAAATGCCATAAAATGTCTAGTGTAATTTAAATAAAATTTGACGTGCATGCAAATCCTTCCGCGTGAGCTGGTCCAGCCCTTGGAAAGGGTATGCACTGTTTGAGCTTACAATGCGTGTACATTAATATTTCATATAAAATTTGGCATGCATGATTTATGACTTTTGCACTTAATAGTGAATTGCCATAGGACTATATAAACGCGTGTCTCATTGAAAGTTATTTCTACCAATGGGTTGTGTTTCTACAGAGGCATACAAAGCAACGGTTGATAATGATAATGTGTTACGCCGAGTAAAGCCTATGCTAGAATTCCATGGCAACTGTTACTATACAGGTGGCGTGACCAAATGTTCAGTGTTGCTATGGGTGGGCGGGAACCATGTCCATAACTCATGGGTGTTTTGCCCCTGCGATTTTCTGTCCCCCTATCGGTTGAACGGGTTGGTACGGGAAAGTTAGTACTTTCAACAATGTTAGCATTGTACTGTCCATCAGCCGTGTTGAACAGTTTTAAACTGGTGGGTTTTCTTTTAAACTGTTTTCATAAACTGTGTTTCCCCCTAACAATTCCCCTCGCTCAAAAGCTGGCGCCGACTGTGATTGTGAATTTTGTGGTCAACAACAGCACAGGCAGGTGGTGGTTGCAGCTATCGTCCGTCTACTACGAGGATTACACGGATATGAAACTGAAGATTCACCCTCGCTAAATTGCAATCGAGTTGGGCATAATGGCAGCATTTGCGATGTATACGGGAGGTGTGGGGTTTTTGTTTGATAATCAATTGACAAATTTGAGCCCTGCGTGCGAGTTATGGTTTGTAATGTGATTACCAGTTGCATTGTATAGATTTTAGCGGTGCCGATATCATTTTTTACGCGCTCTCCTAGGTTTGTCTTTTCAAACACTGTTAACTTTATACAAACGTTCCCAGACTCGGAAAAAAGAGGCTGGATTGTCTTCTCACAGTACGATTTGGAACCTAACACCCGAACATTTGTTTGACAGTTTTGCTTCATCAGAGAAGCTACGTAAACGCAAGTGAGTCTCTCAGCCCTTAAAGGGCATACGAAATGAATTTTTACTTAGATGCATATTTTAGCAAATCACCCTGCATCTGGACAGTTGAAACAAAATGGGAAGTCAATTTTATTTTCGTAAAGTGAAGATTGAGTAGGCCTATACCTTTTTAAATGTGTACAAATGTTTAGGCTTATCCTTGACACACGAGGGTGCTATTTTGTGAGAACACAACAGCAACTGAGTGTCACAGCTGCACTTAAAGTGCCCACAATCAAAACCCCAAACCTTGTTATTAAGTTATTACCTCAAAAACTTAAACAAAGTTATTACCTCAAAAACTATACTGATTGATTAGCCAAACACTCAGTTAACAGAACATAGGCCTATACACATTTAAGAGAACGGACTTTTGTTTGACAAGATGGCGTCTTCAGTCAACTGTCATGCACAAATCAACCATGATGTTAATTATAAAGCATCTGTGACATCTCACTGCTTTTCTCATGAGTAAGCAAATTTCTATTACTATATCAACCAAAATATTGTCGAGAAAGGGGTGTGGGTCTGTGGCCACCCTGTTCCCATCACCATGGCAAAACAAATGCAGAACCCCAGTGTTAATGTACCGCTGCATTTTTTTTCTCCAATTCCTGTTTAACATTTCTTGGTACTTCTGGCTCCCTATATGCAACGTAATAAAGTGCAATTTTCATAGGTTGGTTGTTAAATGTATACTTTGATTCCATACAAAGTGAGCAAACTAATAGAAGCTGTTTTGGCAGCACAGCATTACCATTGATGTATCTTCCCTTTAAACAAACAAACAATGACGACAAAGAAAAATAAAACCATGCACATTCCCTTTGTGCTCAAAAGGCCAAATGTCGCTTTATTGAGCATAATTGGCCTTGAATGTATATATGCTTAAAATAAAGATAATTTATTCAAATTGTTTGGACATTTGAGTATGTGTTGATAATTTTTGCCACGGGCTAGCCGGCTGAATCCACGTACCGAACTAGAATAATAAAACATGTGAACTCAAATCTACATATTACTAACTAATCAGGTGAGAAATGACTCGTCATTTCACCCCAAAGAATTGTGTTAAAGGAAAGTTACGACATTTGTAATGTTGGCAAAAATGTTTCTATGAGTATGCTTCCTCTCTTTGAATCCAGATATACATTCAAAAACCAAATAGTGAAATTTCCAGCTTAATATCACATTGTAGCTTAATATTATTGTCATTTACGAGAACATAGACATAGTGAGAATGCATTAAGATATTGTGCCATTCTTTCTTATGTGGAAAGTACTCTTTCCAACGAAGTTAATGGCAACACTTTCAGTTTTATTTTAAAAACATTTAAAAAAAAATAATAATAAAAAGTACAATTACAGCACTTCAGACAATGGGAAGATTGATACCATCAAGAGCTTTACAACAAACAGTTTTACATTAAAATTATAAAACGTAGTACATTTGTAAAATAATTTGTGTACCTCCCCTTTATTGGAATTATATAGGCCTGCCTTCAAGATGATTTTTTCTTTCCCCTGAGTAAAGACGGAATACATCAACAGATTAGTTGTACGAATGTGTCAGATTACAGTGTTAATACCTTATACGAGTAACGCTGATAGTTGACTCACTGCGTAAGATGCGTCATGGCTTCCTGTGTGTGACAAGGAAACTAAGATTATGCTTATAGGGAAGATACAATATGTTGGCCACATATGCTTACTGTTAATAAATATTATTTTCTTTAAAACACAAATCGTAGCCCAAGGGCAAAGTTGCATGTGATATATAATCAAAACCAGCGGGTACATCATTACAAAAGCGTAACAAATACATTCTAGCCATAGAATGGCCTCAGTGGGAGAAAAACAAGAATATTGCAAACATGCCAATGAAAAAACAAGACTCGCCATAAAAACCAATGCCACACAAACACACACAAAAAAACTATTGCCCCCAAACCATGCTATTCAACAACATCGAACGAAACCATTCCCCATCCACGCCTTGTACAAACAAATTATTACAACTATTCGAATCAAGATGTAAATAGCCAACGTTTCAGATTATTACGTTGTGTGATTAGGTAAGGTACCGGTATTTTTTTTTTGTTTTTTTTTTTAATAAATGGTAAATTTTGTATGTGCAACTGATTATTGTATTCGAGTACTCGAGGAATTGTTGTTTAATGTATATCTTGAGATTCAATGAGAGTTAATATAGGGCCTACTTAAGAAGCCATTTTGCAAACATTACCAATGTTGCATTTTCCCTTTAATGAGTAATTCGCGATCTTTGATTTGATTTAATTGAATTTATTCGCAGAATTAACCCATTTTACAAATAAAATATTAAACAAATCGGGTCAAAGTACAGTTTGAGGAAAAGGCATATTAAAAAGTGGGTATTGCCTTAATTACTAGAATAACACAAAACGTTTTAATTTTAATACTTAATTTTGGCCCATACAGAACAAGTCAAAAGGACAAGTATGAGAAAAGAAATATCATTTGTGGTTATAACGAATACACAAAATGTGGTTTTCATTCTTGCCATTTTCTGAATTGAAAATGTTGTAGATACTTAATCTAAGGGCTTTGCCTATATTATATATCCTATATTATATATCCTTCTTTTGATTACGTGTGTATTATAATCAAGTGGAGAGGGTAGCTTTCTGCATTGTCATTGAGATACAGTGACAGACTCGTATATGTTCCGTTTCCTGATCCAGACCCCGTCCCTAGATCCTATATCCAGGGGCAAATAAGTCGAAATGACAGTAGTCTGATACAAGTCCAGCGGAAAACTGTAAGGCGAAAAATAAATAAATCGCGGACAAAAATAACATGGACGACAGTTTATATATTATACAGATGAATGGTTACAGGAGATTATATACCATAGATTGTCCAGTGGATTTTATTGAACAGCTTAATTTATAGGTCCTATGCGAAGGACAAACAAATAATATTATATATTAAAAAAAACACCTGCAACACCTGCAACACCAAGGCAAGCATAACGCGCGAGACACGTGCACTGAAACTTGAAAGACCATAATGCATGTAATAAGAAAATGTCAATGTTCCTTAATTTGTCGCCCGAGCTCCTGAAAATGGTATACCGGTAGTGCATAATTATAGACCTATTGAAAGTTCTTCACAATATCGGACACAAACATTCAAACAACCTAAACTAAAGCTGAAAAAAAAATCTAATAGAGTCTTAATTCTTATTTTGATACACTAACCAAAATGTTAGGGTAATTATGACAAATATTAGATTATTGCTGTGTATACTGTATAGTCGATACATATATTATACAAAGGTAAAGATATACACAAGCCTAGCAGTGTTAAAGCCACTGTACACTATTAGTGTACTCGAAAACATATTTATGGACACAACTTTACATGAAACTATACCGCATATGTGCGAAACAAATGAAACCCCTTTGTTTCGCACATATCCGGATCTCAATCACCAGACAGTCCGTACGGTTTAGACAGTTTATACTGATCCAGATCCTGCATCATTTTGCTGATCCTGCTCGCGCTGTGGATACGTGAGATCCAAGATGGCGCACACGAAAATAACAAGACGAATATCATTACAGAGTTCATAAAATCGACATGAATAATCTAAAAAACGTCTTGACACTATTTATTGGAAGGTCAAAACATAATGATCATTGCCATCGAATGATATCTAAAACAGTTTGTACAAAAATCTAAATTTAGCGGATGGATTCTGCCATTGGGCACGGTTCAGCTGAAGTCTGGTACTCAGCCGTATACAACAGGAATTATCTGAGCTACGACATGGATTTGATCGCAAAATGTTTGTTTTGGCAGTGCGCAATATCACACGATCCTGATCCAAAAACACCATTATAATATATACATAACAGCAAAAGAAACGTCACCCCCTAAATTTTGTTAAGTAATTATATTATTAAACATAATAAATATACAATGTTGTGGGATGGTTGGCTGCCAGGTCAACCAAATTTGCCACATTGTGTTCGTGTTACACTCCATACTCATAATATTCTTCATTACACAAATTATATTAATTATAAAATGAAAATAATAAATATTTTTAGGGGTGACGTTTCTTTTGCTGTTATGTATATATACTACTTGGTGATGATATCAAACATCCCTTGAAATGTTTCCGTCTGAGGTGCTATCATATTAGCACAATTATCAACTTATTTTACAAATGAATGTGTTCTCGTATGGATCACTACAGAAATCTAACAAGAAGTATATAGGTCTACAACATTTGCACTCTCTAAAAGTAATTCATTAATGATCACAGTTTTACCAAACTTATTCGATGATGATTTGATTTCAAACATTCCTTGAAATATCTGTCTATGGTGCTACAATTTCAGTAAATGTTATTTATTTATCTCCCAACTGAATTATGTCTCAGTAAAATCAAAATGCCAAGTTAGAATACAAAGTTTGTGTTTGCCAATCGAACAATCTGGGCGCATTTTGATTGTTTCCTCGCACACGACAATACCTATACCGTATTTCAAAATAATTCATTTTAAAGACTATAAGGCAAGAATATCGCCTCAGACCCATGCGTCAGTATTATTAGTTTTCTTTCATTTTTTGCTATGAAAGGATGTCCACTTGCAGCCAAAATTGCCGGATTGATTGGAATTCTTCCATGCTCCGTTTTAAACGACTTTTCCACAGAGGGGTATGAACGTTTACACGATTTGTGCGGCCTCTCTTAGCCCTATACTTTTAATAACCTCGTTTTAATAACCTCGTATACATGTAAGGCCCCTGTCACGTATTTCACTGGTTGGAAAAAAAAACATAAAAGATTACCTCACTGATTTTGAAGCCGACCTATGACCAGAAACTGGAGAAAATTGCCATCCGGTGTGAAAAAAGACGCAGCGGTATGGGGCTCAGAAGTTGATGGATAGAGTACATTTTCACCAGCAGTGTATACGTGATTATACTATGGCTACGAGTACCGTACATCGTGTCAACTTACATGTCGTATACCGTTCACCGTGTAATCAGCGTTTTAATTTTTGAGAAATAATGAAGACGTGCTAACGTACACGGAGTAGGATTGAACGGCCGAGCGATGTAGGAAAACTAAATCAGTGGAGTGGGTGTCATTGGATGATTAAAACAGTAATGGTTGATAATGACCAAAGAAATATAATGATGAACATTATATATATTATATATATATAATGTTTCTGTAGTATGTCACGTCATTTTCCGCTTCAAGGTTTTTTAGAGGCTTTATTCTTCTTTATTCTTCTTGAGATAAACATAAAGCAATAATATTGGTTAAATATTGGTTAAATAAACATAATTATAACGTTTTAGATTAAAAAAATAAATAAAAAAATTTAAAAAACGGATAAGACCATTTCAAGAGATCTTCAATGTCACTCTAAGACATTGGTGTTTAGATTTCTAGATAACTATAGTGGCGTAAATGTGTTAGTAAAAGCGGTGGGATTCAAAATGTCAATTTCCTTCAATTCTACTCCGTCCTAACCCATCCACCCCGAACCCGAGCAAAATGTTAAATGTTTTTGATATTTAAGGAACATTTTGGAATTTCGGGGGTAACATTTTGGAGATTTGGGGGATTTTACAAAATTGGGGTGAATTTAAGGAATTAACCATTTTGTTAATAATTACAGTGCTTAATAATTGTTTTCCAGATGTAATAATGCTGACGTATGTTCTATAATGTTGACGTATGTTCTATATTCTAATGTTCTACAAAGAGGTTTGTTCAATAATTTGTTTTACTGGGCCTAGAAAGTGGGCTAATCATTTTGACAACCCCCCATGATGAACAAAAGCTATAACAGTAACACGTGACATTTTTATTTGATAATATAACCTATTTATCAGACTTGGTAAAATGTAAGTCTTGTGGATGTAAATTAATTTGAGCAAGTGTTATTTGCTATTGCTGTTCACCCATTGCTGAAAGCCAGTATACACTGTTGGTTGAGTGTCTTCTGATCCATACTTTATAAGAATCAAGAGATATGTATACAGTCGATGACGTCATTTACTAGAAAATAGTGAAAATGCATTCAGATTTGTCATTTCCATTTGTACTAAAAATGATAACACCTCAGAGATGTTTAATCACATCATGTAAAACTGTGATCATCTGAAACAAATAATGTATGTATACTACTCAAAACAATTTAGGGAACACCGGATTTTCAACATCAAATAGGTTTGAAATGTTCCATGAACTGGGATTTTCATTTGCAACCCCTCTCTCTTTCAGTAGTCATGTCATGAAATGTGTAATCACTACATGCATCCTTTATCATCTGTTTCATTGTGCAGTTGTTTCTCATCAATTCTGTGAAACATTGTGTTTATCTGAAATAAATGATGTTGCTTTAACTGAGATTATTCCGGTGTTCCCTAAATTGTTTTTGAGTAGTATATATAGAGCAGTTTAAAGGGAAGGGACACCATCAGTAATGTTAGAAAAAAATGTCTATATCCGGGTAAGCCTACCGGTATATGCTTATACTAGTCTCTCTTTGAATCAAAATAACATGTGAACATTTCAGCATATGTAATTGTGCGCAGGACTATGAGGAGTAAGCATGTAGATTTTCCGTATTCATTTCCGTATTCCGAATTCAGGAAAGACAACTGTTTCTTAAATTCGAATTGGAAATTATTCCAAGGGAAGATTAAAACCATCTGTATTAGCATCAAGTATGTTTTTACATTACAATTCGACAACGTTGTTTTAATTTGTATTTGAGCCTACTAATTATATACCTTACGTTTAAAGGATCATGATGGCAAAGCATTTGAATGCACTTTTGCAGGCGCCTGCAAGTAGCCAACAAGGAAATCCGTTTGCTACCAGGAAGACACCAGATGTTTCAAGGTTTTTAATTACATTGAGGTGAATTATTAAGCTACCACAATACGAAACGCCAATTCAACAGGATGTTTTCCCATTAAAGACGGGCTCTAAGCAAACATGAATAATTGACCTTTGCATATTTTGAGAGAGGTTATGGTATATGTAATAAATCTTAAACAACATACGTTTTATTCTCCAACCTCACAGGGAATATTGTTAAAAAGTCACTTTCTATGAACCCCTTTAATTTGTCTCGAATTCAGACAAATCCTCGGATCTTCGCTGAAAATTTCACAGGCTGGTTTCTATAGGCTTAATCAGAAGTCTGTTCATAGACTTCTGGCCTAACATATCTCTTCATTATTCATTTAAGTATGCATGCATTTACATACGTATTATCATTTTTTTTTTAACCCAAAAGGTGTGAATTAATTATGTACGACATAATAGTGAAAATGCATTCGATCTGCAAAGACGACCTTATTTTTTATATTTGAGTATTGATTTGCCTTATTTGTATGTTTTTATTTATTTTTTTAGTCAAGAATATATTAGTTTAACTTAAATTAATTTGACGCTTAATTGTATTAATAAATGACAGCACCTCAGACTGACAAATTTATGACAGCACCTCAGACTGACAAATTTATGACAGCACCTCAGACTGACAAATTTATGACAGCACCTCAGACTGACAAATTTCAATGGGATATGTTTTCTCGTAAGGGGAAGGTACAGCATACGTAATGTTGACAAGTCTGCCTAAATAAGTGTGTGCTTACTTTATTTGAATCAAGATATACATTTAAAAAAATTAAAAACAAACATGTGAAAGTTTCAGCTCTATGAAGAGCCATGAGAAAAGTGTAAAAAGCATTTTAATTTTTTATTTTTTTTTACAGAAAACACTTGGAAAAGGGCATATTTGTTGGTATTTTCTCTAGTTAAACGAGAGCATTTTAAAGAGAAGATTTTTAGAGGATGATTGGTATACCTTAACGACTTCGCATTTTGCCTTTGAGAAAGAACCTGCTAGGTTCGAAATGTAAGGCCAGAAACTACTCTTTTGCATTTGAACTTCACATCAAGTTAGCATTCGGATAATAATTGAGTACTTTTGTAATCCTATTACCTTTACTTATTGAAATGACCCAGCTTAAAAGGACATTGCCACAGCTTAATCGCTACATGAAGCCACCTTTACGTTCGTGTTTAACTATCAGTAATCACTGTCTCCATAACCTTTTACTTGAATGTTTGCTTGAACCATAGAGAAAAAGGACGTTGGTATAGGCTGCGGTATTTTCATGAACACTGTGTAAATATTTAAAGCTGACATAACGGAACAGCTTGCGAATGATGGGGGCGGGGGCAGCATACCTAACAATACGGGGACATATCAATTCGCATTTACCCAGGGTCAGTAAAAACATATCTCTGACCCTTATAGAAAAACATCGGTTTCACCTTAATAAATAAACCTACACCAAATATTTTTTCTGGACAAATTTCTGTGATGATCGTCAAAGTCCTCAATATTTAACGGAAAGGTGGAGTGTCGTGGCCGAGCGGTCTAGCTTACCGGACTCAAGTTCTGGTGTTAGCAGCAGAATGTGGGTTCGAATCCCGGCCGTGACACTTGTGTCCTTGAGCAAGACACTTAACCATAATTGCTTCTCTCCACCCAGGGGTTAAATGGGTACCTGTGAGGGCAGAGTTGGTTCATTAGCCCAATGGTAGCAACTGAGCTGTATACTTCCCAGGGAGCTGAGATGGTTTCAGGAATGATTTATGAGTCTTATGAGCAGGGGTAATGATATAATGCGCCTTGAGCACCACTTAGTTGGTGGATACGTGCGCTATATAAGTCCACTTATTATTATTATTATTATTATTATTATTATTATTATTATTATTATTATTATTATTATTATTATTATTATTATTATTATTATTATTATTATTATTATTATTATTATTATTATTATTATTATTATTATTATTATTATTATTATTATTATTATTATTATTATTATTATTATTATTATTATTATTATTATTATTATTATTATTATTATTATTATTATTATTATTATTATTATTATTATTATTATTATTATTATTATTATTATTATTATTATTATTATTATTATTATTATTATTATTATTATTATTATTATTATTATTGTAATGGTTAAATGCAACATATATTAAATGGTTAAATGCAACATTTTGGTATATTAATCATGATAATGGGATTAATCTTCCCTGGAAATCACTTTTAAGAACAATGAAGTAACTCCCAGTTCGAATTTAGGAATGAGTATTTTTTCCAAAATTTCGCATAAGAATGACCCAAAAACTTAAAGCAGTTTTACTCTTTGCTCGTTAACGACGTAACGTATTATAGGCCTAAATATAATATTTCACAGGTTGTCTTTTAATTGTTTGTATTCACAGAGAGTAGGCCTAAGCATACTCGTATAGAAGCAGTTTTGCTATAAACATCACTATAAAACATCACTTTTCTATAAATATGTTTCACTTTCCCTCTAAAGGTAATTAACACCATCATATAAATGTCAATGTGTTCCTAAATAGTTCATACAAACCTATAAAACCATATGCCAACCCTATTTATAATTATTACCTGCTTGTAATTTCTCCACGAGTGAAAATGAACCATAGTAGGATAAATGGTGCACTTTTTCGAAGAAAACCTAGTTTTCAGAATGAGTTCTCAAAATGGGCAAAATATAATTTTAAGCATTTTTAACTCATCTTGGGTATCACCAATTTTGGGGGCGGGGTAGATTTTTGAAAAGTGGTAACCGAAGTGGGAACCGAAGACGAAAAACCAGCATTTTGACGTCATGAGGTATGACTTTAAATCCTGAAAAATGGTGCGACCCAGGATAGATCCAACTCTTATTTTGAGCCATTCTGACCCCCCCCCCCCCCCCCTTGGCAGAACGTTATGCTTTTTACCATAAAGTGAACACTGTTCAGCTTAGAAGCTGGACTACGCTGCCTCAAATTAGTTCATCCTTACGGCATTTTTAAGGCCTTAGGTCTTTCATGTTTAGGGAACAGAATAAAGTTTATTCGAGTCTTGTAGTGTAGTGACTCCAGTCATTTTGACTCTAGTCTAGCCCAGATCATTAACTCGAGTCATTACATTTCTGTCAGACATTATTATTTTGTCTAATGACGAAGAACTGCATGGCAATCCAACATTTTGGAATAGGCCTATATTATATTAAATCCGCCGTGCCTTATGCTGCATTGTCATGAGTACGTATTCTCCATCAATTCGCGAGTCATGAATTGGAAGTTACAATGCGAGCTCATGTTGTGAACACGCGACACATGACGTGATTTGAATGCATGCTGAATTTCTCTAACATTAAGTCGTGTTTATAACCAGAATTGTATAAGCATACAGGAAAGTATATAAAAAAACATCCAGCCGTATTTTTTTTTTTTTAATTACCAATTGGCCCAACCAAACCATATTCGGCACTGCAGCTTAAGTTAATTATCTTTAACGAAGCAAGGGAAATGTCATTATATTTCAATACCTCGAGGACTATTAACAATTTTTGTTTTGCCGCCACTCTTTGTCTTATTCTCTCTGTGGAATACTGGTATCAATATGCTGTTGCCAGGCTACCGCTTAGTTCCGTAGCAACAGTGAAAGGCAGAAGGCAAACCACCAATCAGATGAAAGCTTTAATTTTGTGTGTGAATGGTATAGGCCTAAATGGGAGGGTAAGGTTTCTTGGCAAAAAAATTACATCACAAGTACGTGCTTTATGAAAAGGAAATTTAACCGTATTGAAATATGAACAATATTCCATAAGAATGTGTAATAACATAGGCCTATAACCTTGCAGCATATAATTATTGTTATCTATAAAGGATAAAAGTTCGTCGCGCGGTCTTTACCACAAGACTGAGGGGTCGTGGCCACAGGCGATAATATATAACCTTGCCTTCAGTGAATAATGCATGAATAAACACATCAGACTTTTAGACATCAGAGGTCTTTATCCTGGAGAAAAAAAAGCTATATATATATATATATATATATATATATATTCGAGAGGTTGCGGGTTCGAGTATATATATATATGAGCCTCTAGCTCAGTTGGTAGAGCACTCGTACCGTATTCGAGAGGTCGCGGGTTCGAGTCCGTGGAAAAAAGCCAATTTTTCTTTGCTCGCTTCCCTTATTATATAGCACTTATTATATAGCACTCGAACCCGCGACCTCTCGAATACCGTACGAGCGCCCTACCAACTGAGCTAACCAGCCCCTATGTTGGTAGGCGGTCCACTTAAGCCAATTATCTATTGCTCTATGCGGCCAGGTCAGAGGCCAAACCATATCTGCCGAGTAGCCAGGGATCAACCCCTGGTCAGATGCAAACAACCTGGGTAACGGCAGTAGCGGGGATCACACAACGGGACACAAGCCTTTTATGTGGTTGTACACAGATATACATGTACATGTACATGTACATGTACATGTACATGTACATATACATACATGTATATACAATAAACGTGAAGCGAGCAAAGAAAAGTTGGCTGATGCCGGACTCGAACCCGCAACCTCTCGAATACGGTACGAGTGCTCTACCAACTGAGCTAGAGGCCAAACCATATCTGCCGAGTGGCCAGGGATCAAGCCCCGGGTAAGATGCAAACAACCTGGGTAACAGCAGTAGCGGGGATCACACAACGGGTTTTTAAATTGTACGCACAATACCTGATGATTTGTTTAAAAAGTCACACGCAAAAAGGTCCAATTGTTCGTCCTCGCCTATGTCAAGCATTTGGTTTGCAGCGTGTTTGCATTAATGCAGGAACTCGTTAAAAGCAATTAGTGACCGAGTTAAAGATTTAGCCTGCGTCATAGTTGATGACCACTGGTAAGACTGTGATTGGTTGAATTGCTACAGCATAATCAGCAGTGCAGATGTCTATCAAACACACAGAATGTATATCGAGCGGATGAAATCGAGATTTTACATTTAGAATTTTAAAAACTCGTGAAATATCAGTGAAAGGAACAGGGTTATTATTTCCTTAATTCCAGGATAGATTAATAAATATAAATTATCTGAATGCATGTTGACTATTTTAGCTGAAATATTCATATGTTGGTTGCTTAAATGTATATCTTGATTCAAAGAGAGATTAAGTATATACTCGTAAAAAACAGTTTTGCAAACGTACATTTTCTTTAATGAGATCATACACCTTTGGTAATTACCCAATTATAAAATTATTGTATTATTATAATGTAAAAACTGGTTAGATGTTAAGTTGGTGATGGTACCAAACATCACGAGAATTTTCTATTTCGTCTGACCATAGTATGGTCTGATATGCTACCATTTTTTGAGAAAACGTGAAATGTGTTGTAATTTATAACGAAGCAAAACAAAAAATAAATAAAAACTCTAGGCGCTCAGAAATAAATTCATTATTGAAACTGGGACAAGCTGTCGATGCATCTGGGTCATGGTCTGTGTATAGACACTGTATTCTTAGACCCGAGTATAAAACGTCTCGGGAAATCGCAAGACCCAAATTTGTGGATGCGTACCTTCACTTCCCACCTTAGCTAGACCTGGAGGTTAGGGAAAATTAAATAAACTACGTATAACCTCTGCTGTGCCAGGGGATGAAATGTTTGACATTATGCGAGACAAACAACGGGAGAATATATGGACAAGGGGACGCGTTAGATGGAAGGGTTGTGCATTATTGATTTGGATATTGGATAATAACGAACGATGGGCAAGTACTGACATACCAAGGATGTTGCTCTTCACAATGTGGCATGAATGATTATTTTTTGCACGAAGAGTAAGGATGGCCTAATAGGAGTGGTGGAGACAAGAGCAAAATGGGAGGGAAAAAAAATAGGGAAGGAGCATATAATGCTGGATACGCGGCAGAGTGTACCCCCCGCCCTCCCATTGTGTCTTCATTGTGTTCCAGGAATCTTAGGAATTCTTTAGAGGATTTCGGGGGGGGGGGAGAGGTCCGTTAACATCAGAACAACAGTGTGTTAGTGCTTAGGGACATTTGGGGTGGCACTCTGCCGCATATTGAGCGTGGTATAGGAAGGAAGGTGCAACCGAGGGTCCGAATGAGGTGGAATGGAGATAAGTAGTTGGGATGTGTTTATAGTTGGCCGAGAATTTCAAAACACATGTACACATACTTTTATATTCACGCTTGTCACAAACAACCATCACATAGTGTCCACGAGTCCATCATTGCCACATCAAACGAAAGACAGGAAGCCAAAGCAATTTCTAAACAAAAATGAAGGTTTTCAGCGATCACCTGCAGCGGTAACTCTTTCTCACTGCATGTTGTTATAGGAAATCTCGGATAAGAGGCCCGGGGGCTTTGTAATCTTACATTGGCGGTATTTTTGCCTTCATCACGATCCGGTGAGAATTGTTTTTTTTTTTTTTTTTTTTTTTTTTAAATTGAGAACATTGGAACGCGACGTCACACTTCGGTTCTGTATGCTCGTCTGAGAATAAAGCAATAATACACAAATAAATAAATAAATTATATTGAAGTAGTAATAATGCCAAGGATTTTTGCATTGTATTGCAGGTTCGACCTTTCTATGGACTATAGAGTGTATTATACACTGTGTTTAATTGTGTTTTTTTCCCCATTGCATTATGAACATAAATGTTGAATTGAATTATATTTTCAAAGTATACATCCATGCCGAACGAGAGACTTGGTCATGTTTTGATAAGCTGTCCCACAATGCGCCGTAATTAAGTTGCAAAATCCTAGCTAAAGGCCTATTGTTAAAACTAAAAAATCTTTGATATATTTAATAAAGGGAAGATATGGCAACATGGAACGCTCACTCTCTTTGAATCAAGGTTTACATCATAAACAAACAAGCTGTGAAATTTTAAGCTTATGACGTTAAAGGTAAAGTACAGTATTGTGGCAAAACTGCTTCGAGAATTAAAAGTATGTGTACTTTCTTTTAATCAAGATAAACAATAAACAACCACCCTGTGAAAGTTTCAGCTTTTGACGTTAACGGTAACGGTATAGTATTGTTAATGTTGGCATAATTGCTTCTAGAATGGAAATTATCTTCACTTTCTTTTATAAAAGATATACATATTATTATTATGACATTTAACAACCATATAGGCTAACTGTGAAAGTGTGGGCGAAATCGGTCTGCACGGTTGGCAGAAAATTGGAAACATTCATTTTTAAATTGTTTACTCCAGCCAATAGAGGGTAGTATTTTCCCCCAAAGAACAGTACTCAATTGTACCCCGTCCTAAATTTGAACAGAAAAATACTGGAAACACTTGAAAATGACAGCACCTCCATGGAAGATTGATACAACCACCAGCTTTACACCAAGTAAATGTTTTTCCTTTGCATTAACCAATCCTATACCATACATTTATTAGAGAAGCATATGAAAAATAGTCTTACTAATATAAATAGTTTTACTAATATATGTAAAAGTGTTTTTTTTAATTTTGTTATTATAGTTTTTATAGTTTCTATAGTTTCTTTTTCTTTAGTTATATATATATATATAGATTTTTAATTTTTGTCATTCTTATATTTTAATATTTTAATATTTTTAAGTATTGTAAGATAGTATTATTTTGTACAGCGCATTAGATCATATACATATGTATTTTGCGCTTTATAAGTAATAAAGTTATTATTATTATTATTATTATTATTATTATTATTATTATTATTATTATTATTATAAGAAAATAGTCAAATGTGTTCAGGTCATATTTGTACTCATTGTAACGTGAAATTAGGAAAGCCCTCAAACAAAATTATTTCTACGTTAATACTGTTTGCGGTAACACCATGTAAAAATCTCTTTGAGCAGTAAATAGTTGTGAAAAGAACCGGTTGGTTACAACTCGACGTTTCGATCAGTATGCTCTGATCGTCTTCAGGAGAAGATTGATACCATCATCTGCCAACACCAAGTTTCACATTCCAATTCCACCATTTGGTTACCGGTATTTCTTAATTAATTACTAATTATATAGACCATGTGAGTTGTTTACACTTTGCGTGCATGACCTTTAGAGTACGGGTTCCCGCCGGGCAAAAGTGTACATTTTGTATTTAACATAACATAAACAATTTGTTTTAATTTTCAGATGAATAAGATTTGAGATGTAATGTTAAGAATTTTTTTATAGTTGCTTGTCAATGACCAGTGTACATTTTGTAGTGCAGTTTGACGTTTGGTGCTATTTTGTAAACATATGATGTTACGGGTCACATCGTCTATACCTTATACCATTTAGGCAAATTTTGCTGTAGCTTTTAAACCTTCATCTTTTCTGTATGGACGAGTGTGTAATACTTTCAGAGATACATTCCTGTCGATCTATACAGATTTAGTCATGATTTGCTAATGTATAAGAACACACTTTTATGAATTATTCAAAGCTAGACTGCCCCACATTTCACCGTAATAAACCTTCAACGTTCAAAATCTTAGACATATTGTTAAAATATAGGTCAATGCATCCATGAGAGAAGCAAGATATACAAACAGAAACTAACCGGTGAACGTTTCAGCTTTTTCATTGTTCCGCTCACGAGAAGCTAGAAAAAAAATCTCGTTATATTTGATTGCATTCATTCAGATGTGGAAAATGGATCATGGACGTGATCCATGGATCATGGACGTGATCCATGGATCATGGACGTGATCCATGGATCATGGACGTGATCCATGGATCATGGACGTGATCCATTTCAAATTCGTAATACATTTCACGTTATTTCATAAATGTCAGCATTTCAGACGTGATAATTTCTCATAATGTTTTGTACCATCACCAACTTGACATCAAGTAAGTGTTTAGATTATAATTCAGTAAGTTTATAATCGGATAATTACCAAAGATGTACACTCCCTTTAAAATACTAGGCCTATAATTATACACTACTGTAAATGTTTTAAATGGAACTCAGTATCAAGTTGATGATGGTAAAAAAACGTCCTGCGTATTAATATTTCCGTCCGAGGTGCTATCATTAGTTACATGAGCCAAAATGATTTCCCAACGGATTAGTCATGGATAAGTGTAAGTACCAGTTAATTCATGACGAGATCCCGCGCTTTAATCCAGGTTATTCTGTGACCTCAAGCAAAATCATTTCTTTTTTTTTAAATTTTCTTTTCGCCGACCTTTCTTTGACAAAATTTCTAATCTACGCGCCTGATTATAACAAATTAAGCTTTTACATAATAATTCGTTCAGTTTGTTTTAAGGTTATTTCCCGTGGTGTAACATACCCTTTAATTTTACCATACAATTACAAATATTACGAGATATGAGGTGGCATATGCACTAAGGCCTACGCGTGTTCGTTGATATAAATTGGCATAATGCATGAGACATATATGCCGATGTAAAATGCTTAATATCTGTTACAGATTTGATGCATTTTAACAGGTACAGCTCATTCAAGCAAAATATTACAGTTGGATTTGTCCACGGAAGCAAGGTCGCCTGAGCATGGACAGGCTTCCGTTCCCTCTGCCCAAAATGTCACGAACTGCAAAAGTAATGCATAAAACAGAGATGACTCAACGAATCGAAAATATTACACGTTGTCGCAAACTGTTATTTCAGCCACCTATTAATTATGTGCATGAGCTGAAGAGGGCACGCTGCAGCTGTCGTAAAGCAATGGGCCCTTCCCATGAAATATGCTAATTACATTCACGCATGCGCTCAAGCACCACTGGTTGGCAAACTCAAAAGCGGGATCGTCACGCAACGCCTAGCGCGCGTTATAGCTTGCACTTAGCCATTGGTCTCCATTATATTGACTGAATTTAGCGTGCGCTAGGCGCTATAGCGCACGCATGGCGTTGCGTGACGATCCAGCATTTGAGTGTGCCAACCAGTGTTTGAGCGGGGTGGGAGATGACAACCTTCACGTGGTCCACCCTGTTTCAACTAATGTCATCAAACCGATGTATGCAGCTACTAGCACTCTAAGCTGCTCATCATCATACGAAAGAAGAAGAAGAAGTGTTTGAGCGCATGTGCGAATGCAATTAGCATATTTCATGGGAAGGGTCTATTGAGCATTGCGTTGTAAACGTGCGCTATTCAACCATTTACATTTAAGCGTGAACGGTTACCAGGGAAGACTTTTTCGATTCATTAAGTGCACGTAGTGGTACTCGTCATTTACATAACACTTCAGGTATATGTTTGTAAAGGTTAAAATCATTCTTTCAATTAGAGCAATTTTAAACTTTTGATAAATTGTATGTAATACTGCATCCATACTTTAAAAAGTATATGTATCAAAACTAACAGGAATAGTTTCAAATTACTCCATTGTGTCGTTGAACGCAAACGTAATGAAAATGCATTCAGATTGTCTCACTAAAACAATAGTGTGAGAAAGATATATTTCAAGGGATGTTTGACACCATCATCAACTTTATACCAAGTGTATGTAAAATTGTGATCATGTTTTTCAAGATTACTAACAGGGACAATAATGTAAATTGACTTTAATGTATCAGGAAAACCAAATTCAGTTAAAAAATAAAATAATAATTTTGGCGTTTGTTTTAACAACCGTAATACACTCAATGACAGTGTAGGCCTACACTTTCACATATACATTTCCCGATCATCATTAATATCAATGCATGTTCACACTTACAGCCGATTTTACCTTGAACAATTTACTTAAATTTTGAACTGCTATTTTTCCAAGGCTCACCCAATTTATGAACTTTCAAATGAGACATTGATTTTAAAAAAAACGATCCTTCAAAACATAAAGCAAGATTAAGATAAACAAATGAATGGATCTGGCTGCATTAACAGTCCGCCTTCCTTGCTCCACCAGCGGTCGTCAGGCCTACTACGAAAACAGAGATTAGATCCACAACCAAGCTTATAATAATTCGTCGTTCATTTTACGTCATTTATTTTTGGAGGATTTCCGAGCTGGCCGCGATTGCGGGTAAGCGTACAAGCGTTACTACATATCACGCCGTGCATGAGCTGTTGTTGAGGACTCATGCTGTTAGATCACTGTTGATCGATAGTAATAGTGCGTCGTGTTTAGCGTTCTTTAAGTTATTGTCCTTTTTATGTAACATAGCAAATGTTTCGATGCAAAGAAAAAAGTTTCCGAAAATTACCGGGAAATAGCTGAAGTTACTTTGTTGTGATGATTGTGTTGTTCTCAAGATTTCATACCTTTATTACACTCTGCGTCCATTATGTAGATTGCTTGAAAATGATTAAAATCAGAAATCTTCATGTTTATCAATTACTTACACAAAAAGGATTGCACTTTATGACCGATGACATAAAGTACAGTTTTCGATAATAAATCTCATTATTTTCCACGCGAAAATGGCTTTCTTCTTCTCTAAACACCTGCTCCGTAAATGGTTAACCGGCGCATTGTTTTACTAGCATCCTTTTAGCGATAAAAGCCCAGGGCATGCAATCTCCGGAATACACTTCACGTCCCGGGATTTAAGAGATTTTTTGTTCATAATTGAAGCGCGGGAGATCGCTGATATTGATATAACTTATCACAGCCTTTCCAATCGTTCAGCGGACGAAGTCTTATAGACTGATGATCCCTTTACATTTCTATGTGGTAAATTCATTCGTCTTTAACCTCTGAACATTTAATAAGCTCAGGCGTACTCCCACAGATCCTAGCTGAAGTGTTATTGCACTGTTTCACGTCGTTGACTTTACAACAATTTCAGACGCAAAATGTCATTGTGGAGGCAATGTTTAACCTAGATGACGCTCATTTTCCTTAGGATTTCGTGACTAGAGATCACTACATGCTACATTTGCCGTTTGTTTCACGATTGTGATTAACCTGATTAACCTATTTTTCAGATGGGGCATTCTAAGCCTGCACTGAGAACTGATTAAGGTCGACAAAAAAATAATCCTTTATCTATTGTTAATGAATAAGACTTGGTCACTGTCAAATTGTAATAGAGTGGCTTCCCAAAATAGTGTCAGCTTGACTAAAAATTACTGACAGGGTCTGTCACTGTTTTAAACCGCCTTTGTTAGGCACGGTTGGGTTGAAGCGCAATAGATTTACACAAAAGACAAACCACGTCCCCGGGGTCTAACCTCGTTCTCACTCCCCAACTTTGGTGGGAAAAGTGTTTTCCGCAAAGCGGAAAGTTTAAAAAAGAAATTCGAATAACAAAATCATAAAATATTTTATTTCTTAAATATCATGCCTATTTATATATTTTTAGCACATCACATGTTTTTATAATATTTACGAAAAAGAAAGCATCATTATGACGAAAAGTTTTCTGACTGCAAAGGTCGTAGGATTTAAACAGGGTGTGATTTGACAAAAGTAAAAAAATCCTGACAAATGGGTAGCAGGCCTGGGTCTCCCTTTAGTCTAGAGGGCAAACCCCTTTGGGATGTTAAATTTTGGACATAATACAGGCTACTTCTTTATTTCCTTGGTATCCTCTTCATTCGAGAAAATTTTGAGGCAAAATGAGATTTGTAAAAATCCTGAAATCAGGAAAAATCCTGAGAAATCAGAGGCCTGATTAAAATTTGGATAAGTTTGATCACTACTTCGATCTTGTTTGTAGCTGTTTATCGGAATATAACTATCACACATCGGCAACAAGCACATTGCTATATGCACATGTATTGACATCGTCCCATTCAGGATGAGAGAGCTGTGGGTATGATCTGAGGTATACAGAAACTGGTAAAACTTGTAGCTTTGCATGGTGAGAAGGATAAGTAAGACTAATTGCGGTGACACCATATGAAATTCTCAACTGAGTAGTAATTAGTTCTGAAAAGAACTGGAGGTACAACTCGACGTTTTAATCAGTGTGCTCTGATCGTCCTCAGGAGAACGATCAGAGCACACTGATCGAAACGTCGAGTTGTAACCTCCAGTTCTTTTCAGAACTAATTACTACTCAATTGAGAATTTCACATGGTGTCACTACAATTAGTCTTACGTATACAGAAAATGTTCCAAAGCCCTTGGGACGAGGTTAACAATAGACCAATCAGGACTTGGCCTTTAAGCTCCGCCCACCCTTGCAAACACTGAATACTAGATATGTCTTGTTATCTATGTTTTATGTACGCTAGCTATGTCAGAGTTAATTGATTGGATTTCTATGGTTATTTTTTTTACCCTACACCGACGTATGAACTCGGACCGAAGCACTATACTCGGTGTTTTCCCGAGTGTCTTTGTCGAGAGGCCAATTATTGCGCCCAATGTGAAGTTTACCTTTAACGTAAGCACTCAGCAAAGGTCAATGTACTTGTTTCCTAACATCTTTCAGAATTGTTTGAACGTGCCTAATCTCAAGGATGTAATAAAGTCATTCTGTCTTCACTCCAATTGCCGAGAGACCATTCGAGGGGATAAAAATGAAGTATTTTGCAGTTTAAAATTAAAAAAGTCTTTCAGATGCAAATCGAATTGCGCAACTACGTCACTACTGGCCTCAGTTTGTTTTTCCTCAGATGACATTGTGTATCATTTATTGTTTTCAGGTCACGATGACAGATGTTTCCGCTTATAGATCCTTTTGTTAGCTTTTCAATTTGGTTTGACGCTCAAATCGGCGCCTGCACGTTGTTTAACGACAGAGTATGGCCATTAATTTAATCTGTTTAAGGAATCTTTTTGTAATCTTTTACTCATTATTTCACGAAAATGCATATACAACGTACACGCAATCATATATTGTAGAAATACGAAATTTGATGACTATAGAAACCTTAAAAGTATATGATTAAAATATTGAATTCTCTCACTTGTGTTGTAACATTTCGTCTTGTTGTAGATGTTTGTCATGTTTAATTTCTCCCGAAGAAAGTCAGAGAACACTGACCGAAACGTCGAGTTACCTACAGGTTCTTCTCAGAACTACACAACACAAGAGAGATTATTACATGGTGCTACCGAAAACCTACTCTATTATCACTTTATCACTTTCCACCATGCATTTTATTTTGGTTGTTGTCTTTTAGTGTCTGTTTATGTTTTAATACAAATGTTTGTTTTCCCTACATTTTGCAGCGCTATTTGGTGTAACGGTATACTGAGAATTTCCTTCGTTATCTGTTGCTTTATCAACTAGCAGAACTGGGACGTGCACAGATACCTCCGCCTGCCATGTCAGCACAGGTACGTAGTGTATCAAGTTCAACAATGTTATATGCACACCAGTATCAGGCAGTCGAGTCCATATCCAATTGACCGATTCCAAGTGCGTCCGAGTCTGGACAGTCAAAGTCCTAAGTTCAAGTCTGAGATCAGACAGTCCAACTCCGATTTTGAATCTAGACTATTCAAGTCCTAGTCTAAGTCGCAGTCCAGACAGTCCATTATTCCAAGTCCGTGTCCAGACTGTCCTAGTCCTAGCCCGAGTCCAGATAGCCAAAGTCCTATAGCCCGAGTCCAGGCAGTCAAAGTCCTATAGCCCGAGTTCAGGCATTCAATGTCCTAGTCCGAGGCCACGGATGGTTATATTCCTAGTCTGAGTACGAACAGTCCAAGTCCAAGTCTGAGTCAAGTAAGTCAGGTCCAAGTACGATTATGAGCATCCAACGACTTGTACCTATTATTACCTATAAGTGAGTCTATTTAACTCTACCTTTCCAAATTGCCAGGATGCAAGCTCAGTATTCTCAAATGATTTTATTATTCACTGATTTTATAATTTATTCTCAACTGATTTCAGATGGACTTGACAAGTTCAAGTCCATGTCTATGGAAAGTGAACTCGAGTCCAGACTCGAGTACCGTTGCCTTCGGGCTCTCAGACACATGGGCGGATCATGAGCTGAGAATAAAGGGGAGACACACTAAACCAATGGGGAACATTGGCTGAAATGTTTGTACATGTATCTCCCTTTGACATCCTCCATGAATCTGTCAATGCTTAAAGGGAAGGTACAGCATTGGTAAAACTATGCTTACTCTCTTTAAATCAAGATGTATTATACAACCTGTGAAAGTTTCAGTTTGTTATATTATGTCCTTGACGAGAATATATTTTGTACTCATTCCAATATGAAATTTAGAAAAGAGTTAATCTTTCCTAATTTCGAACTGGAAATTATTTCACAAAAACAAATGACAGAACCTTAGACAAAAATATTTCTTTTGAAGATGAATGAACATCATCAGCTTTACACTAAGTACGTTTTACATTTTTTTTTAAATTACCACTGATAGGCCTTATACCTTTAAATAAAAAAGGTACACCATTGGTAATGTTGGCAAAACCGCTCCTGTTATTATGCTGACTGTCTTTGAATCAAGATTCTGGTCTCGATAACGAGAAAAATAGTGAAAATTCATTATGATTGTCGTATTCATTCTAATGTGGAACTTAAGTAAGTGTTCTCTTTCCTAAATTGGAACTGGAAATCGTTTCACTTTTCTTAAAAATGCCAAAACTTCAGGCGAAATTATTTATTGGGAAGATTGATACCAGCCTCACATTTACACTAGAATTAAGTTTCGCACGAAACAATTCCACCATTTGAATGAATGTATGAATGAATTGTATAAGCATCATCATTGTTTTTTGCAAGCCCTGCAAACAAAATGATCTACTGAGAAAACTCTCTTGGGATCTGAAAGATAAAGTCTTTATTTATTTACCTTTCAGTCAGTTAATTCTGAAGGGTATGAGTTACACGGGCCAGTAGTCATGAGAGCATTGTGCATGGGGCTTGTGGTTGATAGCATCTTCTGAATGTGGGTACATCTTAACTTCATCACTAAAAATGCTTCTCTCCACTGGGTGAATAACCAAGGATAATAATTGTATAAAGCGATTTGAAATATTCTCAAAAGGCCCTAAATGCTTGTTATCGAAATTATAATGTGCTAACAAGTTTATTCGTTTAAAGCCAGTTTACATTTTTGGTAAAATCTCTTTTAATGCATCCATACTTTATAAGAATCAAGATATTTGTATGAAATTCGTTCACTTTATAAATTATATTTTGTGGGTCGTCTTAGCCAAACACGTGCGATATATATTTAAAGGATAGCACCTGAGACAGTCAAGGGATCTTTGATACCATCATTAACGTTACACTGTTTTCTTCCTCCATGCACCAAGTAAGTTTTATGTCAAACTTAGATCAGTTATGCGATAGGGTTATCTCGAAAAATATAAATGATCACTGTTTTACATCAAGCATACCTGGTGTAAAGGTAATGATGATATTCAAACCCAATTTATATCGCAGGTGATATTGTTTTAGAAAAATATAGAGAAATAATTCCAAACATAAATTTCTGTCTAAAACTGACAAAAATTCCACGTTGGAATGAAATAATCTGAATGCATTTTCTTTATGTTTTCTTTAACGACACAATTAAAAAAAGATGACACTTTCACAAGTTGGTTTGTATACATATATCGTCCATGTACGTAATTCGCCGCACTCGTGAAAACTTACAAAACTATGACGTATTACTGGTTGCATAAACTTATCTAAGTCGTGCTTGTTACAAAAATAAAAATCATAGTGAAATTGTATGATTTACTGGAAAGTTATTGATTGTGAAAGTGGGAAAATATTGATTAAAAGCTTTGAGAGCTTCTCCAAATTATACCATTTTATTTTAAAAATCTAAAACAATATTTTTATTTTCAAGATTAAAAACAATTTTACAACCATCTGAAATAAGATGAAACATGATTCAACTGTTTTTCTTCTTGGATACATTTTCTGTGCCCCCCATAAAATTTAACAGTTTGGAGGTGTGTCATTATACCAACATCAATTTTTTGATGACCACAATTCTATGCGTCTCAAAAAACGGCGCTCAAGACGTCCATGTGTATGACCATGCATTGAAATTTTGCTAATTCCAGTTGATTGATATATTCTTAGGTGCGTCATTTAGGGTAAATTGAGGATAGATTAATTTTTGTTGAGTATGAATCAATCTACGCGCAGCGCAAATAAACCAACAAAATCCCGCGCTTTTTGAACGTATTTGTACCTCACCACGTAGTCCTATATAGGAGGGTGAGTAAAACGAAAATTATCATTGCATAATTACTACGTCAATCCAATTTGTGTAAACGCATTTTGTGTTGTGGGTAGGCCTTAACGAAGAAATATCTTTTGGATAAAAGGGAAAAAACATCTGCCAAGCAGGGAACCGCCACCCCTTTAAAAAAAAAAAATGTGTCTATATGATGGATGTGAATGATTTGAGATGAGCCACATTGCTCGATCAACATGATAACATGAAACACGAATTGACAGTACAGGTAATCCATCATGCCAACTGCATGTGGCTGGGATTCATCGCTCTGGCAGATGAGCTATGATAGGCTTTAGTTTTACCGTTGTTCATGACTGTGATGTGCAGTTGCGTACATATAAGTGGGGAGGTTGGGTTGAGTGGGTAGCAACCTCACCCCCTCTCCTCGTCGGAATGTTTTATCTCAACCATGCAACAATTTTTTTAATAGGATGTAATTAAAGCTTTTCTGAATTTAAAATTATCAATAGATGTTTTTATCTTAACAATGCGGGTATAGGCTTGTCACTATTATAGAAATATAATAAATCTTCAAATGAAATATGTACGGATCAAACAAGTGCAGCTGGTTAGAGCATAGAGAATAGACCTTTCTCTGTGGTTAGAACAATCCCTGAAAAAGTACATAGAAGACACGGACCACAGTGATACATTCGATGTGACGTCTCGGCAACGGGACTGTGTGCTGCCGATGACGTGTACAATTGTTGCTGGGTTCAAGATTTTTCAGGGTAGTGGAAGACAGCGACAAAAAAAATCACAATTATCTCCTCTTACAAATACATTTTGGAGAAACAAGAAAGATGTTTCAACACCCTATATCAATCTACCACAACATGATTTCTGTTCCAGCAAACTTTTAAAACGCCAGGGTAAGTAATAGTAACATTTAACACCTTGGCTTTTCCCGTAGAATATTCAGGAGAAATGCTTGTCGATTAAAATACCCTTTTGCTTTAACTCCAGGTCGCAAACCTCCGGAAGACTGTGGAACAGCTTCGGATGGAGGCTAGCATTGAACGCCTTAAAATCTCAAAGGCAGGGGCTGACCTCATGGTAAGGAGACTATAGAGGCTGTACATTATGTTACACATGACATTGCATGTTTCCAAAAGAGTGGTGTCGTTCCAACTGGCAGGCATAACCTGTATTGTTGTCAGTGGCAGTCAGTGTGCAATCACCATTAAATCATCTAGTTTTGAAAACATCTTGACAGTTTCTTCACGTTTAAGTAAAACAAATCAGAACTTTTCTTTTTAAAGGGACAATATTGTTACGATAAACAGGGCATGGAATCGGAGTGCTAGTTTTAACCCAGTGACTGAAAATAATACCCTGCACGATAAAGTCATATTACCGTTGATGCTGCATAAATGAGCCAGTAATTTTCAGTCACTGTGTTAAACTAGGACACCGATATTGTGACTATGCTATCCCATTTAGGGAAGGACAAGGTACAACATTGGTATAAACGTTGCTTCCAGGGGTATGTTTACTTTAAGTTAATCAAGATAATGATAAAGTAAACAACATACATGTACATGTGAAAGTTTTAGGTCAATGCCGAGTGTACTCTAGCCATGAGAAAAATGTGAACAAAATGTTCAAAACGTTTACCGAAAAGCACATGAAGTACAAATGTGTCGTCGGCATCTTTTTATAAAATGTGCATACTTGTCCGTGTTTTCTCTTAAATGAGTACACTTAAAGGTCCTGTGAAGAGTGTATTTATCAAACTTTATTTCTTGGTGCTGTTATATTGATTGATATGAATTAAAAACAATTTTAAATGTTTTTTTTTTGTTTCGAGTGGATTATTAATTGTTTATCTAATAATCAAAAATTGACCCCCCGAATTTTCGAAGTTTTAACGAAACGTTCGTGACGTACACAAAGGCAGAGAATTTCTATGTACCGTGAAACGCAGTGCAAGCCCCCAACATGCAGTCGGAAAACACAGCGAAGGCAATGCTAACATTACGGTGTTATTTTATGAAATAACAGAAACAGTTGAGTCAAAGTTCTGATCATTTAAAAAACTCAAAACAAGCGCAGGCATAATGAGAAAGGTTTAATGTTTTTATGTTTGTCTTGCCAGGATATAACATCAGACACGATGTTTTTATTAATGCGGAAATCACGGCATGTTTTCATGCCGTGAACACTGAAACGGTGAGCATGGTGTGAACATGTCGTTTTGCACGGAAGTGGACTGGGTTATGCATGGGAGTATTATTAAATGGCCAATTACCCTGAGTCTTTCTCGCTTTAAAAAAGCACCTCTCTTCTTCGTTGGAGCCTTCCCGGCCTTCTTACTTAGCGGGAATATCGTTGGAATTGCATCTGGTAGCAGCATGGCCTTATAAGCCATACCGAACTGGCTGTGAAGGCCCCGTTCAAAGCATGTCTGCTCGAACTGTGCACTACAATAGAATGAGTGTTCCGTCGGTCCCGACCACTTCGCTCTGTTCAGCTTCACTTTAGTCGTCCAAATACGCCTGTATTTTGGATCAGATGGAAATTGGTGTAGACTAACACCGTCTTTGGTGGTGTTGCTGCAACCTGCAGCGACACACATCGATGGCATTATCGAAAATAATAAGCTTCAAACCAGACAGAAAACTTGAGGAAACTTTTTCTCTAGCAACACTCTGCATGCAGTGGTGCGCTGTATATATGTATACGACGCATACTTGGGCAAGTGCTGTGGGTCGCGGATCGGGAATCGCCTCAATGTGCGTCACGAATTTTATGTTAATGAGGGGTATGGGCGTGTCGAAGCGCACCCCCTAAATTTAAAAATTAATATTTTTATGGTATAAACGTGAGGGGGGGAAATTACAAATGACAAATATATGTTCCAGTAGGCATACTTTATTGTATACAATGAAAAAAAACCTATTTCACAGGACCTTTAAGACATAATCATTTTTCACTAATAGAACAAGCTGAATGTTGTGCGCGCAAGCTGCACACATTTTTCGCTCTGTATTTTTCATGTAATATATCCTGCTATTCACATTAGTCTGTTGCATATTTTTATACCATCTTGAAGAGCTAACACCAAGGAATCTTCTGGTGCTATCTACATGTTGTCTATCTACTCTTCTAGTGGATATATTGCTGTTGGAAATCTTCAATTTTTGCTCACTGGAAGGTAATATTCATCTATGGGCTTTTTAGCCAGGCAAACCATGGATCAATGACTCAGCCAAGCCACTCAAGCCTGACCATGCATGAACAATAAGAGGAGTTGCTGTTTATCTGCTGCCTACTGCCCTACACAATGGAGGTGTTAACTTGGAGTTTCCTGTTTGCCTTTGTTCTGGTGTCTGATGTGCAGGGATTAGCGAGTGAACAGTCAGCCAGATATGCATACTCTCCAGCATATGGCCCAACATGGAAGAGATTTACCATCAAGTGTTATCTGAAGACACATATTCCATACTACCAGAATTCTAATTCGACTTTCAACATTGCCCTGTTAAACTGTGGGGACATAAACCCCAACCCTGGTCCTGTTAGTGAGACAACTACAACTGCAGTCATCAACAAACCTACTCATAAGTATGTGCGAGATCATCTCCTGAGTATCGGGTTAAGATGTAAAACAATACCAGTTTCCCCAGCTACATGGTCCACCCTAAAAGACCTGCGAATAAACTCAAAGCGACCGTCACGTCGAGGAAATCGATCTGACCCCCCAACACAAGTGGCACACGCAACACCAACTGTATCTTCAGACAATGCTCTGCATAAATCAACACCGCCAACGTCAACAGACAGTAGTCAGAAACAGTCCAAGCTCTTCAAACTGTGTGTCCTAAATGCCCAGTCTGTGTGCAATAAAACCAACCTTCTGACTGACTACTTTATTGAACATGATTTTGATTTGATTGCACTGACTGAAACTTGGCTATCAGCTACTGATAAACACAATAAAATAATCGGTGAATTATGCATTCCTGGATATGACATGTGTCATGTACCTCGTCCAAATGGAACCGGTGGAGGTATTGCTCTCATATATAAGACTAACATCAAACGCGGCCCAATAACATCACACAGTAGCGACAATTTTGAAAGTCTATGTTGTGATGTGACTGTTAATTAAAGGAACTTTCTCATCCGTGAAGCTGGTAATCATCTATAGACCACCATACAGCTCAAAGAATCGTATAACCCCTACAATGTTCCTTGACGATTTCTCCGAATATGTCAGTGTACTCTCGACATCCCCAAGCAAGTTGCTGATTGTTGGGGATTTTAATTTCCACTGGGATACCGATGATGATGCTGCTGCCCGCCACCTCAATGATATAATTCATAACAATAACATGAAACAGTTTGTATGTGCTTCTACACATGTGAGTGGCCATATATTGGACCTTGTCTTTGCACGACCCACCGACAACCTTATTGATTCAGTGGATGTTGCATGTTTTCTGACAGATCATGCTTGCATTGTGCACTGAATCTGACTAAACCTCAACCAACCAAGAAACATATTTCTATCGTAAATATGGATCTCTAGCCCATGACCGTGTTTCTAATGATATTAGCCAGTCAGAATTGATTACCAACCCGTCCAATGACCTCCAAACACTCATAGATCAGTACAACTCCACACTGAAGTCTATTCTGGAAAAGCATGCTCCACTGAAAACTCGCTGTATTACCATTAGACCAGCTAATCCATGGTATTCCCGGAGATTGCCGATGCCAAGAGACTCCGCAAGAAATTGGAGAGACGCTGGAGGAAAACCAGATCAGAATCTGATAGAAATCAGTTTAAAGCGCAACGACTCTGTGTTGTTAATATGATCAACAGTGCCAAATCATCATACTTCAAAGAAAAACTAGCCAGCTGTGGGAACCAGCGAGAGCTCTACAAAATTGTTGAATCTCTACTCCACAACAAAGGAAAAACTAAACTTCCACACACGACAATAAACAGGAATTGGCGACAACATTTAGTGATTATTTCATAACAAAGATTCAGAACATTCGTAATGACCTTAACCTTGATCTAGATTGTATGCAGCCGTATACCACTGAAGCATCTCACTCTAATATTACACCATTGGAAGAATTCACACCAGCTCTGGATGAGGAAATCAGGAAAATCATCAAATCATCACCATCAAAGACGTGTGATTTGGATCCTATTCCTACCTGGCTCCTAAAGAACAATCTGAATATTTTGACTCCAGTTATCTCCAAAATTGTCAACATGTCTCTTCAATCTTCTAAATTTCCACAGCAATTTAGAAATGCCCTGGTGACTCCTCTGCTGAAGAAACCCACCCTCGATCCTGAAAACCTCAAGAACTTTCGTCCTGTATCCAACCTTTCATTTATATCCAAAGTAATAGAGAAGGTTGTTTATTCACGAATTACTGATCATTTGATTGAACACAATCTACATGAACCATTGCAATCTGCGTATAGGAAACATCATGGAACAGAGACTGCTCTTCTAAGAGTAAAGAACGATATTCTTCGGGCAGTTGACAATAAGCGTGGCGTGTTCCTTGTTCTCCTAGATCTCTCTGCAGCATTCGATACTATAGACTATAATATTTTATTCCACCGCCTTCAGTTCATCGGTGTTACTGGTCCAGCCTTGCAATGGATCAGATCACATATATGTAATCGAACTCAGTCTGTGAACATCAATGGAATTTTATCATCTCCCATCTCACTTTCTTCTGGCGTCCCTCAAGGATTAGTATTAGGTCCCTTATTTTTCACAATATACTCCGAGCCTATTGCCGCTATTGTACGAAGACATCAACTTCAAGTTCATTGCTACGCAGACGACACACAGATATATGGATCATTTCATCTGGGAAACCAAGACGATGAACATTCCGTGAGACGGCGTATTGAACAATGTGTTTGTGATCTAAAGCAATGGATGACCAGGAATAAATTAAGATTTAACGACGACAAGACCGAACTTCTAATTATCACTTCCAAACGTAGCCAGGATAAAATCAGATGCAACCAGATGCAAATTGGGACTTCAAATATTGAACCTTCTACGACTGCACGTAATCTTGGCATCATGTTTGACAGAACGATGTCAATGGAATCACATGTCAAGAAAGTTTGTCAAACGTCATACTACCACATTAGAAACATCAACAGCATCCGCCGAATCCTGACTGATGAGTCAGCTGCCATCCTTATCCATGCTCTTGTGACATCTAGGTTGGATAATGGCAACTCACTTTTGTTTGGAATCACCAACACTCTCATGTGCAAACTTCAACGTGTACAAAACACTGCGGCTCGTGTCTTATCCCGAACACGGAAATTTGATCACATTACTCCAGTCCTGAGAAATCTTCACTGGTTTCCAGTCAAACAGAGGGTTGCCTTCAAAATAATGCTAATTACATGGAAAGCCCTCAATGACAGTGCACCAACATATCTGCAGGATCTCCTCACCCAGTATTCCCCTCATCGCCACCTAAGGTCATCTGACAAACATCTTCTTGTGATACCAAGAACCAGAACATTGTATGGAGACCAAGCCTTCTCAGTCTCGGCCCCCACTCTATGGAACTCTTTGCCTCAGGAAATTCGTAGCTGTCAATCTTTACAAACCTTCAAATGCCTTCTTAAAACATTCATGTTTAACTCAACTTATAATTAGAATGCTGGTTTTGTTTCAAGTGACTTGTAAATTAATTATTATTGTACAGTAACTTTTCTTCAAGCGCCTCGGAATATGTCTACATAGATAGATGGCGCTTTACAAATGCTTGTATTATTATTATTATTATTACTAACTTCACATCAATTTAGCTTTCAGATAGTAATTCGAGCATGTTGTAACTGACAATTAACAATGCTGTACATTCCCTTAATACAACAATACATAATGTGGGGGGGGGGGGGGATAAAATATAAACACGGAAAGACCTTGTAAAAATGTATACATAGGCCTACTGTTTCCTGTCACGAAATGAGAGAGGCTTTTCCTTCCTCCATGGATAGAGGAAGATCCAAGGTAAGGCCAACAAAAAAAGATGTTGAGTTGCCCTCCACCGACCGACCCAAAAGTGCTGAAATCTCGGGTCGGTTTTTTTTTTTTTTTCCCTGTCATTCATAGGCCTATTTATTAATGAAACTTACCAATTTTCTTTGTATAAAACATAATACGTTTGATTTGTGAAATTTTCCACTTTTTTTACCGGTAAATTTACCGGTACCCAAGACTCAATCTACACGTTTTCCAATCGAATGGCCCCTCACATGTTTTCCACTGGCTTCGCGCACTGTTTTGTATGTCAATGATTGCGACTCAATCTACACGTTTTCAAATCAAATGGCCCTCACACGTTGTGCACTGGCTCCCCGCACTGTACGTGTGTCAACGATTGCGACTCAATCTACACGTTTTCAAATCGATTGGCCACTCACATATGTTGCATGTTGAGCATTGCATGCAATATGGATGAATTTGCTGTGTCAATCACAGCGAAAAGTACAACAAAAATGCTTGGGATACTTTTATTCTGAAGGAAAATTCCTTGCTGATAGGTATACAAATGAAAAACATGGTATGTGGTTTCAGTTCCAATGCATTTCAATCTTAAAATGACAGTCAAGGAGAAAAAAAATTAAAAATAAATATAAAAAAATCCCGGCCGACCGACCCCAAATATTTTCACTGGAGGGCAACTCAACAATTTTTTTTTTTGGCCTAATGTAAAAACCATGACATGGTTATGGCTGTATATCTTGCTGTTAGATAATGTGACAACTCATAATCACTTGTTTATAAAATAGCACCCAAGGTCACTACTTTGACAGGCACAGTCTGTACAGTATAGCATGGAGGAAGGAAATATCCTTCCTCCATGAGTATAGTATATGGCAGATTCCATATCACATTTATTTTGAGGATACGTCAAAGGAAAATGTTGGTATTTTGAAATGTGCAAGGAAGGCTTCACATGTTATTATATAATTATCTTTTTTACAAAATACTTCATGTTATGTGGAGTGCAAGGTCCAAAATGTAAAATCTTCCCATATTAATATACACTGTTTGAGTGCCTGTCATGAACACGTTCGGACGCTCATAAGGAAACTCTCAGTCTAGATAAATTTTATGGCCCATAGAATAAAACTGGAACACACACTGGGCGGACAGTTTATTCTCTATATAGAATATAAACAAATTCAACGTAAATTCGAAAGGCGGGAGGGTGGGTGGCATACTTTATATACAGTGCCCTGTCAGAACAAAAGCCGGCTCACATGACGTGGACGTCCGGGGAAGTTCGTATAATTGGAAAGATGATTCCACATATTCGTTTGAACACGTCGTTATATCATTGGTTCAGTTCACGACTAAGGTATCAAATGAAAGGTTAAAGATAACGCTGTAATTACAAATATCATAAAGCTTGTCAATAGGGCAATTCCACGGTTACTCACGTTACATTTTTGTGGTACTGGGCCCACTCTTAATGCCATAATTTCCTTCCTTATAGAATTATTTCCCTCGCCATTTTTTATTTTTTTAAATTTAATTTTTTTTATTTTTTTTTACAGAAGTTGCATTATACCCAGACCTTACTGTTATAATTTTTATGTGCGGTTTAAAAGAAATATGCTGGTTACTCACATATACATTATTCGGACATGCATAAAATGTCACGTTTTCTCTTATATTGCGTACATATAACATATTTCTAAAATTATTTTGTGCTGAGTAAGGTCTGGGAATAATGCAACTACTATTGAGTGGGCCCAAAACCTCAAAAATGCAACTTGAGTAACAATGGAATTGCCCATATCAAGACTCATTTGGTTTTGTCTAGATATGTGCTCTCACTTTCGCTACCTTGTGGAGTCCTATAACAAAAGGGAAAGGCAAGAACAATTGGTCTCCACAAGGAATTTCTAAAGGACTCAGGTCTCCACAAGGAATTTTGTGTACAAAACCTATGGGAAATTATTAAGTACAGGAACAAAGGAAAGAACAATAGAGGTCTCCACAAGGATGCAAAAATGAGAGGATGTGTGTGTGTGTGAGTAAGCGTACCATTCATTGTGTGGACCTGAGAACAAAAGATGTCCACACAACGTATGGAGTGTTTGCACTGTGTGGACTTGCACACGTCCACACAATGTTGTTGGACTTTGGAAAAGTACGAATATCTCGGAAATTAGAGATTTGTCTAGGCAGGTTTTTTGACTTAAATCGAAGGATATTATTAAAAGGGAAAAATAGAACGAAAACCGCTCTCAAACACTCTTCTGTGTGAAATGGGAACGATTTTAAGAATTTCCTATCCTTAAGTACACGAGAACAAAGGAATGTCCACACAACGATAGCTACGCTTACCTGTGTGTGTGTGTGTGTGGAGGGGGGGATGTTGGAAAGATGGGAATATTGCAAGAGTTCGTGTTCAATTTCTCACGCATGAACACAGTCAGTGGCGCACCCATAATTGATAAATATTTCAAGGGATGTTTCATATCATCATGTACACTTTAAGTGTTACGTAAATATACGGTAATTTGATGTTTATCACGATTACCAAAGATCAGCATTGTTATAAAGTGACATACATATATATTTACACAGAGTATAAAATTGTATGAACGTGTGATCATTCATTTTGTTTTAAATACATTGTTGAAATAATTTTCTCTGGAAAATAATTCTAATGATCGATGAAGCCTTGGATATTTAAAGGTTATTTACAGCGTCGGTAAAATGTCAATGCCAATTTAAATATGCTACTATGAGGTGTCGTGGCCGAGCGGTCTAGGTTACCGGATTCAAGTTCTGGTGTTAGCAACAGAATGTGGGTTCGAATCACGGCCGTGACACTTGTGTCCTTGAGCAAGACACTTAATCATAATTGTTGCTCTCCACCCAGGAGTTAAATGGGTACCTGTGAAGGCAGAGTTGGTTTGCTCTATATGCGCTAGAAATGGCAGCAATTGAGCTTTATACTCCCCAGGGAGCTGAGATGGTTTCAGAGATGGTTTCAGGAATGATTTATGAGCCTTATGAGCAGGGATAATAATATAATGCGCCTTGAGCACCACTTAGTTGGTGGATACGTGCGCTATATAAATCCACACATTATTATTATTATTATTATTACTACGAGTATGCTTAGGCCACTTTCTTTAAGTGAGGCTCTATATAATAATAATAGCTCATTCTTATATAGCGCATTTCACATAATGTCCCAATGCGCTTTACGATTTTCCCAGGTCACTAGGCCAATATCATTTCTGTAATCATTCCTGTATAAGCAATGATTAATAATTGACCTTTCCCCCTTTTTGCCTTTTTGAGAGAGCTTGTGGCGTAAGAAAACTAAAAAACATACATTTTTATTACTTAAACATACAGTAAAATATTGGAAACAAATCACTATCTCCGGGCTCTGTATCGCCCGTGTTTGGGCCGATTTGACGGTACAAAATAGATTTGTTGGGGGTTAAAGAATTTATAAGTTTTCAATTGAGACATTGAAAGAAAACATCCGTCAAGGAGTAGTACAAGTAAAATAAAAACTCAAATTAATAAATGGCGGGACCCCGCGTTTTATTCCTCAGCTTGCAGGTAACCACACAATTTATTGTATGGAGGGTGAAGGCGTGGGCGGTTTTCACGTTTCAAGTTTATTTGTCCACAGAATCACAAATAACAAGCAATTATATTTGAAGTGTACAGACCATGTGACTTGTTCACACTTTGCGTGACCTTATTGAGTACCAGGGTGATTTCCCGCCAGACAAAAGTATGTGTATTTGTATGCAGAGTTTGTACATTTTGTAACATCACGAACTGCTTTCCTTTTCAGATGAATAAGATTTGAGATATCTCAAAATATCAGGTTTTATGGTTTATAGTTATGGTTTCTCGACCTTTGGGGCTTTTTTGTAAACATGATCACATCGTCTATACTGCCTTTAATTAAGTTATACATTTTCTTGTTCTTTTCTTACAGGAATACTGTCAGGCAAACTCCAGTGAAGATTACCTTATCACAGGTATTCCTCCCAACCTTAACCCTTTCAAGGAAAAGAAAGCCTGCACCATTTTATAAGACAACGTATACTCGTTTTACACCTCTGTACATTTTTAATGTTAAATTTTCACGCAAGTTTAAAGATTTGGTTTTGATAAATATACGTGTTTTTTGTTTGGCATTTTTGCACAAAGATTATTTGTAAAGGGTTGATCTTTTTATAAGATTCTGCGAGTTTGTCCGGCAGTGCCTCATCGTAGCTATATTGATTTGGTTATGCCGAAAGTTCCTTCGATAATTCCATAGACGTATCAGCTTAGTTAATGCAATAAATGTCAATCTACAGTATAGTCTATCATAAGTTATCACTTTAATATTCTTCCTTGGGTAGTCCCTAAATATATAGCTAGTTTGGCAAGGACGTTTATTAGCGTGGTTTTAGTTACATCAGTTTTGGCCTGATCCATGAGATATTACTCTATTCATAAACTCCCAGCCATATTGATTCCATTTTGAAGAATAGTGTCAATATTCGTTCGAGACAATGATTTTTTGCAGTGAATGGAGTGATGATAGTAAATTACAATTGTTAGTGTGGCGTCGCCTGGTCTCAGTCACCAATGACGAACTATCGACGTCATAAGCTTTTGTAATTTTGTGATTCTTTGTGTCCTGTTTGCAGTTAGTTGGAGGGTGTTTGTCCATTGTTTTGTGTAGCTTTTTTCTATTAAATGCAAATCAATATTTCACTTCTCCAAATGCATACCATTCTCCAGATACATACCTGGAACATAAGATGTGCTTTTGTACAACAAGAGGTTTAAAGTAGTTTTATAAAGGTCTTCAGACTTGACTTCATTGTTCACTTCTTTATAATTTGTCCCCAGTCACATTTTACAAAAGAGTTTGTAATACATGCTCAAGTTAGATAGAAAATTTGCGTGCAGCAGTACACTGAGTAATTTATTTATTACTAAAAAGTAACTCGATTGGATTTATTGTAATAACAAATGATAATAATTTGAAAGGAAATGAGACAGACAATGAAACCGTAAATATTGTTTTGCATGCCGTGGACTTGATTTTACCTCATTTATGTGCAATATGTTAATAACATCAACGATAGATTGTCGCACATTGGACCAAATCTTAGACTAAGGGCCTACAACATTATTTTGGTTTGCATGAGATCTTTTGACGATTTTCGTAGAAATTGTATACTAACATTTATATGATCACGTAAAACATGTACAATATTTGCTAGTAGGGCTACTGCAAAATATTGATGGCACTATGTCGAAGATGGCTATAGGCGCTATAACATTGTTTCTATTTCGTGACAATGTAGTTGTCAAAATGGCCGTTGCATTTTAAAGGTGCAATCTTGTTGTGTTTTTATTGACCTTATAAACACAGTACATTTTAAAGGGAAGGTACAACATTGGTAATGATAACAGATTATCAAGTTAACGAAGTATTATCTTAAAACCTTACTTGGAACCAGTATCAATCATTTATGATAAATGTTTTCGTCTGAAGTGGTTTCATCTATAGATAAAAGAGATAGACAAAAGAGATAGATGAAAGAGATAGATGACAGGAACGGTTTATGTCAAATTTACAAAACATTGCTGTCCAACAACTGTTTGTAAAATATTTATAAAAACAAAACATGTAACAGTTATCGCTTTCTTTTTTAAACGTGACCACCTGTTGATAGGAGACTTTTACGGGTTAGTTTTAGGATATATTTCTTGAAGACTGGACGGTTGAATCTTGTATCTTCCCTTTAAAACCCAATGTGAAACACATGGCGCCAGCGTTTGCAATCATCATTTGCGCGTCCGACCTGGACCCAATTTCATAAAGCTTTTTAGCAGAAAATATTGCCCAGCAAGTTTATCTGCTAAGCAAAATTAGCAGAGAACCTGCCAGAAACAATATACAATTTAGCTGATAACCTATTTCTGTGCTCAGAAAAATGTGTATGCTTAGCAGTTATGAAATTGTCCCCAACGGTCCACGGTCGTAGCAAAGCATGCTGGACTAGATTGTATCTCTAGGCCCTTAACTCACTTAGCAGAATTGTATAAAATCATGTTTTATTCATTGTATTTATTTCATAGGTAGTCGGTATAACTTTGGTGTTCTAGAGTAGAATGTATTTGGTTTGAATATAACTTAAAGGAGAATTTGTAAAAGGAAACAATAAAACACGCTCAGAATTATATGTTTGCACCGGAAGAAGTATCTTCTTCGATTGTCCTTTCTGATTTTGGATATCATTCATTTTAGAGCTCTACTTGAAAGATACTCCGCTATTACGCGAGTCATGTAAATGGAATAGACATTGCAGCACCGTTTCCTAGCAACTGCTTCATTCATCCGTGATTATTGTCCATTGGAATTATTGAGCGTGAGGCAAAGCACTGCGTTTCATTGTTATGTTGTCATTGACCGTGGAACACTTAGAGTAGTTCACTAAACCCACGACGGCGTGTTAATGATTGCAAGTATTGCCATCAATATAGCCTATAACGGTCATTAGATCCACGAACGAGTCGCTTGTTTGCGAGTTGTCTTACAATTAACCTTTTGAAAAGAGCGTAGTATACACACAGCCGCCACTTGTGCACAAAGTCTACACAGACCCATGTGGTTTCAGCAGACGACAAAATGTCCAGCATCTCAATGGATGTACACGAATCCATCGCTTAAAAATCTCCTAACATAGTCTTTCCAAATCTCATTACCTCTCATTGAGTTTGTCCTCAGTCATTATGGAAAGAATGTCGAACCCAACCGCCACTTGGCGTGCACAATGTCTAAGCATGTGTTTTTAGCAGACGACAAAATGGCCAACACCTAACTGGATGTGCATAGGCCTACATTTTATTGCTCAAAATCTCAAATATCGTTTCCGATCCTCACTTGACTACACTTTCCTCTCTTTACGTGTGTCCTCTATCATCTTTTAGGAAAATCTGTGATATTTGTCATATTTGGATAGAAAAGTGGCGGTTGTATTCCCATTATTTGCTATGTGGGTATGTACTTTTTACAGGCGACAAAATGGCTGACCTGACATATCATGCACATTTCTCTTAATAGGCCTACTTTATCCAAACTGAAGTTGACCTCATTTCCCTTTTAAGTGCTTTAATGTTTCCTAAATCATAAGGACCATGAACCGGTACAATTCAGCAAGATTGGTTAAATTGTAGCCGGAATTGCGGTGGCTGAAGCCCATCTGGCTTTAATTATTTCCATTATTCTGTTAAAAATGTGTTCATGTACTCACAGTTAGTCTGAAGATTTGCCGTACAATTGTTTGGGGAAGGAAACCTGCCTATGCACGAAAATGCTCTGCTGGTGAACCGTGACTTCAATCTATATAATAACGTGGCTTTCGATGCAAAAATGATGTATCACAGTTCAGTATGCATGCACTTTAGTGCATCGCTCCCTATAGCACATGTACATTATTTTAACAGTTCTTCCTCCTTGTGTTACTGAAAACCACATGCCTCAAAACCTATTCAAAATATCCCACCATGAAGACAACGGACATTTTGCTTTGCTGCTGACTATGAACAATATGACATCATGTATTTAAGGGGCAGTATATCGTCACGATTAACAGGGTATGGAAACGGAGTGCTAGTTTAAGATTAACTCAGTGAAAATAATACCCAACATGATATGGAGTGCCATGGTCGAACGGTTTAGTGCATCGCGACCATGGTGCTTGTGTCCTTGAGCAAGACACTTTACCATAATTGCTTCTCTCCACCCAGGGGTAAATAGGTACCTGTGAGGGCAGAGTTGGTTGTTGTGTTTGATTAGCCCATGCGCTGTAATGGCAGCAATTGAGCTGGGAGTACCCCTGGGAGTACCCCAGGGAGCTGAGATGGTTTCAGGAATGATTTCTGCGCCTGATGAGCAGGGGTAATAATATAATGCGCCTTGAGCACCAGTTTGGTGGATGTGCGCTATATAAGTCCACATTATTATTATTATTATTATTATTATTATTATTATTATTATTATTATTATTATTATTATTATTATTATTATTATTATTATTATTATTATTATTATTATTATTATTATTATTATTATTATTATTATGGTAGTTTTATGTAGTTTTTTCACAGACACTCGGAAAGCACTGAGTATACAGTGCTACACACACGTCGGTGTAGGGCAAAATTAAATCAGTTGTTTATCTTCCGACGCAAGAATTTCACCAACCTATATGGTCATTATCGTCGCTGCTGCATAAATAAGCCAGTAATTTTCAGTCACTGTGTTCATCTTAAACTAGGACATCGATTCCATGCCTTGTTGAAAGTCTGCCCTGATCGTGACGTAATGCCCCTTTTAAGTGACGAACAAACATGGATCACTCATTGTTTACCAATCGACTTCATAACAGTTTGTCACCATTTATTAGCTAATTTTTAAAAAGGTATTTCTTTAATTAATTCCCTGACAAATTTGAGTGGCATAGTAGTCTAGTAGTTAGAATGCTCGTATTCCGAGATCGAGACAACGTTTTGTCCGAATGTTAAAGGTCCTGTGAAGAGTGTATTTACCAAACATTAATTCTTGGTGCTGTTATATTGATTGGTATGAATTAAAAACAATTTTAAATGTTTTTTTTAATCAAGTGGATTATTAATGGTTTATCTAATAATCAAAAATTTACCCCCCGAATTGTCGAAGTTTTAACGAAACGTTCGTGACGTACACAAAGGCAGAGAATTTCTACGCAGCGCAAGCCCCCATCATGCGGTCGGAACACACCGAAGGCAATGCTAACATTACAGTGTTATTTTATGAAATAACAGAAACAGTTGAGTCAAAGATCTGATCATTTAAAAAACTCAAAACAAGCGCAGGCATAATGAGAAAGGTTTAATGTTTTTATGTTTGTCTTGCCAGGATATAAAATCAGACACGATGTTTTTATTAATGCGGAAAATCACGGCATGTTTTCATGCCGTGAACACTGAATGTCGTTTGCACGGAAGTGGACTGGGTTATGCATGGGAGTATAACTAAATGGCCACTTACCTGAGTCTTTCTCGCTTTAAAAAGCACCTCTCTTCTTCGTTGGAGCCTTCCCAGCCTTCTTACTTAGCGGGAATATCGTTGGAATTGCATCTGGTAGCAGCATGGCCTTTTAAGCCATACCGAACTGGCTGTGAAGGCCCCGTTCAAAGCATTGGTGCGTTGTATACGACGCATACTTGGGCAAGTGCTGTGGATCGCGGATCGGGATTCGCCTAAGTGTACGTCACGAATTTTATGTTAATGAGGGGATATGGGCGTGTCGAAAAGCACCCCCTAAATTTAAAAATTAATATTTTTATGGTGTAAACGTGAGGGGGAAAATTTACAAATGACAAATATATGTTCCAGTAGACATACTTTATTGTATACAATGAAAAAAAAACTATTTCATAGGACCTTTAAACAAACTAATTAAATATTTTTGTTTTTATTAATTTTTGTTTTAATTACAAATTTAATTAAGATGCGAAGCCTTTCTGTATAATAGTAATTCACGGCTGTGGAGGATAGTTTTTGAAAGGAAAATAAAGTCCAAAATTCATTTTTAGAATACAAAGTACTGCAGAAACAAATACCGCCATTTGGTTATACATAGTACATGCAACTGAAGATGCACATATTCCTGTTATTTCATGTTCACTCTAACGGCATACTCCAGCTATTATTTTGTGGAAAGCAAACCATTATTAGTAAGTACTGAAATACATTAATTCATTTCACAAAATAATTGAAAAAGCTTTTTCCACCGGTCCTGTTTGGTCTAAACTGAACTTTTAAACCATGTATCTCGTGATAATTTGTGAATTGTGTCATTTAAAGTATCTGATGCCAATCTCCAGTGGCGTATATATGTGGGAGGCCACATTCCCCACCGGACGGCAGGAGTTGTAAGTAAAACATAAGGACCTAGGCTTCATTGAAGTGTTGTCGAAGTCCTCCTTCAAATCCCATGATTTCTGGATGCCCTGCCCCATGGCTTGAAAAGCCTGGCAGGGGATGATTCAGAATGTCTAATTCCAGTGATCCCCTTCCCTATCTCCATTGAGTATTACTATTAAGTAGCGGAGTTTGAAACATAGCCTATAGGCTATAGATTAAAACTAAATCCATGCATCAAATGAGCACAAATGTTGGGAACATTAAAGTTTGTCCCCCATACTACCTCATCAGTTTGGATTTACTTACCTTTATTCTGCTTCCCCACAATCTGTAATCTTCCCCAGTTTAAAAGTAATTTCACTATATATCGAACTTCTCTGGGACTTCTCGTTGTTTTTCTTTATTTCTTTTCTGTAGCCACCATTTAGCCTTGTGATGGGCCATCCTTAAGAATGAAATTAACCTGGTTATTTGGAATGTTGATGGCGGCACAGCACCGTTAGTCATTTTCACCTGCGAGCTGGTCTATATACAATATAGACTTCATTTAAAGCTTATCAAGTTGTGCAGTGAACGGGAAATCGAACATCCTTACTCCGTCTGGTGTTATCCTCAGTGGAGGTCATTTGATCAGTGTCGCATGAGAGCCAACAGATCTCTTGGACAAAACTCATTGTAACACACTCCCCTTTCCCTCTGTCAATATTATCTCGGTGTGCTAATTTTTTTATCGACGTTCGTTGAAACTGTGCCGAAATACTTCCTTGTGCCATATATTGACATCAATATTGGATGTGGGGTGGGGTGGGGTGGGGTGGGGTGGGGTGGGGTGGGGTGGGGTGGGGTGGGGTGGGGTGGGGTGGGGTGGGGTGGGGTGGGGTGGGGTGGGGTGGGGTGGGGTGGGGTGGGGTGGGGTGGGGTGGGGTGGGGTGGTCGATTCTTGTTCCGGTGAAAGGACCATTCCGGTACCTCTCCAAGGGGCGGATCCAGGGTCGCATCCGGGGGGGGGGAGCAAAACAAACATTCGCGTTGATAAAAAGGTAATTAACAATGTTGTACCTTCACTTGAACCAAAACAAATGGTAGGTCTTACATCTTGGTGAAAATACACATCTTGTTGAAAATAGTTAAAAGGAGAGGCGGATCCATGATATTTAGAAAAGGGGGTCCGGGTGGTTGGAATTTATTTGTTCCAATGTCGACTTCTCCAAACCGTGATTTTTTGAAGAACAGAAACTCTCCAGGAAGCGTTAAAATAGTAATAATTAGTCGCATCCAGGGTGTGGCAGGGGTCAGGAACCGTTCATCCCCTAATCCTGATACTCCCCTTATAAAGAGTATGTCTGCAATCTTTCAGGTTTGTGTTACCTGTGGGGCACGGCTTATATTTTTACTGAAATTTCATTATTTATAGCGGTTTTGTTGGGCGGCTCTTGTTTTCTTTGAAAATGTAGGTCAAGTGTGACTGTACCGAGAGAGTAGAATATCTTCCTTACTGTAATTGATCCAGGATTGTGCGGGTGACTACTAAACACCATCGTCAATGGTCTAAGGAAGTAAGAATAGCGGCACTGCATGAACACCCCCACCCACCCCCACCACCTCCACTTGGGCCTGCCGATTTTATTTTTAGTTACGGCTAAAAACATAAATGTGTCCGGTTTCTGGTCTCCGCGCACTTCACCTCAGAAGACCCGCACGTCGGCATTTGTCTGTTGCTATGAAATGATGTACAACTGCAGCCAAAACGATTGGAATTCTGTCGCACTGTGTTTTAAACGACTTTTTCACCTGGGAGTGTGAAAATGTGCCCGATTTGTGCTGCCTCTCATAGCTACCATACTTTGAGTACGGGAAATTTTGTCTGGTTCCAATAACCGTGTATACAATCATGCGACACCGCACCAATTTTGAAGCCACCCTATGACCAGAAACCTTTTTGGGGGGGTAAAAGAAAAGATTTTTTTTTAAAAGAGAGAAGAGAAAATGGTAAATGAAGTGTTGTTTTAAGCGGTGTTTAGGGCATGCGTACAAGAATCGAGTTCAAAACTATAATTGGCACATCTAACACACCCTTGAGCAACATTCGAGGTACTCCATTTCGACCCCCCCCCCCTCCATAAAAAATCATGTTAACCGGGAAACCCCTCGTTTATTTTTGGGGCTGGGTGGTTGGGGAAGGTGTGTGAAATTTTGAGGGGGCAGGCGTGAAAAATTTTGTAAGGGTGGGTAGGCGTGAATAAAATGTCCCATTAAATGGTTCAACAAGTGGAGGGGTTAGACGTGAGAACTCACCCTACCCTCCCCCCCCCCCCCAAAAAAAAGAGAAGTATACCCTTATCAAACTGTGTCCATATTCATCTGGTTCCTGAGAGACATTGATGACCTAAGACAGACAAAACACCCCCTGAAAAATGGGGGAAAATAACTAAAATGAGAAGAAAAACAGCCAACAAAACAAAAAATGCAAAATGCAAACAGGACATATAAGCAGACTCAAAAGACAACAGGGTCCAATTTCACGGCAATTTCGTAAGCAAAAAGCCAGCGCTTATTTTAGCAGTACATTATAAGCTAACAATTACATAAGCGTATTTCACGGGTTAGCAGGGAACTTCTGTTTCTGCGCTAACCCTGTAGACATTTTGCTGAGCGGATAACTTTGCAGAGTAATATTTTCTACTGAGCAGCTGGATGAAATTGGGCCTTATTGAATGCTAGATACCCGCTTTTCATGTTTAATACATACTTATGGACGACTGTTTAATCAGCCATTTACTTCCGAACAAGCGTTCCTGAGTTATGTTGTCTTAAAAGTTTGCCACTTTTTTGGTTGGAAAAACAAATCTAACTTTGTCAGTTTACAGTAAAACCATAGCTCCATAGTGAAATGTTGCTGTTATATCCACATCATGTTTAGGAAAGCCAGTTTTTATTCTATAATCACCTGTCTGGTAAGGTTAACACTATGAACAGAGCATGTTTGAATCTCTTTCTGTAGCGACAAAATGTCTGAAACTTCACAATTGGGATTAAGTTTCAAACATATTTATATCTGAAATTTCTGAAAACTGTTATAGTTTTCAGACATGTCTGAAAAGAAAAGGTTTCATACATTAAATATTTGGAAAAAAAAGGTTTCAGACATTAAATATCTGAAACCTAATCCCCATTGGAAAGTTTCAGATATTTTGTCCCTAGCAAAGAGATTCAGACATTCTCAGTTCATATTGTAAGAATGGCCCTGAACCTGATTGCATGTACTGCTTTGTCTTGAGCACAAATTTATTGGTGCAATAAACGCTTTGCTTTGTACAACATCTGATGCCAGACATCAAGGTCGACCTATAGTAACCAACCAAGTCCCTGGCCAAAAATGAACAAGTTTTTATCCAAATGCATCAGGGATGAGTCCGGCTGATGGCTAAAATCACTGAATATTGCTCAGCACACAAGGGAAGTTACATGTAGGGTGACCACTTTGATGGTGAAAATAAATCACTGAAGATGGTCTGGGAGTCTGAAAAATGTTTTACAAACCTGACACGACAAAACAAGGAACAGATAGGTGTACACCTATGGTTACCACCCAAACCCCCAACAATGAGTATATTCTTATATATGCTTACATCTCGCTGGTGATAAAAAAAATCACTGAAGTCTGGGAGTCGGGGGAACTGCCTAAGATTTACATTACATACAACAAATCACTGAATTCAGTTCATTCACTGACAAATCCCTGTTTAATACACATACTTGGTTTCAAGGTAGTCAAGATATCAAACATCCTGAGAAAAGATTCTGTTGAAAGTACTCTCAATTCAGAGATAACAGTTACAAGAAAACTATTTTTTTAAATTATTTTCTATGGTAAAGAACACTTTCCCTGTTTTACCATTGGCAAACTTCCTTCCTATTTTTTTAAATTTTCTATGGTAAAGAACACTTTCCCTGTTTTACCATTGGCAAACTTCCTTCCTATTTTGTATTATTTTCTATGGTAAAGAACACTTTCCCTGTTTTACCATTGGCAAACTTCCTTCCTATTTTGTATTATTTTCTATGGTAAAGAACACTTTCCCTGTTTTACCATTGGCAAACTTCCTTCCTATTTTTTTAAATTTTCTATGGTAAAGAACACTTTCCCTGTTTTACCATTGGCAAACTTCCTTCCTATTTTGTATTATTTTCTATGGTAAAGAACACTTTCCCTGTTTTACCATTGGCAAACTTCCTTCCTATTTTTTTAAATTTTCTATGGTAAAGAACACTTTCCCTGTTTTACCATTGGCAAACTTCCTTCCTATTTTGTATTATTTTCTATGGTAAAGAACACTTTCCCTGTTTTACCATTGGCAAACTTCCTTCCTATTTTTTAAATTTTCTATGGTAAAGAACACTTTCCCTGTTTTACCATTGGCAAACTTCCTTCCTATTTTGTTTTATTTTCTATGGTAAAGAACACTTTCCCTGTTTTACCATTGGCAAACTTCCTTCCTATTTTTTTAAATTTTCTATGGTAAAGAACACTTTCCCTGTTTTACCATTGGCAAACTTCCTTCCTATTTTTTTATTATTATCTATGCTAAAGAACACTTTCCCTGTTTTACCATTGGCAAACTTCCTTCCTATTTTTTATTATTTTCTACGGTAAAGAACACTTTCCCTGTTTTACCATTGGCAAACTTCCTTCCTATTTTGTATTATTTTCTATGGTAAAGAACACTTTCCCTGTTTTACCATTGGCAAACTTCCTTCCTATTTTTTATTATTTTCTATGCTAAAGAACACTTTCCCTGTTTTACCATTGGCAAACTTCCTTCCTATTTTTTATTATTTTCTATGGTAAAGAACACTTTCCCTGTTTTACCATTGGCAAACTTCCTTCCTACTGTCCTACTTTATGTATAAAACCTGCACAAACCTGTGCAGGTTTCTGCAGACATTTTCGCCCAACAGACACGGACCTCATATGCAGATAGTTCATCACCAAATTTCAGGTGCTTAACTGGGGAATAACATTTGACGTTTTTCAAAATGCTTCAACTGGCATTACCTGAACTGACTGAAATGCATGAATAAAGGGTTGCACAGAACCAATATATATGACATTTGGCTAAGTCATTGTAGTGGGGATAAGTGACAGGCACGTAATACAAGAACACTAGCCACACTAACAAAAATACCTCTGACAGAAAGATTTCATGGTCTGTTTGACATCATCATCAAATTTACACTCAGTAAATTTGATAAAAAACTGTGAGAATTCAAGCTTTCTGAGAATGCTAAAAGAGTAAAAAAATAAATATTCTGAACCTTTTACAGATAGATATCTATGTATCCAAGCAGGATTTGAAGCTTTGTGGATGAACTGTAAGAGGAAGTTTGCAGTAGCACCATATAATATCTCTAATGAGTTGTAAAACTAATAGTATTTTGGTTCTGTGAAGAACTAGTGGTTTGACAAATCACTGGTTCTTCTCAGAACTAATACACTATTTCATTAAAGATACATTACAAATTGCTACCACAGACTTCCTTCTAATATATATATATATATATATATATACTACTCAAAACAATTTAGGGAACACTGGATTTTTAACATCAAATAGGTTTGAAATGTTCCATGAACCGGGATTTTCATTTGCAACCTCTCTCTCTTTCAGTAGTCATGTCATGAAATGTGTAATCACTACATGCAACCTTTATCATCTGTTTCATTATGCAGTTGTTTCTCATCAATTCTGTGAAACATTGTGTTTATCTGAAATAAATGATCTTGCTTTAACTGAGATTATTCCGGTGTTCCCTAAATTGTTTTGAGTAGTATATATATATATATATATATATATATATATATATATATATTAAATCGGGAGGGTGGCCTTAGCTTTCGATCCAAACCGGACCTTCATATATATATATATATATATGTATATATATAAAGTGGTTTGCAAAACTCCAGTCAAAGATTCTCATTCACACGTTGAACATGCAGAAAATACTCATTGACTTTTTTTTTTTTAAACAACCTATAAAAACAAAAGTACCTCTGACATACATATATTTATATTGATACTCAAGAATTATGAGTAAACATAATGACATAAATGTTCACTGGAACTTTAAATACAAATAAATAAAACCAAAGCTCAGGTGAGTTCACTGTGCTCTACTGTTAGTCGTCAAAATCTTCGATGACAACCTCGTCCTCCGCTGTTGCAACTTTGCTCAGGGGGTCGACGTGCTCTGCGGTGATGTGAGGTCTTCTCTGTGGTAAGACTCCTTGTGAGCTTGGGACATCTTCATCGACCTCGTCATCTACTGCATCTTTCTCATCTAGCTTTTCCAGTCTGTACCTGGCATAGGAAATGATTTCAAAGGCTTGTTTGAATGACTGTTTATTAAAATGGAAGGTACAACATTGACAATTACTAGATCATCAAATGAATGAATTATTATCTGAAAACTTACTTGGTGTCAAGTTAGTACACGTATCAATCATCATGAGAATTGATTTTGTCTCAAGTGCTTCCACAGGAATTATGTACAATTTTCTCTATTTGACTCAGAATTTCATTGAGTTGGACATAAATTTTGTTCTAAACTTTTTCTAGTAGGCAACTAAAAGTAATTCTGGGCAACTAGATTTACAAACACCCTGCCCTAAGGGCTTATATATTCCATGCTATAATTTTCCACAATTAACTATGATTTTGACTTGAGGGGTGGGAACTAATGGAAAAAATGTTCATACCTTCTTGTCTGGTGGTGCCGTGTAAATCTTGTCATTTCCTGCAGGAAGTTAATTTGACCTGGATATAAAAAGATTGCATTGTACATTGACAAACTGGATATCAAGAATAAACAAAATAAACAAAATAAAAAACTATAAATATAATATTATGTACAACCTAAAGGAAAGGTACAACACTGGTATCCTCAAAACACATACAATGATCACAGTTTTATATAACATTTTCAATCATCCACAGAAATTATTGCATTATTCCAAGTGCTTTCATTTTTATAGACAAAAAGGCATCAATTGTCATGTCATTAAGTGGCATTCTACTGTACTGACAATGGGCATTTACAATAGAACACTGCTTTAACCAACATCATGGGATCCACTTAAGTTGGATGTCTCATACTCGTACTTGACTCGATTACACTTGAACATGTACTCATCCTTAAGTAAAAGTACTCAACTACAAGTATCCACACAAAATAATCCCTAAAGTGGTCTTTTGTTATGTTGATTATGTGCTTGAATGCTAATCCATAAAGGTGTATTGCCAAGTCTTTTCACTATTTTACTACTAGGGGGAGGCGAGGGTGGAGGTTCTGTCCAAGATTTAAAATTAGCTGCCCAGGAGCCAATTTCATAGAGCTGCTAAGCAGAAAGTTATGCTAAGCAGGAAATGCTAAACAAATATTTTTTCTAAGCAATATAAAATAGACTACCAGCCAAAATGCGTACATTTTGCACGCAATGTTGGCTGGTAACCATCGATGTCCATGAAGCAAATTGTTTCTTCTTAGCGATTGTTTCTGGTAAGCAGCTCTATAAAACTGGGTCCTAGATGGTCACCTTTAACACATGCATACCCGGGTTTTTAAGAGGGACGCTGATGGCGGCCAGATACGGTAAGAGCTGAGTCTGAAGCTCCACTGGAGTCCAGCACTGCCCAACAAACAAGCCCTTTGCAGCGACACAGCCTTCACGATACTGGGGATGACAAGATAAGTCATTTTATCAGTCCCAAGACATGTGAACTTTCACTGATGGGAAAATAATACAATCAAAGGCTGTATAGAAACTGGGAAATTCTCTGACAAACCAATTTCATCAAGCCAAACTCATGGTGAATCCAGGGGGTGAGTTTGTGATGTGTTCTCCCTCTTTTTGACCTGTGCCGCCCTTTTACGACGCACCTTGGATATGCCCCTGGGCAAACTTCATCTCAATTCTGATAAACTACAACCAGAGTACTTCAATTATTTTTTGGCTTTTATCAAGATTCAGTTTATAAAAGGTAGTCAACCATTTGTATTTCTCCAATTATAAAAATGCCAAATTATAATCTAAAAACTGAAGTTGGTGATGGTACTCAACAATCTTATGTCTTATTCTTTGAATACAACAGATTGTGAACCTGCACAAGCTCATTATATTAACCTGCCCAATTTTGTCTGTTTGCAGGGGGCAACCTTGCTTTCAAATCTCATTGAATTTTAAGTCAATTAACCCTCCTACTATATAGCTGCACTTTAGTGGCAAGTTGCTATAGAGGTCAAAACCAGTCAACTGCCTGTTTTTGACTGTTGACCCAAATGTGCACACAGGGGCATTTTGGACTGGATTTACTGTCATTTTGACCACCTTGACCAATACTCTGGTATGCTTTTACCAGTCAAAAACAGTCGACTCATTTTGACCTGTAAATGTACTAAGTACATGTAAGGTTTGACAGTGTTTGACTTTTAAGTGCACTAGATATACCTTGGCAAGTATATCAACATTTTGAATGATTTTGACCCTTGTTGTAGTAGGAGGGTTAATGGAAATACCTATATCCATTTATTTATTCATGTCAGGAATGAACTCTTCTTTGAAACTATCAGATTATTGGAGATTATGGAGTGCCATGGTTGAGCGGTTTAGTGCATCGGATTTGTGTTCTGATGGCCGAGTCGTCAGAATGTGGGTTTGAATCCCAATCGTGACCATAGTGCTTGTGTCCTTGAGCAAGACACTTTACCATAATTGCTTCTCTCCACCCAGGGGTAAATGGGTACCTGTGAGGGCAGAGTTGGTTGTTGTGTTTGATTAGCCCTATATGAGCCAAAATGGCAGCAATTGAGCTGTATACTCCCAAGGGAGCTGAGATGGTTTCAGGAATGATTTATGAGCCCGATGAGCAGGGGTAATAATGTAATGCGCCTTGAGCACCAGTTTGGTGGATATGTGCGCTATATAAGTCCACATTATTATTATTATTATTATGCCTTCTCGCTGATGCATGCATCATGTAAGCTACAGAGTGTGGTTGTGAGAATTACAGCCTCACTTTCATATTTATCGTGAATGAGGCGAATATATTGCTCTTGATTCTTATCAAGTATCGATGCATGTACAGACATTTTAATATTTCAACCTGTGAAAGTTACAGATTATTTCATTCCCCTCTCAGTACCGAATTGTTTGACCACTCAAGCATGAAGCATACATTCTTACACAACAGAAAGCTTGTGTTCAAAGACCAATTTTACAAACTCTATTATCACCTTGAAGATATCATTTTACAGCAAAATAAATAATAAAAAATATCTTACTTATTGAATTCCCTTTCATAAAATCCAAAAAACATTAAGATTGGTCAATAAATGTCCAAGTTCTTGGTCTTTGTTTCCTCAGTGTGATCTGTAAACTCAAACACTTGTTTGTACACAAACACATGGCGCTCCGTAGGTGTTTGGCATTTCGGATCTTTCAACTCCAATTTGAAGGGATTGCATAATAGCAACCTTATTCTATTTCACCATCAATGGAAAGATCCGATCTTGCTCTTTCCAACCATTGTAAGCTTGGGTATGGAGGGTGAACATGGACAAAACTACAGCTTTATAACAAATGGCCTTTGTGCTCAGGCTTGAGTGCTTTTTTGTGTGAAAGCTTGGTCGACTAAAGCCGACTATGGTAAGGAAAGGGTTAAGGAGAAAATACAGAAAGAATCTTTGAAACACTACATTTTATATTGCACTATGAGTTTCTAATCTAGCTAATATTTTGACTGCTTACCTTTCTTGCTATTTCAAACCACTGTGGTTTGTGTAGAGGCTTCCAACCCACATTGCTTGTACTATTGCATTTACTTCTGGCGGTATTACAGTGGATTAAGCCTCTTGAGGCTACGGAAGCACCATATGTTGTCATTGCTGATCTTGACTATTAACCAAATACATCAAAGACAAGGATTAGTGGTAATGCCACTACAGAGAAAAAAAAAGTTTTTCGCCACCGTACAATAATTTTTTCATTTGAACTATTTTATTTTTGCTAAAAGGCAACCAAATGAGGGGCTACAGAAGAGAAGAGAAATAAAGAAGTACAAGTATAACTAACAGAGAAGATAGATATCCAATGATATTTCTTTTGAATTGAGGAAGATTATAAATACATGATGGGAAAGCCTAATACAGGAATTCCAAAGTGAGGCAGGGAAGAAACTGGCAAAGATATCTATTGATTTTTTTAACTGAGGGATATTACAGATAGTGGCAAAGCAGGATACAGGTAAGGAATTCCAAAGTAAGGCAGTACGGGGGAAGAAACTGAAAGCAAATATATATATTGGCATTTCTTTTGAACTGAGGGATATTATAGATGGTGGGAAAGCAGGATAGAGGTAAAGAATTCCAAAGTGAGGAACTATGATTTGATAAAGTGGATGATTTGATATCTTTTGATATTTCTTTTGAACTGAGGGATATTAGATGGTGGGAAAGCAGGATAGAGGTAAAGAATTCCAAAGTGAGGAACTATGATTTGATAAAGTGGATGATTTGATATCTTTTGATATTTCTTTTGAGCTGAGGGATATTATAGATGGTGGGAAAGCAGGATACAGGTAAGGAATTCCAAAGTGAGGAACTATGATTTGATAAAGTGGATGATTTGATATCTTTTGATATTTCTTTTGAGCTGAGGGATATTATAGATGGTGGGAAAGCAGGATACAGGTAAGGAATTCCAAAGTGAGGAACTATGATTTGATAAAGTGGATGATTTGATATCTTTTGATATTTCTTTTGAACTGAGGGATATTATAGATGGTGGGAAAGCAGGATAGAGGTAAAGAATTCCAAAGTGAGGAACTATGATTTGATAAAGTGGATGATTTGATATCTTTTGATATTTCTTTTGAACTGAGGGATATTATAGATGGTGGGAAAGCAGGATACAGGTAAGGAATTCCAAAGTGAGGAACTATGATTTGATAAAGTGGATGATTTGATATCTTTTGATATTTCTTTTGAACTGAGGGATATTAGATGGTGGGAAAGCAGGATAGAGGTAAAGAATTCCAAAGTGAGGAACTATGATTTGATAAAGTGGATGATTTGATATCTTTTGATATTTCTTTTGAGCTGAGGGATATTATAGATGGTGGGAAAGCAGGATACAGGTGAGGAATTCCAAAGTGAGGCAGTATGAGGGAAGAAACTGGAAGCAAAGATATACAGTATGTCCCCAAAAAAGTGTCACTAACTATTTCTGAAAATATACCAAAACCCCGAAATACATTTTGGAACTTTTTCAATTGCACAGATACTCCTAATCCTTGGCCTAAACACCTGTGAGTTTTATGTAATCACAGGTGTTTAGGCCAAGGATTAGGAGTATCTGTGCAATTGAAAAAGTTCCAAAATTTATTTTGTGGTTTTGGTATATTTTCAGAAATAGTTAGAGTGACACTTTGTTTGGGACATACTGTATATTGGCATTTCTTTTGAACTGAGGGATATTATAGATGTTGGGAAAGCAGGATACAGGAATTCCAAAGTGAGGCAGGGAAGAAACTGGGAAAGATATCTATTGATTTTTTCTTTTAAACTGAGGGATATTATAGATGGTGGGAAAGCAGGATACAGGCAAGGAATTCCAAAGTGAGGCAGTATGAGGGAAAGATATCTATTGGCATTTCTTTTGAGCTGAGGGATATTATAGATGGTGGAAAAGCAGGATAGAGGTAAAGAATTCCAAAGTGAGGAACTATGATTTGATAAAGTGGATGATTTGATATCTTTTGATATTTCTTTTGAACTGAAGGATATTATACTATATAGCAAAGCATGATAAGGAATTCAAAAGTGAGGCAGTAAGAGGGAAGAAACTGGAAGAGTAACCTCACAGTATTGGCCTAAGAAACCTGTACTAGGCTTGGGCGATGACACGATAATATCGAATATCGCGATATTTTTTTTACGCGATTATGATATCGGGAACTTTATAAATCATCGAGATATCGGCAGATCGCGATGAAAAAAATATATCGCGATGAAAATAAAATTATCGTGAAGAAAAAAATATATCGCGATTAAACAAAATCCTCAATTTTCAGTTGGATCAGAAATTCCATGGAAAAAACTTAGGGATATCTTTTCATTTTTCATGAGAAACAAAGTCGAACTACTTCTGTAGTAAACCGACTGTCAGATCACAAAGGAGCCGCCTGACAGGGTGTTGTTTATTAATCCACCGCCACTCAAAGAAATCTATTCATACTGATTAAAAATGTTGGGGATTGAATGGAGAATTTGATCCAACAATGTGTAGACAATGTTAAAGTCTCACTCTCTATCCATGGTGGTCTGTGGCGCACCACAGGCGAGTACATTATATCATACATATTTAAATATATGCAGAATATGGGTGTTACCTTAAAAATCTACATTAGTCATGAATTAAATCAAAGATCGGCAGCGGCTCGATCAAAGTTGAGGGAATAGGAAACTATTCTATTATGTCGTGGCCGAGCGGTCTAGCTTACCGGATTCAAGTTCTGGTGTTAGCAACAGAATGTGGGTTCGAATCACGGCTGTGACACTTGTGTCCTTGAGCAAGACACTTAATCATAATTGCTTCTCTCCACCCAGGGGTTAAATGGGTACCTGTGAAGGCAGAGTTGGTTTGCTCTATATGCGCTAGAAATGGCAGCAATTGAGCTGTATACTCCCCAGGGAGCTGAGATGGTTTCAGGAATGATTTATGAGCCTTATGAGCAGGGATAATAATATAATGCGCCTTGAGCACCACTTAGTTGGTGGATACGTGCGCTATATAAATCAACACATTATTATTATTATTATTATTATTATTATTATACTGGGACTCTTGTCTAGTGTGACAAAAAACATACATGTACTCTTGATAAACCATATGACGTTTATTTAAAATAGTGTGACTACAATCCACATTTTTCTGAAGTGCAAATGACGTTCACAATCACATGGTTTTATTCTCCACGGTACAATATGCACGAATAAACCTAGTCACGTGTTTATACTATGACCCAGTCACGTGGAACGCAAATCTCGTGAATTCGGGCTGATGATTTGATTGGGACGCAGGACACAGTAACCGTCCCACATAATTATTATGCAAACGATTTGCCAATGGCGCATTTTTGCGACCGTAACCAGAAACATGTTTGGGCTTTGGTCATTGGTTAAGCGTTTTCGCAAGTTCGGTCATGCTGCGATGCGATGACATCATGGTTCGAAATCTGACCAAACATAAACCGAACTTTGTGATCGGTTAGGCCTACGCTTAGTTTCAAGATGGCGGATTGTAAAAAGTGCTAAAACATTATTAAATGATTGTTCGTATACCAGTATATCTTTCAAGTTACGAGCACTCACGAGTAAGTTCTATTTTGAGAAACGTTGATGATTGAACATGTCACAAACTGAAAAAATTGTTTGGTTACGTTCGCATTTTCGCGTAGCTGTGCCGTTTTGTTTCTGATTAGGGTAGCGAAACCTGCCCCATATGTTGCACTCGTCAACGGTGCAATTGCACGTGTCTCTCAGGTAAGCACTGGCAATATATTGTGACGCTTGTAGATGGGTATGTCCCTGTCATTACCGGCTCTAAAGCACTCATGCGTGAAAAACAAAAATAATCGCGATATTATCGAATATCGCGATATATGTTTGACGATATATCGTGGATGAAAAAAATCAATATCGCCCAAGCCTAACCTGTACTAATTAGAACCAGAATGCTGCAGCATGGTATAACGTGTAATGATTAATGGAACTATACTCACAGTTATTACATGAGTTATTCGTTTGAAATATTATGTCTTACCCTCCATTCACACGTGAGCATGTCGGAATCGCTGAAATAATGACTCGCTTCCACGACATCATCCATACTCTCATAAAAGTCCAGATAGTTCTGATGTAGGTACAGATTGAAGTTATCACTGCTCATATGAGTGTGCTCTAACACTTCCTACAATGAATACCAGAATATTTTTGACATCAAGTCAGATTTAGCTTGCAGGATTTGGCCATTTTAAAAACCAAAACCATTTCTTGCAACAACTCCAGTCTGAATTGGAGTGCCATGGTCGAGCGGTTTAGTGCATCGGATTTGTGTTCTGATGGCCGAGTCATCAGAATGTGGGTTCGAATCCCGACCGTGACCGGGGGTAATTGTGTCCTTGAGCAAGACACTTTACCATAATTGCTTCTCTCCACCCAGGGGTAAATGGGTACCTGTGAGGGCAGAGTTGGTTGTTGTGTTTGATTAGCCCTATATGCGCTGTAATGGCAGCAATTGAGCTGTATACTCCCCAGGGAGCTGAGATGGTTTCAGGAATGATTTATGAGCCTGATGAGCAGAGGGTAATAATATAATGCGCCTTGAGCACCAGTTTGGTGGATACGTGCACTATATAAGTCCACATTATTATTATTATTATTATGAATTTAAAGCAACTCCTTGGCTTATAAGAGCTGCACATGTGTGTTGAGTCAAAGTGGAGTTGCCAATCATGTTCTTCCGTTAAAGGGAAGGTACAACATTGGCCATTTTCAGACTCTTAAATTAATGAATTATTATCTGAAAACTTGAGAAATTATTTCATCTTTATGAAGTTAAAAAAAAAAAGTATCCGGTTTCTGTACTGTGTGCATTTTGCCTCAGGCCTGCACATTGGCATTTTTACTGTCCATTTGCAGCCAAAATTGCTGGATCAATTGGAATTCTGCCACACTGTGTTTTAAACGACTTTTTCACATAGAGGTATGAACGTTTGCCCGATATGTGCGGCCTCTCTTAGCCACCATACTTTGTGTATGGGAAATTTGGTCTGGTTCCAATAACCGCGTGTTAACATGTATCACTTCAACAAAAATATTACCCCCCCCCCCAAAAAAAAAAAAAAAGCACGTCACCACACCGATTTTGAAGCCGACCTATGACCAGGGCATCTTAGAGAAAACAGGAATTGTTATGTCGATTTTAAATGTCCCGCAACAGTTTCTTGTTGTTTCCTCAAAAACATGAACGCTTACAGGTTAATTTAATGATATATTTCTTGAAAACTAGAAGGTTGAAATAAGCATGCTTACCAATGTTGTACCTTCCTTTTAATGGTACACAACACCCTTGTTGGACATGATTGGGGACAATTAATCTCATTAGACAAACACTTATTCACAGAACGGGACCTACATTGCTGGAGGGATTTGTTGAAACTACTCGATACGGAACACTTAAGAAAACTGTTTTCTATAATAGTAATCTTGGTCATCACTTGTATTAACGCCACTCCTAACCACTTAATTCTGTTCTTGAGCAACCTTCAGTACATACATGTACAAGCCTGCTGTCCTTTCCAAGTATTCTTACAAAACCAACTGTGTGCCACCCAAGGCCACTGTAAATGTTTGAACATATTAGTATGGCCTGCAATGTATCAATGGGAGACCACTTTACCCTGTAATCTCAGTGGTGTGACAGTGCACAGAAGGGTAACCATAGGAGGCCACTGGCAACACCTAATGGCTTGGAGTGGCCTGAATGGGTTGTTTCAAAAGTTGCACTGATTGTAGGAGGGTTAGTATGGCCTGCAATGTATCGATGGGAGACCACTTTACCCTGCAATCTCAGTGGTGTGACAGTGCACAGAAGGGTAACCATAGGAGGCCACTGGCAACAGCTAATGGCTTGGAGTGGCCTCAATGGGTTGTTTAAAAAATTGCACTGATTGTAGGAGGGTTAGTATGGCCTACAATGTATCAATGGGAGACCACTTTACCCTGTAATCTCAGTGGTGTGACAGTGCACAGAAGGGTAACCATAGGAGGCCACTGGCAACACCTAATGGCTTGGAGTGGCCTGAATGGGTTGTTTCAAAAGTTGCACTGATTGTAGGAGGGTTAGTATGGCCTGCAATGTATCGATGGGAGACCATTTTACCCTGCAATCTCAGTGGTGTGACAGTGCACAGAAGGGTAACCATAGGAGGCCACTGGCAACACCTAATGGCTTGGAGTGGCCTGAATGGGTTGTTTCAAGAATTGCACTGATTGTAGGAGGGTTAAAGGAGTGTACACTATTGGTTATAACTGAAAGAATTTGATAATTTACCTCTGGAATGATCCTCAACGTGTCTCTATCATGATGAGCTAAATGAGCTGGTAAGATTGGATCTTCTGGCGTCTTGGGTTCCCCTATGAAGGAAAACAGAAATAAAAAAATGGAGTAAAACAATTAAGCCAGGGTTTATCTTTGGTAATTATCATAAATTAATAAATAAATTACATAAATTAACAAATTATTATATAAAAGCTTATATGATGTGAAGTTGGTCAAAGTAATGATAGTCCTGAGAAATGATACTGTCTGAAGTGCTTTCATCTAAGAACACAGAACATATGCAATTTTCAATTGACCACCATTGGTCTTGCAAGTAAAAAGTGCACAAATTTATTTATGACTGGAACCACTATCAATTCATTTTGGTACATATTTAAAAGTTTGCTTATCACGACTAATTATGAGAAATGTGTCACTTTAAAGCATTTGTTTTCCCTTCGTCAAGTAAAACAGCAATGTTCCAAGGAAAAATACAAATTTCTGGAAAATGCTGTTAACCCTTTCCTTACCATAGGCGAATTTTGTCGACCAAGCTTCCACAAAAAAAAGCACTCACGCCTGAGCACAAAGGCCATTTGTTATAAAGCTGTATATGTCCATGTTCACCCTCCATACCCAAGCTTACAATGGTTGGAAAGAGAAAGATCGGATCTTTCCATTGATGGTGAAAAAAATAAGGTTGCTATTATGCAATCCCTTCAAACTGGAGTGGCAAGATCCGAAATGCCAAACACCTACGGAGCGCCATGTGTTTGTGTACAAAAAAGTGTTTGAGTTTACAGATCACACTGAGGAAACAACGACCGAGAATTGGACATTTATTGACCGATCTTAATGGGTTTTTTTATTTTATGAAAGGGAATTCAATAAGTAAGATATTTTTTATTATTTATTTTGCTGTAAAACGATATCTTCAAGGTGATAATAGAGTTTGTAAAATTGGCCTTTGAACACAAGCTTTCTGTTGTGTAAGAATGTGTGCTTCACGCTTGAGTGGTCAAACAATGCGGTCACCAGAGGGTTAAAATGGCCAAAAACACGGGCGACATCTGTATTAACCCTAACTCCCTAGGCCCATTTGCTTACACATAACCTGAATCCTCCAAAATCCTTCAGTAGTAAAGCAAGCACATGACATGTATGTACACACGTGTTTCTAATCTGTGATACATGTACATGGCCAGGGACCCTCCCTGCATGCATGGAGCAATAAACAGTGTCCACTGACCCAAGCACTGACCTTGCAATCACTACAACAATACCATGGAAAGGCAAGTACGCCTAATAACCTCAATCCTTCAAAATCCTTCACATTAGCAAAGAGGATTTTGGAGGATTTGGGAAGGTTAAGGATAATGATATGAGATTTAACACGCATGTGGGCTATTGGAATAAGTGCTATGAATAAAACTTACTTTTACAATAGAGGATCTTTCCTAGAGCTCTAAAGAGGAACATGGACGTGTCTCTACCCCCAATCGCTGCCAAGGCACTGTCCTTGGCAGCTCTCTTCTCTTTGATCTGTTTCCCCGACTTCTCACTTGTCTGTCTCCTACTTTTACCTTTGGACGATTTGAGAAGATTTGCAGCTAGGGCTCTGTCTAGGTCTCGTGTATCTAGAGAAAATAGAGCCATTGGATTCAATAGGCATGTTGCAGATGAAGGATCCCCATAGACATTGTGCAAATGACATAAAACACAATAAAGGGGGCCACTTTGCATCCGTCACGTTAGCAGTTTTTCCAATGGTTGTTATTTATTTTTAAGTACCTGAAACCAAGCAAAAAGTGTTTCAATATGTGAATGGACATGCAGGCTTATACTAGAACTAATTTGAGTTGATTTATTTTATTTATTTAAAAAAAAAATTTTTTTTTACCCTCAAATTTCCATAAAAATTGGACGGAAAAAGTTACCTCACTTTTCCGTCCATTTGTTGATGGAAATTTTAGGGTAATTCAAAAAATAATAGTAACTAGAAATTCGAGTTTGTTTACACAAACTCTAGGTGTAAAGGTCAAATTGGGGTCACCTTTGTGTAAAATTGTTTTGACAAATAACGATCTGTACAATGGTGCAAATATTGTGGATTTACCTCTTGTGGAAGATTTTGTTTTAAACATTAAACTTTGACTTCCGGTTTAGACAGGAAGTAAAGGTCAAATTGGGGTCAAATTGGGGTCAACTTTGTGTAAAATTGTTTTGACAATTAACGATCTGTACAATGGTACAAAAATTGTGAATTTACCTCTTGTGGTTGTTGAGATATGATTTTTTTAAATATTAAACTTTGACTTCCGGTTTGGACAGGAAGTAAGGTCAAATTGGGGTCACCTTTGTGTAAATATTTTTCGACAATTAACAATCTATACAATGGTGCAAAAATGTGAATTTACCTCTTGTGGTTGTTGAGATATGATTTTTTTAAATATGAAACTTTGACTTCCAGTTTGGACAGGAAGTAAGGTCAAATTGGGGTCACCATTTTGTAAATATTTTTTGACAATTAACGATCTGTACAATGGTACAAAAAATGTTAATTTACCTCTTGTAGTTGTTGAGATACGATTTTTTTAAAATATTAAACTTTGACTTCCGGTTTGGACAGGAAGTAAGGTCAAATTGGAGTCACCTTTTTGTAAATATTTTTTGACAATTAACGGTCTGTACAATGGTACAAAAATTGTGAATTTGTTGAGATATAATTTTGTAAATATTAAACTTTGACTTCCGGTTTAGACAGGAAGTAAGGTCAAATTGGGGTCACTCACAACTCGTGTTTCATCTACTTGTTAAGTTCTAAGTACATGCCAAGTTTCAAGTTCATGTGAAGTTTGCAAGTATGTGTTTTTTTGTGGACAGACGTCGGGGGGGAGGAGGAGGAGGAGGAGGAGGAGGAGGAGGAGGAGGAGGAGGAGGAGGAGGAGGAGGAGGAGGAGGAGGAGGAGGAGGAGGAGGAGGAGGAGGAGGAGGAGGAGAAGAAGAAAAAACAAACAAAAACAATAGGTGTTTCGGGCACAAACCCGAACACCTAATAATCAAATCAAATAATCTTTAGGATAAGCATGCATGTCTATTCAAATGTTGAAATTCTTTTTGGGTGGTTTCAGATATTTAAAAAAAAATTACAACCATTAGAAAAACTGCTAACGTGACGGTAGGAAAGTGGCCCCCTTTATTGTGTTTTATGTCATATAAATTGTACTTAAATAAATTTATCACTACAATTCAAGTGCACAAGTCTATTGGGGAATTACAATGCATATCCTCTATGCGTAACATTCCCTAAAGCGTGCAGTGAAATATGTATTTTACAGCGGCCATCTTGGGTTTTGGTATACACAAGACTATGATAACCAGAGGAGGGTTGTGTCTAAAAGAAGTTGATACCCAGCAACCCGTTTGAAGACAGTGTGATGTTTATGGTGCCCTTGTCGATATTAACTGGACACCATTATCAGTTTGTGAAATTTCAATCAAAATGTCTTCAGGCCAAAAAAACACAAAATTAAAAAAATGGTGTTGTTCTGGTTATCTGCACTCACCTAGCAAATCATGCTAGCCCTAATAATTTCAATACGATAGAGACAAACAAATACTCAATATTGGGGGGGGGGAGGGTCACACCCCCACACCATCCTTTTTGGCTATGCCCCTGTTTGTCAAGACACAGATATTGAATAATAATGTGGAGGGTTAACATTTGGATGGGTACAGTGAGGTTTTACTGATCCCGTAAAAAGTCACATCTCACTGTACCTTTGAGACACGCAAACTGCAATGTGTTGATTGCACTACGGACATCACCAGCGCTGGCATTGGCCAATGCTTCTATCGTTGACTTGCTCGGCACCGGAAATCTCTTTTTACCCTACAAATGTGCAGAAACAAATCACACCACTGGTTATTGAGTGATTGTGCAATCTATTATAATTATATCTGTCTAATTATTTGAGCAAATAATTGATCAGATCAACAGCAAAACATTATCTGCTCTCTGATGGGTATGAAAACATATCTGTTTGCAGGAAATGCATCTTTGTATGTACATTAAACATTTGTCATGTTATTACTATTATACATTTCTGGTAATGTGACCAAGGATATCACTAAAGCACGCTTAAGCACTGTAGCTCAGAAGCCCGAGGAAACCTGAGAACAAGAGCGCTTGCTATGTGAACCAGAAATAGCGGGGTGAACCCATACTCTTCCACGATAAGTGTTCTGCATTCAAAGAACCAAGCAATTGTATGGTTTGCTTATGAGTCTTGCTTATGAACACAAGTGTCGTGATCGGCCAGGCTGGGATCTGAACCCATATACTGACAACACCAGAACTTGAATCCAGTGCAATAGACCGCTCGGCCATAGACTCGGCTTTGCTTTCTTAGTCACACAGAGGAGTATTAGCGCTTTGAAACTTCACTGAAAACGTAATCTATGGATGACTGTTGAATTGGATAATTGTGCACATTGGGTCAAAAATTGACAACACTACTGCAGAATTAAAAATATTAATTAGTTGCCCACGGCAACCACCAATTCAATCGCAAGTTGCCCTAGAGACAATTTGATGCCATTACTTTTTCCCTGACCCCCAATAAATGAGTACTAAAAACATTTTTAAATACCATATTTAAAGATGTATCGCCAACAATTTATGGAAAGTTTTGGTTTCATTGGAACATTAATAATTTCCTTTTTGAAAGGAAAATACTTTGAAATGAGATATTTCACAAAATAGTCAGAAGCTTAATTTATGACGGGATCTTCATCCGAGTAACTTGATTTCGCTCACTGCTCATCCCTTTGCCTGCCACTGATCAATAGAGGGCACTGTTCAAGTAAACATGTGATGTTATGTGTCAATGTGGTGTCTTTGTTTTACCTGATTAGATTCTGCTGTGGCTATTCTAGTCATGACCTTCACCATACTCGTCTGGGCTACCGGATTGAAACTGATACAGAACATGACAAAATCAGAAATGGACAACATTAAAACAGCAAAGTGACACACTTTAGTTGCTTGTTAACAGTGACTTGACTTGAAAGGATAAAACAAAAATTGTAACTCGACAAGAAATGACTTGGCTACAACACAGCTCTCGGCAAATGATATAAACAAACTGGACAAATAACAACAAATGTGTCTGCTGCCCTCACCTGACATTCTCAACACCAAGAGACCCCTGAACATCTTTAGGAAATAACTTATAGGCACTTGATTCTCCCCCATAGGTGTCGCTGATGATGAATACTAATGGTGATCGACCAGTGATGGTGAATTTCCGTAGGACATTGTGAAAGCTTTGCGGATCCCTGTAGAATGCATTAGGAATGTCCTGAAAGTGATAATCATGTCAAGGAAATGAGATCAATGGATATTTTAATATTTGTGTAGACAAGCTGACATGCATTCTGTAAAGAAAGAAAAGCAGGGTGTTAGAAACCAAACATTGCAGGTTACCTCAACGAGACAAAGTTTCCGTGAAGACACTGCACCGCCAGAGAATTGAAGGGCGGGATACCGATTTGCTCTTGTCAGGAAATCTTGGAAGAGAGTGGTCTGTGATTGGCTGACAGGTCCGCCCAGCAAGTTAAAATCTACCAATGAAAATAGAGTTCAAATCAAAGACAACAACAAGAAACAAAAAGTATTTAAGAAATATTTAAACACTAATTTTGTTGAATACATCAGGTTGGGGTAGAGGTTCTTTCCTCACTTTTCACCTGTATAGACCTCACAGACCCGAGCTGTCATGTCTCTACCTGATTAAGTGGGTTTTCCCATAGAATATTTGTCTGGGGTTTCCTCCCACATCTAAAAATGAACATTACTTCTTTGTCTACTCTTCATAGCTTCAATGTTCAAATAAAAATGTAAAAAAAATCAGAAATTGCTGGTAACACGGACGATACATCTTTAATTTCTAACAAGATCCCTAAAACGTGTGTGTACAGATTGCCATACCCTGTCTTTCTTGCATCATTCTATCTGCATCAAATGTTGTTGTATTTGGATTGGACCATTCCTGTACATCCATATGTAGCTCCTTAGCCAGAACACGGACAGTTGCAGTCTTACCTGCTCCAGCAGTGCCAGTCAGGAGAAGGATAGGGGCTTTCTATAGGGAAAAAAGGTACAGGTTGTCAGTTGACAAATCATGGGTGTTTCGATACCTGTTTTGGACACTTTTTGGTTTATATGCTAATAGCAATTTGCATATTCATGAGCATCAGATGCAACATCATAATTGATTTGAGAATACAATATATATATGACTGAATTCCTTGTCTTTTTAAAAGTCAGTTCTCTTAATTGTTTGTGTTGTTTTGTGTGGCTACCGATCAGTAAACTTATTGAGGTATTGTTTTCTTGGGCAAGGTTTGGGGTTTTTTTGTGCGTTTACTGTGCTGCTGTGACACCGAGTTCTTGTTGTGTTCTCACAAAACAGCGCACTCATGTGTCAAGGATTAGCAGGAACATGTTTACAAATCTAAACTAGTCTTGGGCATTTTTTCGGTAAAACCGAGTAGTCTCGTTTTTTTTTTTTTAAACCGACACCGAACCAAGGGATTTTTACTAAACCGAAATACCACCAAATTCGGTTTTCAAAAATAAAACCGCGGTTTTATAAAATCATCTGTTTTTGAGCCCCAGAGCGGGGCAATTTGTGGAGTGTCGTGGCCGAGCGGTCTAGCGCACCGAACTCAAGTTCTGGTGTTGCCAGCAGCAGGGTGTGGGTTCGAGCCCCGGTCGTGACACTTGTGTCCTTGAGCAAGGTACTTAACCATAATTGCTTCGTCCTTCGGATGGGACGTAAAGCCGTAGGTCCCGTGTGTGGTGTAATGCACGTAAAAAAGAAATTAATAAAAGAATGCGCCTTGAGCACCACTTAGTTGGTGGATACGTGCACTATATAAGTCCACACATTATTATTATTATTAATTTATCCTGACAGTCAAGGTATACTTTTACTGGTACTCATTGTATCTTTGTTCTTCGGTGACGATTATTAACTCTTTCTATCCGGAATTATTTCACGCGTACGGACGGAATTGTTTTTATTGTTGTAATTTGATACTGTAAACAATCAAGGTGAAGTGTGGAAATTATTAATAATTTGTTTTGAGTATTGAAGAGAATAAGGTATCAAAATAAAGGTTATGACTCACTGAGTGTGAATATTGAGATGGGGGTCATCTTGGGATTACTCATAATGCATTGCAGCCATCCAAATATAAACTAACATTTATCGCTCTTGAGAATAAAGATCAATAAAACTACAAGTTATTGCTTGAATGTATATAGATATATGCATTGTATGAACAAAAATGTGGTTTGTTTATCTCAGAATGTCAGGGCAGGTAATATTACCCATAATGCCTAGTAGCCCCCTGTTTATATAAAAATAAAAAAATTTACAGCCTTAATACAACATACTTTATCTTGTTTCTGTTATGCAATAATGTAAACAATCTCAAGCATGCGCAAGAGGTCAGAGATCAGCTCCGTACTTTGTTTTCGACGCCATCTTGTTGTTCACGTTTTCCAAAGTATCCATGTACATGTGATTGTGAGAAACCTGTGAGAATCCTTTAAGTATTTCACCTTTCCGGCCTGTCGGAGTCAGTCCTGGTCGACGATAAGGGTGAGTTAATCATCACGGAATACTATATTGGCGCTGCGAGCAATTTTCGAACTTTTTTGCATGTTTGATTTGGGTTGGACATCCACTCGGTGTACGAGCCAGGTCGAGAAGGGATTTTTCTCGTAGGGGCTTAGGTGACTGTAGCGATTTCTACGCACACAACACGACACGAGTCTTCGATAGCTCCTGCATTTCTGTGACATTTAGTTCGCCTCATGTATCACACACGTTTTGTTTTTCTTCGATAGACAAACAAACTGTCTATAACTTTGGGAATTATCCACAATAAATCGATAGTATCAACAACAACAAAAAGAAAAAAGAAAGACTGCCTATTAACTACTGTTCACATAGGGACCTGACCACTGTGCCAGGCATTGGGGATGCCCTTGCGGAGAGGATCATGGATCTACAAACTGCTCATGGGGATGTCACGCCCAATATGCTCGCTGCCCTTCCTTATATACGGAATGTGCTAGATATGCTGGACTCCTTTGACTTTAAACCCTACGTGTCCATTTCGGACAAAATGGCAAGTGATACTGCACCATCTCGCATGCCTTCTGTCTTCCATACGCCGGCCTCTCACGCTTCTCACTGAGCAGCTCCTTCGGATGAGAGATTTTACGGCAGGCCATTTAAATTCGACTCTCCTACAGTTACGTCGACTAGGTCATCATACCCATTCGACCGCTACCCTCCACTGCAACTGCCTCCAGATTATTCTTCCCAGTCCCAGTCACGGGATTTCCGACAGGGTCTTGAGGGCGCTCGCATGACTACCAATGACATCTGGCATGACACTCCCACTCCCGCTTGGTCGACCAAGCCGGCGTGTTCAAAATGGAGGGAGGATACACCGACGCATAGAAACCCCACTCTGCCAAAGACTATTACATACAATGGCAAAAGTAGTTGGCAGGCATTTTTTGCAAAATTCACATCTTTTGCGGATGAATGCAACTGGTCAGCGAAGCAAAGGAAAATAACTTGTGCTGGTGTCTGGAATCTAAAGCGAGTGAATTCTATGCCCTGCTGAGTGAACATGAGCCGAACTTGGAGTACTTCGACTTGGTCAAGAAAATGGAAAAACGGCTTGGTTTGCGCGACTTACCAGAGGCTACGCAGATGCAGTTCAACTATGCGAGGCAATCGGCTGAGGAATCAATTTTAGACTGGGCCGACCGTGTGATCTACCTAGCAATGCGTGCATTCCCGGGTCTGCCAGAACTCCATGTGCAGAAACAGCTTGTGTTGAAATTTTGCCATGGATGTTCGGATCGTGAGGCTGGTGAGTATGCAATCAATGTGAGGCCCTCCACCATTGAGCAAGCAACAGACCACGTCAGGTGGTTTAAACACACTCAACGTGCCATATTTGGCCGAGCGAGGAATGAGGTGAAACAGATGTCGTGCGCCATGGATGATGTGCCAGAGTTGGAGGCGGAGCTGCGCAAGGTCGACATCAACAAGGGCATGTCATTTTTTGGATGATGTGGTGGTGTTAGGAAAATCACTCCCTGATCATTTCAGCAATCGCCGAGTCGTCTTGCAGCAATTCAAAGATTTTAGGCTGAAACTGAAACCCAAAAAGTGCGCTCTGTTTCAGCTTAAAGTGGAATTTCTCGGCAGAGTTGTTGATAAGAATGGCATGCAGTTACGAGAGGAACATGTACAGGCAGTGAGGGATTGGCCGGTGCCAAAAACTAATAAACAGGTCAAACAGTTTCTGGGACTAGTCAACTATCACCGGGTCTTCATCAAAGACTACGCTGCGGTGGCAGTACCACTCTACAACATTACGGGAAAACACGCATTTACTTGGAATCCCGAACACCAACAATCCTTCGAGGACATCAAAGGTCTTCTTACTTCTGCTCCGGTTCTTGCAATACCCAACGCAGTTGATAAATTTATCCTGGATACCGATGCCTCTAACACCGCCATTGGAGCCGAGCTGATCCAAGTCCAAGAGGGGCAGGAGAGGGTCATTGCGTACGGGAGTGTTTCCTTGTCTCCAGAACAACGCCGATACTGTGTCACTAGACGCGAGCTGTTGGCGGTGGTCAAGTTCACCAGGCAGTATCGCCATTATCTGCTGGGTAAACCATTCTGTGTCCGAACTGATCACAGTAGCCTCACCTGGTTGATGAACTTTAAGGAGCCCCAAGGACAAATTGCCCGATGGCTGGAAGAATTGAGCCAATACAACATGACAATTGAACACCGACCCAGTAAAAAGCATGCTAATGCGGATGCACTCTCCCGAATACCAGACAGTACAGTACCAGGGACACCAACACACTGTGAGAATTATAGATTTGGCTCTGCGCTCAAGGACCTCCCATGCCATGGATGCAACTACTGCCGCAAGGCTCATCAGAACTGGGCTCATTTTGTTCATGCAGTTGACAATGTTGTGCCTTTGTCGGGTAAACCAAAGCATGTTAATGCAGCCACAGTAGATGCCCCGAAATACTCAGATTGCTGTGTTACACATGTGGACACATGGCCCAAAGACGGCAATCAAATGATGACAGTGGATGACCACTATTCTGTTGACGGTTTTGTCGGGATGGTTGATGCGGAGCCGGTGGATCCCGCCTCGGGCGAACTTCTGTGAGAGGAACAGGAGAAAGATCCTCAGTTGGCTCATCTAAGGTGCTGGCTGTTAACTCAACCAGAACCTAATGAGGGCACAGTGATGTTGTGGGGTCGAGCTGAGAAATACTTGTGGATAAATAGAGAAGTATTCGAAATTCATGATGGTCTCCTGTGCAAGAAAATGGACGACAACAGATTGCTAGTGGTGCCAACAGCTCTTCAGAACCGAGTCAAGGAACTGAACCATGATCTGCCCTCCGCAGGACATGCAGGAATCGACAGAACCACTGCAAAGATGAAGTCCAAATACTTCTGGTTTGGAATGACGAGGGACATAAAAAACTACATCATTTCTTGTTCGGTCTGCAACCAAAACAAGAAAACCACCAAATATGGCAAATGTCCGATGGTAAATTATCATGCTGGCCTACCCATGGAAAGGGTTCACCTCGACTTTATTGGACCATTGCCGAAGACCGCCGGAGGCAACGAGCATATACTCATGATGGTAGACCAGTTCACTAAGTGGGTGGAGTGCATACCCTTGTCCTCTCAAACAGCAGAGGTGACTGCCCAGGCTGCAGTGGGGGAGTTTTTCAGCTGGTTTGGATACCCCTTGCAGGTCTTTACGGACCAAGGCAGAAATTTTGAGAGTAAGCTGTTCTCCAATATGTGCAAGGTTCTGCAGATCCATAAAGCAAAGACGACCCCCTACAGGCCCTCCGCAAATGGTCAGGTGGAGAGGTTCAACAGAACCCTGATGGACGCTGTCAGGTGTTCCATTGGGAGTTCCCAGGACCAATGGGACAAGTACTTGCCACAAATTGCTGGGGCCCTCCGGTCGACAGTGAATCAAAGCACTGGATTTACCCCAAATCGCTTGATGTTGGGACGAGAAATCAACCAACCTGCTGAGCTTGTATTTTCCCTGCCCTCCACTGCAAAACACGCTCGCTAAACCGATGAATACTGCATGGATTTAACCAGAGCTATTGAAAGGGCTCCTGACGTTGCACGTACAACCTTGCAGTCAACCCAAAAACGGATGAAACGTGACTATGATGTGCGTGTTCGGGTGAACGAATACCAAGAGGGTGACATGGTCAACCTACTAGACACAGCCGCTATAAAGGGAAAGTGCAAGAAACTCTCTCCTCCCTGGAAAGGTCCTGCGATAATTATCAAGAAGCTGTCTCCCTACCTCTACAGGGTAGAATATAGAAATACTATTTTCACAGCCAACCATGATCGCCTCAAAAAATGCAATGATCGGGATGCCCTGCAGAAGTGCACTGGGACCCGCCAGAAGAGGACCACAGCCGAGACATATTGTCTATGCAAAGAGCCAGATGATGGTAGCTTCATGATCCAGGGCACGAATGTGACAAGTGGTACCACGGGAAGTGTGTGGATGTACCACCGGAGGAAGGAATGGCCATGGCCACGTATATCTGTCCAGTGTGTACGGGTTGACCCTCCACGATTGGCGGGTATGTGATGTAATCCAGAAAACGGGAGGGGAGTGTAGTAGGGCCATCTCGGGAACACTCCTACTTTCACGACATGGACTGGTCCGGTCCATTTGCATACACTGAACATGCGCAGGAGGTCAGAGATCAGCTCCGTACGTTGTTTTCGACGCCATCTTGTTCACGTTTTCCAAAGTATCCATGTACATGTGATTGTGAGAAACCTGTGAGAATCCTTTAAGTATTTCACCTTTCCGGCCTGTCGGAGTCAATCCTGGTCGACGATAAGGGTGAGTTAATCATCACGGAATACTATATGCCTATCGCTGTATCGCTATTGCTGTCGGTACATACGGCCTCAGATTCAGAGGCCTTACTGTCGTTTTTACCCTGAAAATCATTAATTCCGTCGCTGTCAGTGTGTTCAAAGTCAACATTGTCTCCATCATCACTGTCCACGTTATAATTCCAAGAAAATAGCAAGCGTTGTGCATCGTCTGTTGTGAGTATCCCGGAGGCCGCCATTTTTAAATACAACGTGTGTGTAGACAGCATGTAATCAACGTTAACAATAAACAACTTTGCGAAGTTTCGGAGTATTTCGTCTGTTCTCGTTGTCAATAATCAACATTTATTAGCTAATTTGCATTGGAAGTACATGACCTCGAATTCTTATTGGCCAAAACAAGACCAGTTGTCAGGTGATGACGTTTGAGCCTTTTAAAAGGCTTGTCGTCCGTACGGGGTGCGCGCGCGAGTCCAGAAAGAGTTAAAGCAACGTGTTTCCCGTGATCATTAGGATCCCTGATGGATGAATTGTTATTTAAAGTCCTATTTTTAGCACCCGTTTGCCCGCAACATACCTTGGTTCGGCACAAAGTATTACTATACAGTCCATTTTCATAGTTTACAGAGTGCCTATGAACATTCGTACAGTCAAGGTCCCGTATAATAATGAATATGCAACATAGTGAACATATTCATAAGCAATTGAACAGCCAATAAGAACAATATATATTTGTTCCCTATGCAAATCTATCCAATCACGATGCGTAGAAATAGGCATGTGATCCTCAAACACTACCTGTGCACATTGCCACACAGTCATCAGCACAACTCGGTCTAACCGTGGTCGCACGTGGTATGTGCATGTGTACATGTACATGTTACTTGTTAGTATATGTGTGTGTACATGTAATGTGTAGTGTATTCCGTTCTCGCTGGGAATTCCCTTTCAATTTATTTTCGTGTTGATAAATCTTTATGAGTTGAATTTCCCGATGCTAGTATATTTTAAAATGAAGAAATTATGGCCCAGTGGAATAAGATTTGTAAATATAAAGTAAAAATAACCAGGATTTAGTACAGTCTTTATGATTGTGACTAGCCCGCCGGACTACTTTGAAAGGCGTTTTAACCCGTCCACTGCCATTTTAACTGGCATTTGGCTAGGCCAGTGGACTACTGTAATAGGTCAAACCTTGGTTTATGTTTCATAACAAAAAAATATAGAATTTTTTTATTCATACAAATTAATACGCAACAGTGGAATAAATAAGTAACATTTAAACACTTCTTTTCTTAAAAAAACAATCACGGTAAAACCGAAAACTGTGTTTTTTTTGGTTTAAACTGCCCAGAAGCATGGATATTTGCTAAAATATATATCTACATAAAATTGCATTTCATAGGCCCTTTAAATTAAAATGACATTCTTTTGAGAAATTCTGCCTTGTAAATAGTGATTATTAGGTGAATAACTGTAATTCAGTTTCCTGTAACGGCACACATTTTCATGCAGCTCTACGGACTTGTTTCAGGTCAAGAGATTTGACATCAGAAACATGTTTACAGTCACTGTTGCCAGAACACATCCCAGATAGGGATACAAGTCATGTAGTTATGACAGTAACATTACCTGTCCAGTTGCTTTTCGTCGTTGCTCTATGTGTCGTCTCAACCATTCTTCTACCTCAGCTATTTTCTTCTTGTGCACAGCCAGTTCACTCTGTATAGCCAACCATAATAATAACAATGATGTGTACTTAATATATAGTGTATCCACCAAACTTGTGCTCAAGCCACATTTATTATCACTTTCTTATGAATACTAATTCACCTTATTCATGAGTTAGTCATCTTATGTTTTATTCCCCGAATACAAGAGATTGTGTATACTTGTACACGCTCATTATAGTAACCTGCCTAATTTTGTCTGTTTGCAGGGGCAACCTGCCTTTCAAATGTCATTGAATTTTAAGTAAATTACTGGAAATAGCTACATCCATGGTACGATAATTGAAAGGTGGTGGGTGATGAGAGGATGTAATGCAGCAGTGACCATGTCCGGTTTGTATATAAAATGACTATTTAATCATTTAACCCTCCTACTATTGCTGCACTTTAGCCCTCCTACAATCAGTGCAATTTTTGAAACAACCTATTCAGGCCACTCCAAGCCATTAGCTGTTGCCAGTGGCCTCCTATGGTTACCCTTCTGTGCACTGTCACACCACTGAGATTACAGGGTCAAGTGGTCTCCCATCAATACATTGTAGGCCATACCTAATATGTTCAAACATTTACAGTGGCCTTGGGTGGCACACAGTTGATTTTGTAAGATTACTTGGAAAGGACAGCAGGCTTGTATATGTATGTACTGAAGGTTGCTTAAGAACAGAATTTAATGGACCGGAGTGGCCTCCATGTGTAGAAGGGTTAGTGGGAAGTTGCTACAGAGGTCAAAACCAGTCAACTGCCTGTTTTGACTGTTGACCCAAATGTGCACACAGGAGCATTTTTTTGACTGGCTTTTACTGTCATTTTTCGACCACCCTGAACAATACCAGACAATGCTTTTACCAGTCAAAAATGGTCGACTCATTTTGACCTGTAAATGTACTTACTACACTTAAGGTTTGACAGTGTTCAACTTTTAAGTGCACTAGATATACCTTGGCAAGTATTTTGACTGTTTTTGAACCTTGTAGTAGTAGAAGGGTTAACTGCCATAACTCTGGCTACATCACCAATGCATTTGTATGTATAGGGACCATAAAATGGCGCAGCTAAATGCCCTGCACTCGATGCTGAAGTGCATTTCACCACTGGAGGGCTACCATGAGCATAAAGTACATCTATCCAACTGGTATGATACTTACTTGTATCTGTGGGGCATGCCTGTCCACCCATGAATCCATCTCAACTTCCTTTCGCTGCTTTCCCTTGTCCTTGGTTCGAATCCTCCAATGGCCATCCTCATGTCTGTTTCTCTTCCGACCCTGCAACTGGGGGAGTGTGTTCGTCTCCTTTTTGTCACGGGTAGATTTAGGGAGTTGTGTGGTTTGTCCACTGGCATGGGAAGAGACTTCAAAGTCATCGAATGACGGTGATACCCATTGCTGTCTCTGGATGATGGAAGACATTAAAGGGAAGGCACAACATTGATGATATTAACAACACTGACATTTCTACTAGTATTTTTTAACTTTCCGGCACATTTTTGAAAATGTTGAAAATCACTGGAAGTTTTCCTCCATCGTTTACTTTACAACCTTCCCAAATCTCAGATTTTAACAAGAGCTTGAAATGCAGACAACATTGGGGGCTGCCATGTTTGAAAATAATCGACAGGCTATGCATGGTGCTACATACATGTATCATATTGATTACAGGAGCTTTTTTTTTCTTCTTTTTTTCTTTATTTTTTTTGCATTAAGATAACGATGTGTGAAAATTTTATGTGCATTTGTTATGGTAGTATGTTTTTATTAATTTTGCCCCTTCAATCATGAAAGTCTTAAAGACCATATAAAATGGTAAATATTTTTAACCCTATTTTAAAAAGTAATTAATTCTAAGTAGGAATCACCAAAAATAAGACTTTCATTATTTTTATTTAACCCTTAAAAAAACCTATGAAAATGTACTTCGCCACTACCGCTAACGACAGGCCCGAAACAAAAGCCGTCGGGGACACTTTCACTGAGCCTATTTTGATGACGTACATTTACGGGAGGGCGAACGCTACAACTGTTTACTGCAGTACGTTTTGTACACAAAGCATATATTACATTGTGTACAGCTGCAACAATAAGTTTACCAACTACGACTTCTGAAAGTGTTTTTGAAGAAGTTTCCAAAAGTAGTACTGACCAATTGTGTTGTTCATCATCGTCATTTGATGGAGATTATACTGTTGCCAAAGTTTGTGATATAAGTGACATAGAATCGTATTAATTAAGCCCAGAATGGACGAAATCCGGATGAAATCCAGGCGAAAATGGCGAAGCCAAAGGAAGATCTCGAGTCCGGCATAAGTGCACATAATGGTACCCTATTTTTCTTGCTTTATACGAACAAATATTCTAAGACCAACCAAAGTTTTGAATGTCCAGTATTTGATTCATTGAATTTTGAAAGGAAAGTTAATCGCACTGCAAAATGTGTCCAAATTGTCCTTGTTTTGTGCCGATAAAAAATAACCTTTTGGTGATCTTGCGTGATCTCGTGCTTCGGTCGACGTGTTATTGTGCAACAATTGTTCGGCACGATAGCGGGGGCCGTGTAAACACGCTCGCATGGGTGGTTGGGGGGGGGGGGGGACTCGTAAACCTGTTCCACATTTTTGTCTTTGTCTCCATTGAAATCTGTAACGCTGTGGTATACTAAGATTTCTATAGAACAATTACCTGGCAGACCGCTGGCGAATCAAGATTTCTATAGACCAATTTCCGTGCACCATTGTCCCATCGGTACCACTCGGATCATGGAGGCCATGCTCGGATGACGTGTAAATACGATGAAGAATTCTTTAGAGGGCTCGGTGGACTTCTAAAGATGCAACACAAAATACGCCCTCCTGGCTATAATTCCCAAGGGAAACTCGCCAATTTATCTGCTAATAAGCTAAATGGGGGTGTCTCGTCTTAGTTTCATTGACATAACCAAAAAAAATTCACGCAAACAAAAACGTGTTTGTGTGGGAAAAAGAAGCCCGCACAGGGGCCCAGAAAAACTTTTTTATTCCCGACGCGAACTGGTTAAAGAAAGAACTAACACAAAATTTTATGTTCTCTAAGATAAAGAATTACCTGGGATAACTGAGAACTCTTGGCATTCATATCGTAAGTAGGGACGTCTTTTACAGGGTACAATTATTCTGACAATATTCTTCTTGACGAATTTCTGGTATGCACTGTCTTGTCAAATTATGGCAACACAAGTATTTGCTGGACATCTGTATATTTGGAAGAAATAACAATTTAAATAAAGACTCTGCATATTTAAATACCATATATGTTTCAGTACAATTTCAGAGAACTGTGCCATGCTGTCACCAAATACCTTTGTAGTTTTTGTAGGTTTTTGTTTGTACTGTGATAATGTGTTTCTTATTTTGTGAACACTAGCCCGCCGAACTATCAAACCTGGCAGATTTAGAAGTTCTTTTGTAAATTCACAAGTCTCGGGCAAGTAGACTAGTGGTAGGGTTTTCAGTTTGTACATGCTTGACCGAAGCCCTCCACACGCACAGCACATCGCCCGCAACAAAAACATCAAAATTTTAAATCAAAAATGTTTATTACTTTTACCTGTCGAAATCTTACATGCAATAGCTCATTGGAAAGCTTATAGTTTCAGCTATCCAACAATGCACATATAAAATAGCAATCGGAAGTACGTGCGAAAGCCTATGTTTTTATGAATGAACCACTCTCGTCCCGCCCAGCCTTTCGCGAAGTGTTCCGAGATTGGGCGCATTCGGCCCGTAAAATTTGCCACGCTCTGCTGAGGGCATCCACTTCGGAGCTGTCTCCGTGCCCGAGTGCATTGTGATTGACATGAAAACGGGTTTCCCTATTGAGTCAAAGGGCTCCTTTACATACCCATGCTTGCTCGATCTCCACAGCTACTCTACAACCGAAGTTACGAAGAGATAAAAAGTAAACACCATTTTTTCGAGGTGAAATCTTCAAGTTGAAAGGTAAGAGCGGTGTCTGAATTAATTTTACACCTCTTTTCTATCATATGTGAAAGTTTTGAGCCGTAATTTTGTTTAGTTTTGAGCGGAGAGTGTATTTTTTACACGCTTTCAAAAGCTCTTTTGAGGGAAACGAGCACGAACGCTGTGCGTGTGTATCACGGTGTGTGTAGGCTGATTCAACGGTTTTGTTGCCATTAGGGATGTACACAGTGTATGGACAGTCGCGCTTCATCGAATGCTGTATACTTGATTAGATAAAACAGGATTCCTCAAAACTACTCGTCCGATTTTCTTGATTTAAAAACCATTGTATTTCTTTCATCAAGACCTTTAATTTGATATAAATATTGAGCATATTGGTTTAGGAATAATTTTTCACCTGAAAACCCTGGTTATTTTGACCCCTGGATGTTAACAAAACTAATAGGACAATCATATGTGACTTTTACATTGGATACTAACATCTCATCATGTACAGCTTGATCGAATGTTAGGACCCAATGATACAATTATCGCAGCTACACACAATGAGTCTTTTTTCACAAGAAAGAATGTACAATGCAGCTGCCACTTTTGTACACGCATGATTGTGGTTTAAACAGATAACAAAATAGCCAACATCTCACAGGATGTGGACAAATTCATTAAATTCATTACTAACCTAAAGTTTATATTAACCCTAACTCCCTAGGCATTGTATTAAAACAATAAAAATCCTTTAAAATCCTCCAACTGGCTTTGTTGTCTAGGGAGTTAGGGTTAAGCTTTGGGTTTTTGGAAAAGTTGTAAACAAACGCACACATTTGTGCACCAAGTCAGTGGAGGCGAAAGGTGATCAGCAAGAAGTTGGAAGATTTTTTACATTTTATAGCAAAATTATGAGAAAATTATCAAGAAATCAGTTATAAAGAGAACATTTTTATAATTAAGAAAATATTTTTCCCCCAGGAAATTATGCAAATGGAGGAATTCTCCCTCTAATGTTAGCATATTTAAAGTTAGATTTTAAAAAAATAAATTAAAAAACCCAGAAAATTCAGTGATATTAAGTCATAACAGTTAAATATATTATTAGTATAGACTGAGAGAAAAGTGGCAGCTGTTAATCAAGTTAATGACTATTATTTTTGTATTAGGCCTAATGTTTGTTATTGTAAATGTACATTCCTTATCATAATTGTCCATTTCAGTTTTTTGTTATGCCTTGTTGAAGAGTGAAGATTGACGATGACAGTCTGAGTCATGTCACTGTTACTCATGTCAACCATGAGTATGACCATGTGTCAACCATCACCACCAGATAATTAACAGTAAAATCGATCATCATTCAATTATCATAAGGCCATGAGAATGAAAGTCATAGATTTGCGTCCACCGCCCGCATGTCCCGAAAGCTACCGCCTAAATTTTTCATTATTTGCCAAAAAAATCATTATTTGCACAAAAAAGGTATTTCCACCAAACAAATTTAGTTCCAAATCATCCACATCAGTAAAACGAAGTTTTTACCAAATTTCCACCAGTATGTGCGCTATAATCATTAGCACATGTTCTCTTACAGTTACAGTCTTAGTCCTGCGTACGTCATTCACAAAAAAGGTCGCATCACGCTAAAACTGTATGGTAAACTCCGTCCGATCCGCACCTGCAACTGTACCGCCTTCACATGCACAACACGTTCGCTGTTGAGCCTTTGTATCTTATGCCTGTGTGTGCGGCCCGCATGTATAATGATGCACGTATGTACACAGGCGACCATACGTACGGCGACACACACGTGCACAGGAATAGCCATAGGCCTAATCGATCATATCATAAATTTATTTAGCTGTTTACCTCTGTACCTACATACAATTAGTGATATGATCGACTAAACAACGACCGAAGATATAAGACATGAATGGTATTCTTTTAATCTCGATTTTACTATCAATAATTAATAAGGGAATTGTTGAAATGATCAAGCCAAACTATGAAGAAGTTAATTATCTTTGCATATGGTGGAATATGATAGATCGATAGCGCGATCATATAATGCGATATTTGGCGATTGACTGATTCACGTTCGGTTGCGTTCTCGTCGACTGTACACATGTAGTATACATAGTAGTCGTCTAGCCGCCAATATCGCTAGTGTGATGAGTCATACATATACAGTATGCTGTTCAATGTAGTGGCCTAGTCACCCTAGTGTGTCTTCGGTCGGTGTGATAAAAAACATGAAATGGTTTGCTGCTTTCTGATTCCTTGCCATCGGCAAAGTAATTCTGTTATCATGATTGAGTGTGTGCGTGTGTTATCTCACCTTGCTTGTAATAAGGCCAACTCAATGGAGGGAAGTTTGAAAAATCTCAAAGTGGGTATGAACGCTAGGTCAGTTAAAGTCATCGAGGGTAGGCCTATACAAAACCGATATCATTGTAGGCAGACTAACTCAATTGGAGAAGTTTAAATTGATCTCGCGTTTGATAGGTGGAGTCTTCATATCTTGTGATTGCGCTGTTAATGATCAATGGAAATAATGAATAATGAATAATGAAAAAAAAAAGCCACATGTGTTTTCGAAATTTCCCGGACGCAAATCTATGACTTTCATTCTCTTGGCCCTTATTATATCCTCAATTTACCCTAAATGACGCACCTAAGGTTATATAATCAACTGGACGGTAACTTACAAATGAAATTAGCAGTTTGGTGTTTCAGTTTGTTTCAGTGAAGGATTCTCTTGTAAAATGCTGAATTTCAATGCATGATCATACGCGTGGACGTCTTGAGCGCCGTTTTTTGAGACGCACAGAATTGTGGCCATCAGAAAATTGATGTTGGTATAATGACTCACTCCAAACTGTTAAAGTTGATAGGGGCACAGAAAATGTACCCAAGAAGAAAAACAGTTGAAATCATGTTTCATCTTATTCCAGATGGTTGTAAAATTGTTTTTAAACTTGAAAATAAAAATATTGTTTTCGATTTTTAAAATAAAATGGTATAATTTGGAGTTCTCAAAACTTTTAATCAATATTCTTGAAAGACCAATAAAATGGAAGGTGGTTAAATTTTTGGCAAAAAGTACTTTAAAACTTTGAAATGTGTAAAATTGCTGTTAACATTTTGTCAAATAAAAGATTTCTTTTCATAACCATGATATTAATGTTTCATTTTCTCAATAATTTTTCACTACCATCGAAATAAACACCAACGAATTAAGTGGTCTTCGTTCGCTTCTTCTATAAGGAATGTGTCCAATTTGAGGATCAGTATTTCTTTAAAAAATCAATGCAAATCATTCATATATTTTGGTTTCCACAGACAACAGCTTGTTGATGGCATAAAACAATAAAATCACAGATGTTCGTGAAAAAGAAATTGAGGTCATGTAAATCTCTTACTATTTGTATCTAGTATACTAGTAAAATCAGTGGTCAAACAACTTTTTCCACTTTCACAAGCACTAACTTTCCGTAGCAGTAAATCATACAATTTCACTATAATTTTTATTTCTGTAACAAGCATGACTTAGATAAGTTTATGCAACCTGTAATACGCCATAGTTTTGTAAATTTTCCGAGAAATGCTAAGCCAAAGGTAGGTGCGTCATTTCACGAGTGCGGCGAATTATGTACATGGACGATACAGACTTAGGCCATGAGAATGAAAGTCATAGATTTGCGTCCACCGCCTGCATGTCCCGAAAGCTACCGCCTAAATTTTTCATTATTTGCCAAAAAAATCATTATTTGCACAAAAAAGGTATTTCCACCAAACAAATTTAGTTCCAAATCATCCACATCAGTAAAACAAAGTGTTTACCAAATTTCCACCAGTATCATTAGCACATGTTCTCTTACAGTCTTAGTCCCGCCATGGAGGAAGGAAACTTCCTCCATGGTCCCGCATACGTCGTTCACAAAAAAGGTCGCATCGCGCTAAAACTGTATGGTAAATCTCTGTCCGATCCGCACCTGCAACTGTACCGCCTTCACATGCACAACACGTTCGCTGTTGAGCCTAATACTAATAAGTATTAGTAGTATGCCTGTGTGTGCGGAATGATGCACGTACGTACACAGATGAGAAGAAACAGCTTGTGATTGCGCTGTTATTAATGATCAATGGAAATAATGAATAATGAATTATGAAAAAAAGCCTCATGTGTTTTCGAAATTTCCCGGACGCAAATCTATGACTTTCATTCTCTTGCCTCTTGGCCTAAGTTACAGTTACAGTTACACTACAGACGTGACACAGTCAGTACACAGTATTCTCACCGACATTGTCTGAGACTGATGTTATGTCGAGAAAGTTTGTCGCAGTTTTAATTTTGTGGTACATTCTGTAAAACATCGAAAATCACTGGAAGTTTTCCTCTAAAATTTACTTACAACAAGCTTATCAATCTTTCTTAATCTTCGATTTTATCATCGACAGCTTGAAATGCAAACAACATTCCGTGGGGGCCGCCATGTTGAAAAATTATTTACAAGCTACGCATGCGCTTCATAATGTACACATCAAAGCCCTCTAGTGGTGAAATTGCACCTAGTTTTGTTGATGATAGCGTTGTGTGTATAGACCACTGATCTCTATTATACGAGTATAATACCAGAGGTATTATACTGAGATTGTACATGTACTAATTATATTAGTGACTGAGCTAAATTCTTCTGGCCGGGTGGGGTAAACCCCCTAAATTAAACATCGCTTAAAACAACACTTTTTATTATTATTTTTTTAAATTAATTAATTAATTTTTGTTTACTATTAACAAAATAATAATTGACATGCCTATGGGGGTGGGGGACCCCCCGAGGCTCCGCCACTGCTCTGAATACTTTTGAAAATGATTTAACAAGATAAAATTGTTTTGAGTTTGCAACCCAGGTCAACAAATCTGTGTTTTTTGTAACTGAACAACATCACAAATTCCGAAGAATAAATGCAAGGATTGATGAAAGATTTGAAAGTACAAAAATAACACCGATAAAAATGCATTATGTTCAGAAACGAACACAAGGAATTAATAAACCACGTAAAAAAAATCCCTTGCAAAACTAACGGAATACAGTGCCTTTTATATACGTGCTGTGTATTATGTATGTTCTTTTTGTGAGGATCAAAATGGCTGCCGCTTGCATGTAGGGACTTCACGGTTCTGTGCACGCGAATAGGCCGATGCACTATCCAGTGGTATACTAGACTTGGGCGTCTTAACTCGGAACTCGGAACTCCCAACGATATCCTCCTAAAACTTCCACGAGGGAACTTGACAAGGAGGTCAGGAGATCGAGAGCATTGGTGTCAGCGGCGTAGCCAGGACTTTTTCAGTGGGGGTACAGAGGGGGCTTGCTTTTCAGTGGGCGGCCCAGGGGGTATGGGTTTTCCCTTTCTTTTTCTTTTCTTTTTTGGGGGCACTATGAGGATTTTTCGTGGGGGCACCTGGGGGAAACTAGAAATTTGTGGGGGGGGGGCGGCACGAGTTTTGGAGTGTATAAGAGACAGCGGCGGCGCTACGGGGGGCAAGGGGCAAATGCACCCCCAGTTACTTTCTTTACGCCCTAATTTTTTCCCCGATGGCCTAAATTGAAATTAACCCCAAACCATTGCACCCACATTAATGCAATTATGTTCGCGCTGTAAATAATAAACTCAATTTCATCCATATCATTAACTTTAGCACCACCAAAAAGCCCCACCCCCAAAAAAAAAAATTAATAATAAAAAATAAAAAATAAAAAATAAAAAAATAAAAAATACATTTTTACTTTTTTCAAGGAAACTTTATTTCAAAATCCTTGAAGAATACAGTATATACAGAATTAAAAGGATTATTAATTAAATCAGTACAATAATGAAAACATCAAGTAAACTTGACAGTCAATAAATGGAATTATAATTAATCAATCAGTATAATAATTGAAACATTAAATAGCAATTAGCAGGTATCAGTAAAATTAAGCGGGGAAGGTGAGGACTCAGGGAAGGGAAGGAAGGGGAAGGAGTGGGGTCCACTGGCGTCTGGATGTGGGCACCTCGTGCCCACTGCCAAGTAGGCCCCTGTTGGGAAATGGTCAGGCCACCGGGGTGGGCGGTAAAAGGACACCACGTCCCGCTGAGGAGGGGCGGCGACTACCCACGCCTCAGTGACCTGGGGAGGGAGGGAAAAATTTAAATATTACAGAATTAAATCAACCATGATATTTTGTTATTTTGCATAGTAAAGAGAGTATCGTTGATGGACCATTTAAGGAGGAATTTGTTGAGAGAGTTGGTGAAGATATAGTAATTGTGCTCGAGAATGACTTTTGTTTTTAATCGGTGGGTCCATACTACAAGGGGGGAGGAGAAATTTGTGGTTCGATAAAGCCAGTAGATGACGTTTTTGAGACTTATTAGGAAATTTGCCAGGCACACGGTCTCCCTGCTTCGACCCCGGGCGCGAGGAATCAAGGCCCAGTAAAGGTCAAAGTTCAGCTTGATATCAGGAAGAAGGTGCGAAAGTAGCTTGTGCAGAAGGTTGAGGGCGGGCTGAATGGACGGACAGATGATGAATAGGTGATGGATCGTGCCTCTCTCGCCGCACCAGCCGCAGGATGATGGGATAGCAGGATTCAGGTGATGAAGGACGGTAAGAGACGGCAGGATGTTATGGAAGATGTTATGGACATCTCCCTCCTTCTTGGAAGTTGGCAGCTGATAGATTGCTTTCCATGGGATGTTGTGTGAAGGAGGGAGGAAACCAAGTTCATGCCAGTGGGTAGATGAAGACGAAAAGAGCTCGTTGACGTGGCAATTAAAATTTCCATAGATAGATTTGGAGGTTGCAGTGAGGCCGTCCGTTTTACCATCCAGGAAGACTTGGCCGGGTGATTCAGGGCGAGAGGCAATGGTGGAGAAATGAGGTGAGTCCTGAAGAAGTCCGGTGTTGTCGAAGAGTGACGGAAAAGATGTAGAGATGGCATGGTGCAGGCGAGCGAGTTCATTCTGTAGAATACGAAGTGAAGGGAGACGGAGACTCGAGGTTGGAAAGTGAAGATCTTCAGCATTCAGCCAGGTGCCTGTGTTCAGGTTGATGAGGTTTCTGACGAGCCCGACTCCACCCGCGAGGAGTCGAGCAGAGAGAACCGAGTGCCCGTGCAAGTCACTGATAAAAGGAGGGTAGATTAGGGGGAGATTTATAACATGGTTGATTGATTTGGCGGGTGTTTCAACTCAAGCTCCGAGTGTCATCCAAGCACGCAGGACCTCACTGTAGAAAACAGGCAGACTGGTGAGATATTTGGAATCGATATCAGTAAGAAAGATTTGGTAATCAAGATTCAAGTGTTTGTATTGTCGAAGAAAGTAATCCATTAGACAGAAACAAGGATGGGAATTAAATTGGAGATAACGTTGAATACGGTTGAATCTGAAAGTGAGGCTGCGTGCTTGGAGACAAGCTAAACCAAGTCCACCTTTATCGGGGTTTTGAAAAAGAAGTTGTCTTTTGAGGAAGTGTTTTTTGTTGGACCAGATAAAATCGACAAGCATATCTTGGAGTTCACCTAGGACGTTATTAGGACAGGGGAGAACAGCAATACAGTGAAAAAGTTTAGAGGCGACGAGTTGATTAGCGACAAGAATTTTTCCTTTGAATGATAGGGAATTAGAAAGACGGATCCAGGAGGAGAGAGTTTTTCGTAGTTTATTTTTGCATTGAACCCAGTTTTCTTGAGTGTAGGTGTTGTTATTACCTAGGTGAACTCCAAGAAAGGATAAACCTTGATTGTTCCAATGAAAAGAAACGGGCTTGTCGATTCTATCGGTCCAACAGCCGACCCATAGACCCTTGGATTTCTGATAATTGAGACAGGCAGCAGAGGATTTACCGGTACTGAATATACGATAGGCATTATTAATAATATCAAATCCCTCATCAGAGGTGACGAATATAGAAATATCGTCTGCATAAGCCGAGACTGAGCAGTATCTATTTGTATTAGGAAGAAGCAGACTTTTACCTGAGAGATCGTTACGTAATTTGTTAAGAAAGGGCTCAATGGCTATTGTGTACAGCAGCCCCGAGAGCGGGCATCCCTGACGTATACCCTTTTCAAAAGGAAATGATGCGGTCAAAGAGCCGCAGACTTTGATGTGGCTCTCGGCGCCGCTGTACAAAAGATCGAGGTAGGAAACAAATTTGTCCCCAAATCCCATGGCTCTCATTGTCTTGAAGAGGTAGCCGTGGTCAACATTGTCAAAGGCTTTTCTTTGATCAAGGTTGACCACGGCTAAAGGTAGGTTATTGTAATTACAATAATAAAGGGCGTCTCGGGTGAGATTTAGATTATCATAAATACTGCGTCCGGGGACACAGTATGATTGATCTTCATTGATAATATCATTTATTGATTGTTTTAAACGGTTAGCAAGCAGCTTGGCAAAGATTTTATAATCTGTGTTGAGTAAGGAGACAGGACGCCAATTGGACAGGTCAGAAAGGTCTCCTTTTTTGGGGATCAGAGTAATTATTGCTTTGTGAAAGGAGTTGGGGAGGGTACCAGAATTTGTTGAGAATAGGAGAACTTCAAACAGATCGTTTTTAAACAAGGGCCAAAAGGAAGAAAAGAATTCGGAAGTAAGACCATCGAAACCAGGAGTTTTGTTTTTGCCAAGCTGCTCGATAACGGCATCAAGTTCCTCGGGACGCAGAGGAGCATCAAGGTCCTCTGCGTCCGCAGGATCTAAACGAGATAAATCTCGTAGGAGATCTTCGAGGGCGCCCTCGTCAGTTTGAACAGAACTATATAAGTCTTTGTAGTAGTTGCGGCAATGGGTTTTGATTTCTGCGGGGTCCTCTGTGAGTGACCCCGAGGGAAGGCGAACACAAGAAAGATTTTTAGATTGAGAATGAGATTGCTCGAGATGGAAGAAATAAGAAGAACTGGTATCTACTTCATTAATATGCTGAAAGCGGGATCTGACGAGGGCACCCTGGGCTTTATTTTTCAAGAATACATTTAATTCTTCTCTCTGCTGTTGCAGAACTTTTTTAGTCTCTGGTGTGATGTCTGGCGTAGACTGAAGATTATCGATGCATTGATTGATATTTTGAAATATGCGACGTTTTTCTTGGGCAATTTTAGAACAATAACTCTGGGTAAGCTTTTTAATTTGAGCTTTACCCAGGTCCCACCAAGAAAGAATATTACGGAAAGTGTGTTTTTCTGTTTGCCAATTGGCCCAAAATTGTTGAAGGATCTCACGGTAATTTATATCATCAAGAAGGGAGTTATTAAAGTGCCAGTAGGCACTTTTGGTGGGATGGAGAGAGGGAGTGCTGAATACAAGAGAAACAATAGAATGATCAGAGAGCGAACAGGGAAAAATGGAGCAGGTACGAACAGACGGAATGAAACTAAAGGGGATATAAAAACGATCAAGTCTGGCTTTAGAAACTCGATCAGAATTAGTAAACCTAAACCAGGTGAATTTGCTACTAGAAGGATTCAATCTGCGCCAGACATCACAAAGAGAGTTTTTATTCATAGAATTCCTGAGAGCCATTGAGATTTGGGGTCTATGCTCACTCGGCTTATTCAGACGATCTATAAAAGGATTATCAGTACAATTAAAGTCAGCTCCGATAATAATGGCACCGTCACTACATTGATTACAATGGAGATCCATATCATTAATATACTTAAGAGCAAAGGAGTTAGATTGAGGAATAAGGACATTATAAATATTGAAAATATCATTATTAATTTTAACTTTAACATATAAAATAGATCCACTGGCGATAACACCGGAGGCTATTGCTTCGATATTGCGATGAATAAGTGTGGTGACTCCAGATCCCGGTGCACTCCCAGGAGCACAAATAGGGATGTAGTTGGGCCAATTTTTCCAGCAGGGGTGATTACTTTTAACGTTATAAGTTTCCTGAAGAAGAATAATATCATTTTTGGGGGCAAGAAGTTCAAAATAATCTTTCAGAGAGGCATTACGGGTGATATTGCAACAGCATCCGGTGTTAAGGGCATGGGCGTCAACAGGTGGGGGACGGGGGGGGACATGTTCCCCCCACTTTTGAAAGTGGGGGGATATCATATCGTTTGTCCCCCCCACTTTTCAGAACAATAATATAAAAAAATGGCAGGCATATGTTCGATTTTTTGTATCAATTGCTGACTCAAATAGAATCAAACTCGATATTAGTGAAAACAGCCATTTTTCGACTCATTATCAAAATCACAAAAATTAGAGGCAGACGAACCGTTGCCGCCGTGTATGCCTACTAGGTAGACCTATAACGTTACGCACGGAGACAGAGGAGGTGGACGCTTAATATTCCTGTACCGTACAGTAGGAACATATTAGAAGCCAGCCGCGCAGGCATGTTTTCCAACGCTGCTCACTATGCACAAACGGCGTGCGGTGCAGAATGCCAGCGACACTTTTTTGAGACATGCGCACTGAAAGCCAAAGATCGTATTGCGTGCGTATGTATTTTCGCCCCCAGTTCATAGCGTTATACGGGGCGAGCAGGTGATTAGACGTCGCTTGTTTCTAACGTTACTCACGCAAACAATCTCTAAGGGCAAGGGGTTACCCCCTCCCCTTAGATAACTCCCCAGGACACAGATCACTAATTGGGGCTCATGTCCCCCCCACTTTTCATAAGCTGTTGACGCCCATGGTTAAGGGTAATTAGTGACAGTGCCATTACAAAGGAGAGGGAAAATAATCTAACAAAAAAATCCATGGAAAGAGAGTTATTTAGCTTGAGTTTTTTTTATGAGTTTTTTAATCCTCTGCTGCATAGCATTTTGAAGGAGTGGGCTGTTACGTAAGGGCTTGAGTTGACGAACATGTCCAGGTATGTTATGGGTGAATTTGCGTGCGATTTCTTTACGTTTCCGTTGACATTTCACAGACGAGATGAATGCAACAAGGTCTTGGTGATTGAGAGGTTTATTGAGGGTTGGGAGGGAGGTAGGATAGGTTTCTTCCTCCTCCTCCCACAGAGACGAGTCCTCGCTGGCTTCATCCACGGAGAGACGGTCAGAGGTGGACATGGTGGTAAGAGTGGATGGAGCGGGGGAAGGGGTATTTGGATTGGATGAGGGATGGGGGGTTTCATGGGCAACTAGGGTAGGGTTAGGGGTGGGTGAGGGGGTGGGTGAGGGGAGTGGGGTGGGTTGGGAGGAAGGGAGTGGGGTGGGTTGGGAGGAAGGGAAAGGTGTGGCTTGGGAGGAAGGCATGGGGGTGGGTTGGGATGAAGGGGTGGGGGAGGGTTGGGTGGAAGGAACTGGCGATGTTGTGGGCTTTCGGGTGAAGTCTAGAGCTTGGGTCAGAGTGGGGGTGCTGGGTTCTGCGGGGGCAGGCGGTTGGGTTCTTTTCCTTAGTTTTCGTTGGGAGCTAGGAGACTTCAGGGGAATCAAGCGAGGACCGTCATCAGGGGATTGGGTAGGGGAGAATTTTCGTTTAGTCACGGCATCGGAATACAATTTCCTCGTTGGGCCAGGTGGAGTGCCCCAGATGAAATTGTTAGTGTCCATTTCGTCGGCACCGGAGGCAGAGAAGTGCCCGGCGTAGGCCCAGGCACCCCCGCCCCCGGGCGCTGCGGGATCAGAACCGGGGGATCCCGACAGAGATCGGGAGCCCAGGCGTGCATCGCTCACAGCTGAAGCCCCGGTAGAGGCCGGAGCAGAGGCCGGAGCGGCCGCAGCGGACCGGGCCTGAGCAGGCGTGTGCGTAGGTACACCTGCAGAGACCCCGGGCCCCGACGCAGGTCGGGGCCCAAGGTCTGTGCCGCCCGCGACGGGTTCGGCTGCCGGAGAGCCCGCGGCCTCCGACATGGGTCGGGGGCCGCGTTCGGGAGAGACTGGTTGAGGGTTTGAGGGTTTGGATGTTTTGGCAGGATGTTTAGGGTCGGACTTCTGATGCTTGAATGTGGGAGGGGGGGTTCAGAGCAGTGGCGTAGCTGCCTATGTTCGCCAGGGGGGGCGAATCGGATCCCAGGGGGCCCACCAATCAGATTTTACAGATTTTTAGGGCCCCTATTTACCTGCGGCCGTGGGCAACTACCCTTTTGCCCTTAGGCCAAAACAAAACAGATGTTGAGTTGCCCTCCACCGACCGACCCAAAAGTGCTGAAATCTCGGGTCGGGCTTTTTTTTTTTTTTTTTTTTTCCCGTCATTCATAGGCCTATTTATTAATGAAACTTACCAATTTTCTTTGTATAAAACATAATACGTTTGATTTGTGAAATTTTCCACTTTTTTAACCGGTAAATTTACCAGTACCCAAGACTCAATCTACATGTTTTCAAATCGAATGGCCCCGGCACTGACATGGTGCACTGCCTTCGCACACACTGTGTGCCAACGATTGCGACTCAAATCTACACGTTTTCCAATCGAATGGTCCCCTCACATGTTTTCCACTGGCTTCGCGCACTGTTTTGTATGTCAACGATTGCGACTCAATCTACACGTTTTCAAATCAAATGGCCCTCACACGTTGTGCACTGGCTCCCCGCACTGTACATGTGTCAACGATTGCGACTCAATCTACACGTTTTCAAATCGAATGGCCACTCACATGTTGCATGTTGAGCATTGCACGCAATATGGATGAATTTGCTGTGTCAATCACAGCGAAAAGTACAACAAAACTGCTTGGGATACTTTTATTCTGAAGCAAAATTCCTTGCTGATAGGTATACAAATGAAAAACATGGTATGTGGTTTCAGTTCCAATGCATTTCAATCTTAAAATGACAGTCAAGGAGAAAAAAAAGAAAAAAGAAGATAAACAAATCCCGACCGACCGACCCCTTCAAATATTTTCACTGGAGGGCAACTCAACAATTTTTTTTATTTGGCCTTATGTAAAAGCGGCCCTGTATACAGGGCCGGATTTATAAGGGGAAAAGGGGGCAATTGCCCCAGGCCCCCCTGCCAGAGGGCCCCCAGACTAAGGACTTCTTTTATATAAAAAAATTTAATAATTATAAAATTAGTTATATATTTATTTTGAAGAAATGCGGTTTATCATTCATTTTAGTTCATTTTTTATTTGTCATGTAATTTAATTTCTATGTCGAGGGGCCCCCGAACCTGAAGTGCCCCGGGCCCCTCAAGGTCTAAATCCGGCCCTGCCTGTATAGTCCTGCCTGCTGGTGGGCCTGTCAGTCAGTCCCATAAGCATGTGAAAAAAATTCGCATGTGTTAGGGGGGCCCACTTATTCTGGAACTGGAGCCAGGGGGGGCGGCCGCCCCCCTGCCCCCCCGCTAGCTACGCCACTGGTTCAGAGGATTGTCGGGCTTACCTTGTTGATTATCACGGGTGGGGGGTTTCTTGCAAGATCTACTAATATGACCGTACTCTCCGCAGTTGAAGCAGCGGACCGTCTCCGTGGAAAGAAAGACACGATAGTTAATACCGGAGAAGGAGAAAGTTATGCTGATAGGAGGGGTGATGTTTGGCTTAAACAATACCTGGACATGCCGACGAAAAGACATTACATGAGAAAGATCCTTGTTTTTCATTCCTATGGGTATGGGTCGGATAGGGGATACAACTTTACAAAAACTAGAGATATTTTGGACAAGGACAGAGTTTGGAATTTCGGTGTACACGTTAGAGACGGTCAGGCGAGTAGTAGGTTGAACAAGAGGGGAGAGCTCGAGAAATGAGTCGCCGTGCGTCAACCCGTGGGATATGGCGTCGGCGACATCATCCCTCGAGCTCAGGTAATGCCCCAGTCACATTTACGCCGATTGTAGGAAAGGCGCCCGCCCGGCGAGCTTTTTGCCTAAAATCGCACGGGAATCGGGGAAATCTTACGGTCACCGGCGGATCAATCGGAGCTATCGGCCGATTAAAACACGCCGCACGGGCCGCCGCCAACTTTTAACGCGGAGTTATAATTTTCCGATGGCCGGCAGACTTTTTTTCGATCTAACTCATCGCAAATGAACCGCAGGGGACCCGTAAAGGAGCCGTCCGATAGCCTAACGGCCACCCCACGACACCCGGCGGCATCGTCCGGTCATCAAAGGATTAATTAAGAGATTAGGAAAGGCTCGGGGTCACCTGGACCGTACGGTGTCCGGGGGGTCCTCCCGATGGCCTTATGGGCGCCGAAGGGTAATCGTACGGCGCCCGAGCGGTATCAAGAAACCGTGCGGACGCCTACCGATTAGTCACCGGCGCCAGGCCGGCGTCCGCGCGGGTATCGTGCGGGATACGTCCGGCCTCCCCCGTTCACCTGGCGGGCTCCGCCCAGGCGGAAAACATCGGCCGGGTGCCTCAAGGCCTCCGTACGGTGCCTGGACGATGTCCGTTCGACTTAATCGGCGGAAATCTAATTTGTTGCCGTGCGGCGCCCGTATCTAATGTGACCGTGACCAAGTGCAATTTGAGACATCCGGGATTTGTCTCCGATGGCCGGGACATCGGGTGACCGCCCGATATACCCCCTCTCCGCCCGGCGCCCGGCGGAAATGTGACTGGGGCATTAACAGTGATACGATTTTTGGAAATTCTACTCGCTGAACAGATACGAAGATTGGGAAAAGAACGAGAAAAGCTGGTGAGATAGTCATTGAGTGACACGTTTTCCACAGCTTGAAAAGCAATGCCATTGTTCCTGGTGACGCCCGGGAATGGTTCGGCACCAGGAACAATGGGATTGGTATGGGCGTCCGTGGTCACGCCTGGACGCCCAACAGTGGAGGGACCTGCCCGCGCGGCCATGAGGGCCAGCAAAGCAAAGAATCCAACAAGCATGAACCAAAAAATTAGTTAAAATACAACAAAATGAACAAATATACAGGGTGGACTTGATCTAGCAATATCTATATACAATATAATACAAAAATAGAGTGAAAACAAGGACCATACAAGGTCAGGAAAGCTAAAATGTAAGACTTACGCAGGAGCTCGAGAGAAACACGTCCGCACACACTATAAATAAATAAATAAATAAAAAATACACTTTCCATCGCCGGCAATGTTGATAAAATGTGGATTTATTTATCTTTACAAACTTGGGAACTTGCTAAATAAAAATGCATTGTCTGCCAAAAACCGCAAGCCGCCATTGTCACGCAGTTCGCACAACACGTCGCCCAGTATAGTACAAACTCTTATTTCTGGAGTGAATTGTAGGCCTATACATACAGTGCACACAACATAAACTTGATGTTCACGTGGAATGACGAGTGCTGTATACATGCCTATACTGTTAGTTGTTGCGCTTATAATAATAAACACGTTGGCCAAAAAGTTTGTTAAAATGGAGGTTAGAAAGTTTTGCAAGAAACCATTACACCTCTAGCGACCCATTATAAGCTTAATCTTGAAAACATAAACTAAGATGGAGCTAAGACAAGCAAAGCGAATGCATGAACCAGTGTTGGAGCAAAGGCTTTGATCCTCAAGGCCAAGGCTTTGACCCTCAAGGCCAAGGCTTTGACCCTCAAGCCTCAAGGCCAAGGCCCTCTAGTATAAAATTACTACGAATATAAAACATGTCACATCATAACGAATCGCTCAAAGTAAGAATAAAAACTTCACGTACAAATATATGACTGAGTAGAAGTTCAGGTCTTCGTGGATACCATTTAAATATAACAAAAAGAATGGTATGCTTCCATACTGATGTACATTAATCTAAACCGAGTATAACAAAAGGGGGATCTAAGGACGGCTGTTTTTAACTGATGTTACCTCGTTATTATGTAACATGAAAGTAATTTTATTTTCTGGGCCATCATGGTTAGAAATATTAGCATTACCTAAAACAGACCAGACTATATTCACCCAGAATTTGTCAAAAATCTTGGACCAAAATCCACTGAATGGCTTCGAGATTACTTCAGCACCTGTATCAAAGTTCAGAAAATCCCAAAAATATGGAGACATGCTAAAGTAATGGGAATTCTCAAACCGGACAAGGCCGCCGAAGACCCGGGCAGCTACCGTCCAATAAGCCTACTGTGCATAATCTACAAAGTGATGGAGAGACTAATATACAATCGTATCCAACCCATTGTGGATCCTCAACTCCCACCTGAGCAGGCCGTCTTCCGTACAGGACGCTGTACAACAGACCAAGTAACACTCCTCACAGAAGACATAGAGGACAACTTCCAAAAAGGTCTCAAGAACGGTGCTGTACTGGTCGATCTATTAGCAGCATATGACACGGTATGGCATAAAGGTCTTGCCCTAAAACTACACAAAATCATACCTGATAAAACCTTAGTAAACTTTCTCATGACAATGATCACCTGCAGAAGCTTTACAATGACGGTTGGCGAAGAAACCAGTAAAAAATGCTTCCTGAAAAACGGGGTCCCGCAGAGCTCAGTGCTCGCACCGATTTAATTCAACATTTTACACTGCTGACCTACCAACCACTGTCTCAAAGAAATACATCTACGCAGATGACAAAGCACTCCTAACCTCTGCCAAAAACTTTAACAAGCTTGAAACAACACTTGGCACCGATATGGAATCCTTAAGCCGTTACTTCAAAAACTGGAGACTCCGACTTAACATCACCACAACTGTTTAGCAACTAGACTGGCTAACTACAACATCAAAGTCGTTTGCAATGGCACAACCATCCCGTATGATGATTTCCCCAAGTATCTTGGTGTTACTTTGGACAGATCTCTAACATACAAAAGCCATCTCACACAGCTCGCACAGAAAGCCAACGCTCGCAACTGTCTCATTAGACAACTAGCAGGCCTTTCCTGGGGCGCAGACTACAACGTTCTTCGAATCTCAGCAATAGCTTTAGTATACTCTGTTGCAGAATACTGTGCACCGGTATGGGCAAGGAGCACCCACACCAGCAAGATTGACGTAGCCCTTAACAACACCATGCGCATCATCTCAGGATGTATCAGATCAACTCCCACTCATTACTCATCATCTTACATTTGGCTATGTTGAAATTCATGCCCCATGTGTCAGCCCATTCAGTTAGGTTGTTGAGATAATTCTGGAAAAGTTCCTCATCCATGGAAGTGGCAATGTTCCTGTAGATTAAGCAGTCATCTGCAAACAGCCCACCACCTTGTGGACGTCATTTATGAACAGGAGGAAGAGGCGGGGTCCCAGGACTGTTCCATGAGGTACACCGCTCATTACCGGATGATATGACGAGAACTTTCCATTTACAACTACACGTTGGAAACGGTTAGTAAAAAATGGTGCAATCCAAGTTCCCGTTTTACATCGTATTCCGTAAAGTTGAGTTTGTGAAGTAGTTTCTGATGAGAGACGATGTCATCAAAGGCTTTCGCAAAGTCAAGGACTGCAACATCGGTATGATTTTGGGCTAGATTATGCAAGGTTAAAATAAATTGGCTCTCACAGGATCTGCCCCTTCAAAAGGCATGTTGATTATCGGTTAGTATCTGGTGATGATCTAAATGACACATGAGTTGACTATCCACAATAACATGTTCTAACAGCTTGCAGCAAGTTGAAGTCAGGGATATTGGTCTATAGTTGGCAGTATCAGAAGGTGATCCTTTCTTAAAACAATGGTGTTACAGTAGCCTGTTTCCACTCTAATGGTAGTGACCCAGTATCAAGCGATCGTTGGAATATTGAAGCAAGAATATGTGCAATTTGTTTGGAAGCTATTTTCAGAGCTCTGTTTGGTAATTGATATGGACCTGCTGCCTCATAGAAACTTTGATGGATTCCAGTAGTTTTAAAACGCCATTGGTGGAGACTGTAATATCAGCCATGTCTGAATAGATGTCGTCTGACATTGTTGGTAATTTTTGAGATTTTTCCTTGTTAAAAACACTAGGCCTACTAAATTGGTTAAGTATTTCAGCTTTATCGTGATCTGAACGGCCACGTTGTTAACTTTCATTGTCTGCATTCCAGCGCTATTTTTACGTTGAGATTTAAACATAACGTCAAAATAGTTTAGGATCGTCGGAGGATGTGACAACTTCGATATGTGAACGACGAGCTTTACGTAGTTTGCGGTCGACCATTTTGCGAACACATTTGAACTTTTCCCAGTCTGATGGTTCACCACTCTTTTTTGCACGTACATAGAACTTTTCTTTCTTTCTTGTCAGACGCATTTTAAAGTATTAAAGGATATCAAGCTGGGTAAAATGGGATCTTGTCTCTGGTGGGATTTGAACTTCGGACCGCTTGTTTCACAGGCCGTCCCTATACTAACTAAACTATCAGTGATTAGTGAATGAGTGCGACACATTTAAGATGGGTTATAACATTTTGTTAACAACTTTCCTGTCAGTGGAGGGCGCTATACATATTTTATGGAAGGCGTTACTTATAGATGTCCTTTACTAAAATAATAAAATCTCAATTATTTGCAACTTTGTGTATGTTGAACATGACTGTTCTTGTTTTCTCTAAAATTAAAGCACGTGTACCACCTCAAGTTGCCCAGCCAATGAAGTGTTTTTATTGTGCAAAAAAATGTATTCTATACCTTTTGAATGTTATAATATCTGTCAAATACCATGGATTCAGTGACGTCATGGCGCAAAAAAGATAAATTGTTGACGTCAGAAAAAAAAAGATTTGTTGTTGTTTGCTGTAGACTACTCTTCAGCTTTTGCCTGCCTCAGTTGGACCTAGGGTGCTCTTTTGTAAACAAGTGAGATCATGTCCCGCCCCCGCCCCGCCGCATATGGATTTGTTTCACGCAAAATGTCAACCTAAGAACACAGGAAAAATCGAGAGTTTGTGTGTGTTGGTCTGTGTGAGAACCGTCCGTTCTGTGTGGGAAATTTTCGTTAGATAAAAATCTAAGGAATTTGGGCCATACCATTGTTCAGTACAGGGGTGGTTATTCGTCGTGTGCTCTCACAGAGAAATAGTACTACACAATACTGGTTACACTTTTGATTTGCCAAACTCGTTTTATTTACAAATCATAATTGTTTATCTCATATAACAGTAAATCATGGTAAATTATTTTTAATGTTTGGAGCATGGAGATCGGAGGGTAGTGTCTTTGAGTTGGCAAAAGTTTTCACTAATTACGATTACACAGTATATGAAGCGATTTAAAATCGAACATTATTTTATCACTATATAAAATGGCACAAGCAGACAAGAACGATGCTGTCTGTGTCATGTGTTCATATTACCACTTTTCCAATCAATGTAGTACAATTTCAGATGCTCAATTAAGACTATATTTTATTGTTAAAAATGAAAAAGTGTGGCCAGGCGGAATGATAGAACAACTCACTGAACAACCATTGTATACACCTGTATATCCCCTCCATTCATGCTTTAATCCCCCTAAAACAAAATGCTCTGACCCACACTGGACCACACACGGCATACCAAGGTTGATTTTTGACCGATCTTGAAACATGGTTGAGACATTTCTTCGATATTTTCTATCCCAAATATACCACAAAAGAACAGTATTTTAACATGCTTGAAATCTGTAGAATATTATCTTTACAACTACGTTGATAATTGGTCATATAAATGAAATCTTACCATGAAAACTTGGCTTCGAATCGGAGATGGTCTCAGTTGTGTCGTCTTGAAAATACAAATTTGGCGGGGTTTGTGTAGTAAAGAATATACTCCTTGAAACAGACTCTCCGATTGGAATGCAAATTTGACACAACCAAAGTTTATCCAATCAAAACAATTGTTAGATCATGATAAGGAGGAGGAAATGAGCTGTCACATTCCGGAAAGAACTTTTTTATAGACCATATAGTTCGTGAGTTACAATAAACAACATGTCAAACGCAAGGCAAAATTTCGACAAAAAACAGCCGTTACACACAAAAATACACCAAATTCAAAATTTTCAACCGGATTTTGACACAACCAAACTTCCACCCCTATATTTTTAACAAATATGAATAGTTAGCTGAAAGATTGAACTTTGTCATCCCGGAAAGAACTTTTTGAAAGATCAAGCCGTTTTGGAGTTATGGCCTCAAATGTGTAAAAAACACCCCCTTTTTGGCGACTTTTCAAGGATTTTAGCTCTGTTTACAGCCCGTGCGCTTAACTTGACACAACAAATTCATAGGCCACATCTTTATTAATCATAAAAATAACGCAGCGAAATGCCCCTGACCTTGGAGTTAAGTGCATGAGCTACGATGTACACGGAACGGTGATGGATCTGACATCAATATAGCGTCGTAAATTCATATGGAACGCTACAGCTGCCTTCGGTGCCCATATCGCTTCATTCGGCCGATTCACCATTTCATTCGGCCGATTCACCATTTCATTCTGCTATATCACCATTTCATTCGGCTACTCATCATTTCATTTGCCCCATCATCATTTCATTCGGCTAGTCTTCATTTCGTTCGCCTTTTCGTCATTCCATTCGGCTAGTCGTCATTTCATTCGGCCATTCACCATTTCATTTGCCCAATCATCATTTCATTTGGCTAGTCTTCATTTCATTCGGCTATTCACCATTTCATTTGCCCAATCATCATTTCATTCGGCTAGTCTTCATTTCGTTCGGCTTTTCGATCATTTCAAGTTCGGCTAGTCATCATTTCATTCGGCTATTCACCATTTCATTTGCCACCAAGATCAAGCTAGCCGCGGATTCAACCGCGGATTCAGCTGCAGGTTTTCTCACGGATTTAACCGGATCGGGTCAGTTTAAAAACTGGATAGATGTAAATTTAAAACCCACGATCAGGTTGGTCCAGTGCGTGTGAATACTGCACTCAATACGGTACGTTTCCACACGGCCGGGCGCAGGCGAAATGCAATGATGATTGCGCCCAGCCTCTGTCGTTAAAAGCGTAATCTTATAACGCCAAAACCACGATATGCCCTAAGGTGAAATGTCATCTCCATAATTCGTTAACAAAAGTTAACAAAAAATAACATTAAATGGGGCACAAATTGTTTTAACTTTTGACGAGTTGGTCACAAATACTCTGCATTGTTTAACTATACTTTATATACACGGCATATACCGGCGATAATGGTACATATTCTAGAGTCCCTTTAATTATGAAATATTAATCGTATCAAGCCAAAACCACGATATGCCCTAAGTTGAAATGTCATCTTTATAATTCATTAACAAAAATTAACAAAAATTTACATTAAAGGGGGCACAAATTGTTTTAACTTTTGATGAGTTGGTCACAATTACTCAGCTTTGTTTAACTGTGTAATATATACACGGCATATACCGGCGATAATGATACATATTCTAGAGTCCCTTTAATTATGAAATATTAATCGTATCAAGCCAAAACCACGATATGCCTTAAGTTGAAATGTCATCTTTATAATTCATTAACAAAACTTAACATTAAAGGGGGCACAAATTGTTTTAACTTTTGACGAGTTGGTCATAATTAAAGTGACGCTAGAATATGTACCATTATCGCCGGTATATGCCGTGTATAGTTACACAATGCAGAGTATTTGTGACCAACTCATCAAAAGTTAAAACAATTTGTGCCCCCTATAATGTTGATTTTTGTTAATTTTTTTAACGAATTATGGAGATGACATTTCACCTTAGGGCATATCGTGGTTTTGGCGTTATAAGATTACGCTTTTAACGACAGAGGCTGGGCGCAATCATCATTTCATTTCGCCTGCGCCCGGCCGTGTGGAAACGTACCGTATTGAGTGCAGTATTCACACGCACTGGACCAACCTGATCGTGGGTTTTAAATTTACATCTATCCAGTTTTTAAACTGACCCGATCCGGTTAAATCCGTGAGAAAACCTGCAGCTGAATCCGCGGTTGAATCCGCAGCTGAATCCGCGGTTGAATCCGCGGCTAGCTTGATCTTGGTGGCAAATGAAATGGTGAATAGCCGAATGAAATGATGACTAGCCGAATGAAATGATGAAAAGCCGAACGAAATGAAGACTAGCCGAATGAAATGATGATTGGGCAAATGAAATGGTGAATGGCCGAATGAAATGACGACTAGCCGAATGGAATGACGAAAAGGCGAACGAAATGAAGACTAGCCGAATGAAATGATGATCGGGCAAATGAAATGATGAGTAGCCGAATGAAATGGTGATATAGCAGAATGAAATGGTGAATCGGCCGAATGAAATGGTGAATCGGCCGAATGAAGCGATATGGGCACCGAAGGCAGCTGTAGCGTTCCATAAATTCATGCTGGCTTTGTTCGGTTAATCAAGGTTTTCAGCCTAATTAGTACCGTATCGTTACCGAGAAAAAGGGGAAAATGAATTCAGATTGTTTGTAGTCATTGCAACATGGAAGACAAAAATTAAAGTACGACATTGGTATTTGGTAATGTACATGTACATTCATTTAAGTTTTCAAGAAATGTATCATAAGTCGCCTTCAAAGGCGCCTTTTTTCAACCAGTGAAATACGTGACGCGTTTTTTTTTTTTTTTTTTTTTTTTTTTGCCAACAGGGAAATACCTGATACATTGTATACGTGGGGACCAAATTTCCCATATACAAAGTATGGTGGCTAGGAGAGGCCTCACAAATCGGGCAAACGTTCATGCCCCTATGTGAAAAAAGGTCATTTGAAACACAGCGTGGCAGAATTCCAGTCAATCAAGCAATTTTGGCTGCAATTGGACATCGTTTTAGGCTATAGCAAAAACGAAAACTGAGAAAACTAAAAATGCTGATGCGCGGGTCTGAGGAGTGAGGCGACGCGCACGGACTACTAGAAACTGGAGACTTTTTGGGGCCTAAAACTAACCTTTGAAAGTTTCAATAGGTAGGCCTACTCACGTTTTTGAGAAAACAACCGTAAAAAGTATCACATGTTGATTATTTGTTTATGTTTTACCGCAACCTTTTGTAAATTCGACATAACGATTCATATTTTCTCTAGTATTATGAAAGTACTTCAGACGAAATCATTCAAGACGGTTGCGACGTGTACAAACTTTACACCAAGTATTTGTAAGTTTTTTTAAAGATAATAATTAATTTGATTATCTTGTATAGTTACTAATGTTTTACCTTCATTTTAATAGGCCTATTGCTATAAAATGATAGCACCTCAGACAGATATTATTTCAAGGGATATTTGATCAACTTGGGACCCCAGGATGTAAGTTTCATGTCAGTCAATCTGTGATCGTTTATGCTCGGGTTCATGTGTATAATACTTCTTAACCAGGCTCAGTGGTCTTATAATCCTATAGATATACATACAAATTCATCCGAATAATGTGTTAAACACGTATGTAATTTTGGTATTATGTTGTTTATACCAGTACATTGTATCATTGCATGTGACAAAGGTTTAACGCCGGTGCATGTTTTCGTTTTGTGCAAGCGCAGCGGATAAAAACGACAGAGATCAGCCGAAGAGGAAACAGTTTGATGCTACCAAATCTCTGGGGCAAACAAATGCAACTTGGCGTGAATCGCCGCGTAAACAAGGGAGACAGAGACTTGTGACACAAACACGACGTGTGGGAAACACGGGAGCCTCGTCTGTCCACTTGCTCTTGGTACATGGTAGAAATACTAACCGATGGCTGGCACAAAGGTGAGTTGTTTTACTATAGGACTGTACAGGTAGCACCAACGCTAAAAATCTGATGATGATTTCACAGAGAATAATTATGGCAATCGAAAAGGGCATCATATAATGCATCTGGCAACATTACTGTGGGTATATTTAATTAATTGGCCCACCAGTTAGCCACACGTTGGTCTCATTGCCGCTAACGGCGGGGTTTTCTTGGAATTTTCTAAATTCCAGGCGCTGAAATTGACAATATTTGCAACTATTTTGACAGCCTAGGTACATTCCTTACATGTTGGACTATCTCGGCGCCCCCCCAAAAATGGTTATTTTACTTACATTTCGTGACATATAGGCCCGAAAAAATTACAAGACGATCGGCATTGTGTTTCAACGAGGACGGCCATCTTGAATGTATGAAGAGTGTTGAACAGGAAAACAACTTTACGACGGCTGTTTTATGTGTGCACATACTTGCTGTAGTGTATTTTAACGCGCGAAGTATTCCGTTTCGGGGTTGCACGTGTTGTCGGTAGTCTGAGCATTTTTATGTGCTAAAAATGTGATATAACTAATACGTAAAATTAAAATGAAATATTAATAAATAAATAAAACATGCCCAGTTCCTGGATTCAATTATTTACTTTAGTAGGGCATATATTTACCTTATTAATTTTATTTTGTTTGTGTGTCCACAATATAATTCAGCACAAGAAAAATGTTTAAAATTGCACCGTTCAGTGACAGGCGATAATGGACCGATCGAATCAAAATGAAGTGTTTCATGTTTGAGGATATCGCTGATAGGCTACTACTAGATAGCATATTGTTGTTTAACAAAATAATAATAGTAATAATATTATCAGTATTATTGATAATGATGGATGGCCAAAATGTTAATAATTGGGCCCATTCCCTGTAGCCCAGGAATTTTATTGAGAAATTCACGCCCCTAAATAGACCCAAACCCCGCTTGAACCATCTTTGCAATTTGTCTGTGCACACATAAAACAGCCGTCGTAAAATTGTTCCGCACTCTTAACATTCAAGATGGCCGTCCTCGTTGAAACACAATGCCGATCGTCTTGTAATTTTTTCGGGCCTATATGTCACGAAATGTAAGTAAAATAACCATTTTTTGGGGGGGCGCCGAGATAGTTCAACATGTAAGGAACGTATCTAGTCTGTCAAAATAGTTGCAAATATCGTCAATTTCAGCGCCTGGAATTTAGAAAATTCCTAGAAAACCCCGCCGTTAGCGGCAATGAGACAAACGTGTGGCTAAGGATACAGGTCCGTGCCACACTGGTGGGGCAAATTTAATTGGGGAATGGTGTCACTTTTATCGCCATGCATGTGTGCCGTCTTTTTTGCAACCCTTGATCTATGGCCACCCTGGGTCGGACCATGGTGGAACCATCTGACTGACCTTGCTCTAACAATAAACCTAGGCCTATACCCTATAACTCAACCCAAAACCTCACCCTCACCCTACCCCTATCCCCAACCCTTATCCAGAACTCTTTCCCCAGTGCCCCGGCCACGGCCTCTCAGAGCATAGATCTCCATGCTCAGAACCTTCCCGTGGACGACGGTCGTGAAATAGTATACTGGTCGTCTCAGGGGTTGGGCTATAATTGATGAAAAAAGTTCGCTTTCGACAGTAAACAAGAGTGAAGAATTCACGATAACTCGCTGACCTTATTCATTACCGGACGCATCTCCATGACTATAGCAAGAGAAGGATGCGTGCTTAACACCCGACCCCAACATAATGCCTCATAAGGTATGAGGCATTATATTGGGTATATGGAAACCAATTTGCCGACTGACTTTAGAGGCGGATTCAGAATTGAAATCGGAGGAGGGGCTGAATTTTTTTTCTTCAATAAATTGAAAATTTGGACGCCGGGGTAGGCGTGAGATATTTTGAGGGGGATGACATCTTCAGGTTAATTTTATGATATATTTTTTGAAAACTAGAGGGTTGAAATGAGGGCACATTACCAAATACCAATGTTGTATCTTCTTTTTAATGCAGCTTCCTTTTGTAACAAACAAAAGTCGCAGCCATTTTCATGTTTTGGTAATGCCCAAGTTATAAATAGTTATCAAAATTAATTTGCCTTTTGGATTACCGGTATATGATTATTTGATTATAACCATTTGGCTGTGTATTTGCTTTCATGGCTTCTGCCCTGGGTAACTTCCCATGGCAAGAGACATTCTAAGTTGAGGCTTCACATCTAGCTCGGTTGTGTGCTTTCATGGGACGGTTATCACGAGGGACGGTTCATTTCCCGCATTGTTCAATCTAAAAGTGAAGTCTATTCAGTGAAAACTTGTTTCAAGCTGACACGTATTAGGGTACAAAGCTTTTCTTTCTGGCTGATGTAAAACTTCGGCTTCATCCGTCATTGCGCATTGCCTGTGAGTGAGTGTATCGTTTGTTGTATTCGCTGATTATACCATGCAGAGAACCTATGGTCCATTAGATTCACGTGGAAACCGTGTATACAAGTCCTATGTGGAGTATGGGGTCGACAGACTAACTCTGGCGCCGTCCAGTATACACTTCTGGCAAAAATTTAATGTCTGTGAATGCATACTTGAATACGAATCAATACATATCAAAACTAACATGGGAAATATTCTATAATAATAATAATAATAATAATAATGTGTGGATTTATATAGCGCACGTATCCACCAACTAAGTGGTGCTCAAGGCGCATTATATTATTATACCCGCTCATAAGGCTCATAAGGCTCATAAAGCATTCCTGAAACCGTCTCAGCTCCCTGGGGAGTATACAGCTCAATTGCTGCCATTTCTAGCGCATATAGAGCAAACCAACTCTGCCTTCACAGGTACCCATTTAACCCCTGGGTGGAGAGAAGCAATTATGATTAAGTGTTTTGCTCAAGGACACAAGTGTCACGGCCGTGATTCGAACCCACATTATGTTGCTAACACCAGAACTTGAATCCGGTAAGCTAGACCGCTCGGCCACGACACCCCTATTGTATCGTGTCGTTAGCGAGATGAGCAAAAAATTAAATGCATTCAGATTATTCGAACTCATTTCAACATGGAATTCGGATGACAGAAATTCATTTTTTAAATTATTTCACAAAGTTTACGAAACGATAGCGCTCGAGACAGAAATATTTCAAGGGCTTTTTAATAAAACCCGATCATGATGGGGTAACTTTAGCTTGTTGGTTATATTTGCAGAACTGTTTTCTGAGGAGCCCATAATACGCTTAAACTCTCTTTGAGTCAATTTGTGAAAGTTTCATCTCTGTACGTTGTGTCTCTAAAGAGAAATGAGTGAAAGATCCATTCTGATTTTTGGTGTTCAGTCCTTAATTTGTACATGTACTGGGAATTATTCCGCTTTTCTATAATGTGACAGCACCTCTGACCAAAAGGTTTTGAATTATCATACATACATACATAGGGTTTAACCCATCCAGTAATTGACCAGATATTGGGTGGCATAAGCCGAACTACAACATTCGTTCTTTTGCGTCTTCAATCAGTTCGCCAATGGTTTTGGTTTGGTTCTTACAGACTTGCGTCAGTAGTGTCGGTCGTGGTCGTCCTCTCTTCGTGTACTTGTCTGTGTTGAAGAGCAATTGCTTCGATTCGTTCATATCTGAAGATCTTATCAGATGAGCCAGGTATTTGGCCTGTTGTCTTTTAACGAATATAGACACCGGGCTGGCTTTGCAGATACGGTACACGTCGTCGTTTGTGTATTTGAAGTGCATGTGGTCACTGGATTCAAGATCAGGGTTATTGGATGGTTTCCTCTTATAACCATTAAACATGATTTTGCGTAGGTATCCAGTGTAGGTTGCATCTAGTTTAGCGTACTCAGACTTATCGAGTGTCCAGTTTTGGCAACCATAGACCAGTCTAGATCGTACATACCAATTTATACCTAATAATAATACCAGCCTTGATAATATTCCGTGGGCGCCCCTGCCCGTCTCATATTTTGACAGCTATAATTTAGCAATAATCGTAGGGTTATGATACAACACAGTGATTTACACTTTTAGTACAACTGACCGATGCTGTTTTACCTGGGTACTCTTTGACTATAAGATCTGGCTCAGGACCGTTTGGACTCCCCACCGATATATGACCTTACTACACTAATAATATTAGCCATCATTCGCCAATTTAAAACGTGCCCCGGGGCACTACAAAATGTTCCACTTCTGGATTGTATTATACCCTCGTAACCTTGTATGTGTGTTAGTGGTCTCAATACATCGTGCTGCGATTAAAGGAATGATACAACAATGGTCATGTTAGCAAAACTGCTAAAAAACTGCAAAACTGCAAAACTGAGTTTCCATGCTTACTTTCTTTGAATAATGGAAGGGTTTTCCTTCCTCCATGTTTGAATCAACTAGATTTTGGCTACATTTTAAAGGGACAGTATGGTCACGATCAGAGCAAACTTTCAACAGGGCATGGAATCGGTTTCCTAGTTTAAGATGAACACATTGTCTAAAATTACTGGCTCATTTATGCAGCACCAACGGTAAAATGACCTTATCAGATATTGGGTATTATTTTCAGTCATCTAAAACTAGGACACCGATTCCATGCCCTGTTGATCGTGACGATATTGTCTCTTTAATCAACACGATTAAACAACATAACTGTGAATGTTTCTGCTGATTGAAATCCACCCTGTGTCGCCATCAGTTGGCAAGTTGGTGGAATCTTGCCTTGCCAATATTCTGAGGAAAATTCTTCTCGTAAACTTGTCTCAATTTTGTACCTCCATTTGTAATTGTTAGTTTAAAAAGAGTGGATTTTACTAATTAATTAAAGGGACAATGTCGTCACAATCAGAGCAGACTTTGACTGAAAATTACTGGCTCATTTATGCAGCAGCAACGGTAATATGACCTAAGTGTGGTATTATTTTCACTCAGTGAATGAGTTAATCTAAAACTAGCACTCCGATTCCATGCCCTGTTGATCGTGACGTTATTGTCCCTTTAAATATTTTTCTTATAGACCCAACCATCCAGAACCATCACTATATAAATTGCAGAGCAACCATGCATCTGAAATCAGGAGACCGCAACGTTGTTACACTACACGAAGTGTGGTTTCTTTAACCGGCCATGGAACTTTAACGGATCAACTGTCGTTCATACGGTTTACGGTACGTTATCAGTTACAATGACCCCACGCGCATTCCGCCCGAGGACACGACACTTTAAATCAAATAGTTAATAAAACAATGCTTCCAGACATACTGGTGTGAACCAAACTTTGAACGTTTGACTATGTACATGCACTCGACACCTAAACCCAATCTCCAACACGGTTGACGATCGCTACAGAAACTGGGCAATGGTATTTCCTTATTTATATTTGCAAACTTTTGCACTCGAAACAAGAGACTTGGCCGGTTTTTTCTTTCAACCCGGCCCTATCCTTCGTGGGGATATTGAACTGGAATGGACACCACTGTATACATGATTCCGATTCTGACAACCAAAACCAAAGTATTTCCCATTATAATGTCGCTATGAGGTCGCTGGCCCCGGAAATGCTCTGACTACTTAGCGCCACTGATTCCTATAAATCTGTCATAATATAGATTTTTCTATACGGGTTTACGTTTAGGGCCACGTTGACTGCGCCGTCACAACTTGACATCAGATGTGAATATGATGATTAATGAGGCAAACGTCTGAAGCGGAAGCAGTGCCGAACTTGGAAACTGGGACGCTCCATTTGTATGAGGTAATAGCTATAATTATTGAACTATTGGGTGTAGGATTGTTTTAAAGTGGGGCTCTAAGCAAATATTAATATTTGGAACTTTTCCCCCATTTTGAGAGAATTTTTCGGTTATAAGAAAACTAAACACAGGTTATTTTCAAAAGTCACTTTCTTCGAACTCACTTTTGATTCAAATTCAGAAAAGCCTATAAGGTCCACTGGGGGAAACAATGTTCCGCTGTTTAAAAATCGCTTTCCCAGATATCACCCTTGCAAAGTTATGCTCGTAAACCAAATCACTCAAGTATTTTTCAATAGGCTATTAATGTGAAACACAGACATTTGGTGCTGTTGCACGTACGTGCAAACGTAAGAGGGGCCCATTTGTTTCTCCCAGTGGATCTTAGGCTTGTCTGAAATTGAGATAAAAGGAGTACTTTTTATAATGTTTTACCTTGGGTGGTTTAGTTTCCTTATGACATAACCTCTCTAAAAATGGTGAAAGGTCAATTATTGATATTTACTTACAACAGTTTAAGGATTCCGTCAGCAGACAGTGATTGCCGGTAAAGTCATTTCTGTTAGATAGCAGCAAAGTGGACCATAGCCTAAATTGGGGGTGCTGTATACATCGATTTGTATGACCCGAAAAGAAACCGGGGATTTATTATCTAAAAAACTAACTTAGTTTTGACATAGCAATTCTTAGATCGAAACATCCTGATAAGTCATTCCGTCTTGACACGGTGGCATTTTCGAGATTAAAAAGTCAAATTTGAAATTGAAACGGATCCGCCTGATGGTGATCCAGTTTTACATTTAGAACGTATAATCTGAATGCATTCTGATTTTTAGTATTCACTCCAACGTGTTACCTCTTCAGATGACAGAAATTCATTTTTGGAAATACAACAATTTGAATGTTTAAAAATATTTTCTCGTTGTAGGGATTGACAATCGGGTAAATACCAAAAGTGTATAATAGTACTACAGCAGTGTATAGACCTTATCATGATGCTGCCACCTATGTCATGTTCCTTGTATGCAATAAGCAATTATGAATACTGATTCTCATCATACAAACAAGGGGCCAGACTATTTTCCCTTCTAGCCTCGGTTTGGTTACATTGATTTAAATGGGAGCAAAACAAGATGGCTACACCATGACAAAGGTCCATACCAGTACACCTTTGGTAATTACCCGATTACAAAGTTATTGAATTATAATTGTGTGACTTATTTGATATAGAACCAAACATTCTGAGAAAATATTCCATCTGACATGTTGTCATTTGTGAAGATGTGATGTAGGATATTAGTATTACAGTGTTTTAATGGGTCATGACTGTGATTCATTGTCCATGTGTCAGAATGAATGCATACAAATCTGAATTAAAGGGGCAGTATCGTCACGATCAGAGCAGACTCAACAGGGGCATGGAATCTGTGTCGTAGTTTAAGATGAACACAGTGATTACTGGCTCATTATTTTATACAGCAGCAGCGGTATAAATATGACCTTATTATGTGGGTATTATTTTCAGTAACTGAGTTAATCTTAAACTACAGTACTCCAATTTCATGCCATATTGTCAGTTTAATTCTCACTGTTTTCTCGTAAATGACACAATGAAATGAGTTGAAAATTTCTACATGTAGGTTTGGGTGCATCCCTCTTGATTCTCATAATTTATGTAAACATTTTACCAATGTCTGTGTACAATTCCTTTATCGTGATTAGTACTCCCTGTAAAAGCAGTTTTGCCAACATAGCCAATGATGTATAAATAAAACAAATTTCATGTTCTACTGCAGATGAGATCGGCGTCAAACCGAGCCCAGCCGCAACGTTCGCGCCGAGTCCGTCGCCTGCTAATGTCGTCCCGACGATTTGCGCTGTTCGCGATTCTCTCGGCGTTCATCGCCATCAATTCTCTCCTCTACTGGGGGATCAACCGGGCCGAAGGCAGGTCCATGGACCCCCGCAGTCTGGATGTGAGGGAGAAGGTGATATCCATCGACTCGTGGCAACAGGCCGAGGAAGAATTCGGCGGTGAAACGCGCTGGGATCTGTATATCGACTCGCCCCGGCACTTCCGGGGTTTGTCTGGCAAACAGCGGGGGAAGGGTGAGAGCGAGGTCAAAATGTCAGCAGCCGCCAGGGTCGTCTACATCACACGCAGTACTCATACCAATCCCAGTAATGAGAAGGAACGGACTCAGGATCGAGGATCAGACAACTTGGTAAAGAACGCCGCTGTCAACGACAAGCTGGTCACTGCCAGAGCTAATTATCAATCCATAGAAAACACAAAACAAAAAGAGTTGTCCACGAGAAAATCTGGAATAAACGTGGCTGCAAGAAAACACGAAGATAAAATGAGGGCAGTGAGGAAAATGAATGAAATTGTTAATGGTAATACTAAGTTGTATTTGAATCAATCGAAATTATATCGCGCGCCGGTTAAACTCAAAAATCGGCAATCGAAGGATTTTTCCCAGAACCCTCGCCGCGTCAACGAAAAGGGTAGCCGAAGGGGGGCAGTGCAATCACCGGTTTCGCCGGACAATCTTGAGATCGGTGGAATACGATTCTACAATCGCCCACCGTGGTTAAGCAAAAACGATGCCGACGTTTTAAGACGCTTAGTAGATGGCCCAATCGCCAGCTTTCAGACATTTCATTCCAAACTCACGGGAAAACTTGGTCTAGGTGTTTTAATTTACGAGCCCGATTATAGAACTGCTGGGTTTAACAACAAGAGGACCACTGTCAGTGAGCTGTGCGCGGACAAAGGCGTAACGTGCGCTGTGTTGTTTCCGCCGGCCGAAATCCATAGAGTGCTCGCTTTTCATCTGGATCGGGTGCTCGGCTTCAATCGGACGTTGCCGACCGTTTCCCGAAAGTTGTCCAGAGAGATCCGACGGCAAGCTGGGATGCTGGTGGACATCAACTTTCCCCTGATGCTTTACGAGCCGAGTTTGTATGAAGACACGGAACTTTCTGAAATAACCCGGGCTCAATTAAGTGACTGTTTATCTGAAGGAAATGGCGGGAATTATGAACTGGATGCGTGCAGTAACATTTTAACAGACGACTGGGGAGCTGTCGCAGTTTTCGACTTTCTTTTACAAGTAAGTTTCAACACCACTCTCCCAAATCGGCTTAAAGCCGTATCAAGAGTTGCGTAAACTTAGACATTAATTGGACGCAAAATGGTTGTTGACTCCCTGAACGCTGGTGATTGCAGCCATTTTGTACCCGTGCATTTTCTTGGTGCCAACCGCCCCTTTTTAGAGTCCAGAATTTGGTACCCATCTCATGTCGCAAGTCCCAACTGGTAAATTACTTATAGGCATATATGGTTCAGTACCTAGTCTTGGTTCAAGACTGTGTTTTTGTGTTTTTGATATATAGATCCATCGCCGCAGGATGACATTTTATATTGGAAATTATTTCACTAATTTTGGTCAAACGATACGGTAGCACCAGAGACAGAGATTTTAAGGGATGTCTGTAACCATCCTCAACTTCAAGTTTCATGTCAAATCATGATTATTTATGTTATACAAGATTACCAAGAGTGTATACTGGCTTTCAGTGGCATAGCCGGGGGGGGGGGGGACGGCCGCTGACAACTTGTTGGCAAAATAGTGTCTGTCGGTAAATTCACAAACTTGTTGATATTTCTGAACTTCTGAACGTCTGGAATTCAATCTGTATTTTGAGTTTTGTGTCGGTAAATTTACCCCCAGAAAATGTTCCCCACCAACTCTAAAAATCCAGGATACGCAACTGCTGGTTTTATACAACGCTGCCTATACCGGGCCAATTTCCCGCAACAAAACACGCCATAACACATTCCAAATTAATCATGCTATTTCTTTTCGAAGATTTACCATCGCTTGGATCTTGGTTGCTGTGGTCTAGATGGTGCCGAGAGACACCGCCGGTGCGGTATGTCTGTTCTTAGCCGAGGCACAAGATGCAACTCCTTGACCGGCGGCCAACAGAAGCTTGGCTGCAATTTCCGCGTCTCCTCTGAGACGGACAAGCTTGTCCTCGTTGAGAATCTGGTCGATCTTCAAGCTCCAGTGGACAAGTTGGATTTCATGCTTCTTCAAGGACCACACAGGTAGGCCGTAAAGGTTTGCTGAATTTATTTATTCTACACTGTTGCACGTGTTTAAGCGTTTTGTTAGCAGTGCATTCAGCCTATGTCTTGTCTGTCAGTCAAATACTGTTTCGTGTACAAATCCTATGGAACATGCCCAAGAAAGCTAGTCTAAAACACTAGGAACAATATAGGCCTAGAGGGGAACAATGGGAGGTCCACTCAGGATCTCGGAAGTATAGTAATACCGACATGGGTGAGGCGAGGATGATTGTGTGTGTGGGTGTGAGTAAGCGTTACATACGCTAAGTGGATCTGAGAACAAAAGATGTCCACACAATGCAGGTTCTTGAGATGTTATGTGGACTTACACACGTCCACAAAAGGTTTTCACGAATTAGACAATCTCAATTTTCTCAAAAAGGAAGCATTTTAGTATATGTCGTTATCTGTCGCAAAATGGAGCAGATTATTCAAGGGAAAGACTGAGAAAATATCCGCTCCAAAAAAAATCTTCAGTGCAAATGGCAATGGTTTAAAGAATGCGTTTTTCTTAACTACACGAAAACAAAAGAATGTCCCATAGGATATGTAACACAAACATGCGTGTGTGTACATGTTTTCACATTCAAACCGAGGACTTATAACAAAAGGGACAATACGTTCTCGATTGCTATCACAAAGGAGAACAATATTTGAGACATAGCTTTGCACGGTGAAAAAAGATTTAATTTTGCCTTACACCGACGTGTGTATAGCACTGTATACTCAGGAAGCAGGAGGTCGTGGGTTCGAATCCCGCCCGAGTCGCCTGTGAAGTTTTTCACAGACACTCGGAAAGCACTGAGTATGCAGTGCTATACACACGTCGGTGTATAGGGCAAAATTAAATCAATTGTTTATCACCCGACGCAAGAATTTTATCAAACTATAAATATATGATATTAATAGTTCTGAAAAAATCGGTTGGTTACAACTACTCGACGTTTTGATCAGTATGCTATGATTGTCTTCAGGAGTACAATAGAAGGTCCTCAGTTACACTATGAATAAACATATTATGTGTGACTGTTTGTCTGTCTTGCCCTAAGGTATACCCAACTCAAATAAATGCTTATTTGGGATATTCCTCCGTCTGACATGTAATCACTTAATGAGCTCTAACTTAAAGGTACAATATTGTCATGTTCAACAGGGCATGGAATCGGTGTGCTAGTTTTAGATTAACCGAGTGACAGAAAATAATGTCCCACGTGATAATAACATTGCTGCTGCATATATATGCCAGTAATTTTCAGTCACTGAGTTCATCTTAGTGGAGTGTCGTGGCCGAGCGGTCTAGCGCACCGAACTCAAGTTCTGGTGTTGCCAGCAGCAGGGTGTGGGTTCGAGCTCCGGTCGTGACACTTGTGTCCTTAAGCAAGGTACTTAACCATAATTGCTTCGTCCTTCGGATGGGACGTAAAGCCGTAGGTCCCGTGTGTTGTGTAATGTACGTAAAAGAATGCGCCTTGAGCACCACTTAGTTGGTGGATACGTGCGCTATAAGTCCACACATTATTATTATTATTATTAAAGGGCTATGAAATAGACCGTTTTAACAGTGTAAACAATAAAGTATGCCTATTGGAGAATATATTTACCCTTTGTCCATTTTTTCTGCATCCGTTTGTACAAATTAAAAAAATAAATTCTAAATTTAGGGGGGCACCACGCTCCTCCCATTCCTCCTTATTAACATAAAATCTGTGACGTAGACCTGGGAGATTTTAGCACAAGCCCGTATTTACGTGGCACTCTGTGTCATGCTTTACTATTGAAGTTTCACGAAGTTTTTGATGTCAACAGTCTTTACTTATCCTCTTCACCATGCAATAAGCTACATGTTTATTACATAAGTCGTGTGTACACACGTTACTAGCAGTTCATGACTGTTTTATTTCCTTGTGCCAACAATGATGGCCAACAATGGGTTAAAAAGGCATGCTAGCAAACGATGAAAACCTTTGTTTGCTTTGTTCTCTCGGGGAATCTAGTTGGAAGTCATTGGATATGACGTACCATTGATCTCTATTATACTAGTATAATAGAAATCTCTATTGATCTCTATTATACTAGTATAATAGAGATCAGTGTTATGTACAGCACGTGTGACGACTCGAGGCACTCATGCACGTTAGACTGGTACCCGTACCGCTTCTGGGCATCAGACCATACCGCCTAGCGTAAGGCTCCCTGCCCAGGTGTACGTCACGAACAGCGCCACCTCGCGTCGTGCAAAATTTGAAACAATTTTTTTTTAAATTTAATTAAAATTAAAAAAATCCACTCAAGACACAAAACAAACTTACAATTGGTTTTTACTCATATCAACTGATAAAATAACAATAAGAAATAAATTAAGACAAAAACACACTTCATAGACTCTTTAAACAAGGACACCAATTCCATGCCCTGTTGAAAGTCTGCTTTGATCGAGACGATACCCTTTATTGTATGTACTCTTAATTATTAAAATACTATTATTTACATTGTAGCTTAGAATTTATAAAATGAACACAAAAGTGTAAAATAAATGAAATGAAACTCCCATTAAATACAAAGGTTAATTCATAGTAAGTCAGCGGTCTCGTAAAAGCAGTTTACGAGAAGGGTAACCTTCCATAAAACTTAGTTTAATCGTTTAAACAGTTCACATGGTCACAAGACCAAGCGAGATCGTTTTGCCTGTAGCAGTGGTGATGAAATGATATAATGGGAACGAGTATTTCTACGCAGTTGGTAATGGATAACAGAATTACCGTATTATTTTCGAAAGTTATACGTTGATGTAGGCTAAAGTGTGTTACAGAACCAGCCATCCAAAACAAATTATAATGGCTGAGCTGTGCCTGTACTGTAGTGTTCATATTTCAGTAAAAAACACTATTTGGCACTATTTTCGTGATGAAAATGTGAATGTTTTTTAGACGTTTCTCATGACTTTCTCGTTTCTCTGCATTGACCTGAAACTTTTGCGGGTTGGTTGTTCAATGTATTGATTCAAATGCATACTCATAGAAGCAGTTTTGCCAACATTACCAATGTTGTACCTTGTCTTAAAAGGGAGCGTATACCTTTGGTAATCGCCCGATTACAAAATTGCTGAATTATAATCTAAAAATTGACTTGATGTGAAGTTGGTGATGTTTTACTAAACATTTCGATAAATTTATCCATATGACATGCTGTCATTTTTGAGAAAATGTATGTGAGATATATAACACATTCAAAATAGATCGCGGCCGTGTTCCATTTTCCCGCATTGCAATGTTTACAAAAATTTGAAAGCATTTTCACCATTTTCTCGTTATTGACCCAACGAAAAATATAAATATATATTCTTAGATACATTTAAAGACGTTTTACCGATGGTGTACACTCACTTCAAAGGTCTACAGTGACTTTATTTTCAACTTAGTAGGCGTAATTGTATTCTTCGTACAAAAGAAAAACGTTTTTTTTGTGTCAGATCAATGAGCTCAATTTGGAACTTGAACCCTAGTTGACATTCACCGCTGGGATAACAGGCCACCCTCCGCTCCAGTCGACATAGATACCTGAAATACCAACCTATCTCGGGCTATAGATCTGTAACCCATTTGTCTGACATGAAGCAGGTGATGATTATCACATAGCAGCGAGAGATAGGCCTGCTTGGGTCGGTCACATGTGCCCTACTGTGATTACATGCTGCCGGAGTCAGTCACATCATTGTCACATCCATAAGCAGGCTAGAAATAGGCGGATCCAGATTTCAAGAGAAGGGGGAGGGGGAGAGGGAGAGGGAGGGGGTGGGGCAGGCCACCTGCAAATAAATTCCCACTACTCCCCTAAAGAGAACTAATTTTCAACGAGGCAGTTTTGTTTAGGTAGGCTTGTAATTATCAAGTTAAGTTCACTCTCACTATCACTGAAATATGGTTTGGGAAAACAAGAACTCGCGGGCGGCCAAGCCCAGAGGCGGTGATTTTCTTGGTGATTGTCCACAGCAGCAGTCGCGTATTTGGGCTTGTTTGAGTGGGGTTGGGTTAGGGTGGATTTTCAAGGGGAACTTGAGGCACTTATTTACAGGCGCTTGTTTTTCTGACCGGAGGCCGGTCACTGGTGTTAAAAACTACACTACATCGTCTAATATGAAAACTATAGAAGAAAAAGTTGACACCACGAGTGTCCAAGCTGGAAAGTCCCCTAAATGAGGTGATGTTACACAGAAACATGACGGTGAATATTTCAAGGGTGTTTTGTATCATCATTAAGCCCAATCCCGTCCTAAATGATGTTTTCACCTTTTAAGATGCATTACATCGCCTGTGTTTTGGACTATTTCACCGGTGATTCTCGGTAGAAAATACTGTTCCTTAGAACAGCATATACACATTTACACCCACAAAAAATTATGGTGTTAAAAACTACACCCATTGGTGAACACCATAAATGAATCACGGATGTGATTTAACATAAGTATATAAAAACCCTGAAAATCGGTCTAGAGGGCAAAGCCCCTGAACTTCCTGGATATTTAATTTTTGGAGGATTTAAAGACTTTCCACATTGTGTCCAAACTAGAGGTTTGGACACAATACAGGCTACTTCTTTCCTTGGTGGCTACTTATTTTCTATCAAGAAAATTTTGAAGCAAAGGGAGATTTGTAAAAATAAAATAAATAAAATAAAATAAAAAATAAAAAATAAAAAATATATATATAAAAAAAATCCTGAAATCAGGAAAAATCATGAGAAATCACAGGCCTGAAGAATAGTAGGCACCAGCTGTTTTTTTTTATCATCCCAATTTGTGCAGGTTAGGCATTTAAAGTGAATATATACAATTGGTTAAGAATGAAGAGATTATTAGTCTATGTATTAGAAACCATCCTGTGAAAAATTCAGCTACTCCGGTAACGGTCGTTAACGAGAAACTTATGCATTCTAATGTGCAAACGGATCACAGCCGTGATCCATTTAAGATTTGTATTTACGTTTTCTAGAAAATGACATGTCAGACATAATAACTTCTCGAGATATGTTTCGTACCTTTAGGGTACATCATGTATTAAATTCTTCTTGGAAGAAGTGATGGCTCTGAGAACAGCCAGTTGGTTTGTTCTCAACGTTTCGACTAGTCGGCTCTAGCTGTAGTCAGGAGACGACGATATCTATCTCCACCATGCAAAGCCTCATGTTTGGTACCAATACAATCTTACAACCAAGTAAACTTTTCGATAAATTATGTTTAGTTTATTTTCGTGTTTATATAAACCATGCTTTTTGATGGTTACTATAGTTACTCATAAATTCTTTCAGTAAAATGTACATTTTTCGGATAAAATAATTACCAGCACACAGCAATTCTTCTTTAAGTATACCGTCCTCTCCGGCATGCAGAATGGATAAATCATGTACAGTATATGATTGAAGACGGTGGCATTTTCATATTTATGGAATGTTACCCCTGTTTTCTTGCAGTTTTCCAGCCCGTGCTGTTGCTATGATCAAGGAAGGCCGGCTCCGCCAGATGCTTTTGCAATCGATAGCAGCCGACAAGAGCTACTGGGAGAGTCAGGGAGGCAGATCAGCCATTGAAGACATTCTTGATGTCGTCGACAAACGTGGACGAATTTTTCTCAAACACATCAGCTCAGGATGAAGGGATTATTAATGCGGCTTGTAGTTCAAGTCAGGGTACACGACACCCAATTGGCAAAGCCGTATATAGCGACATTTTGTTTGGCCTTGCCCACTTAAGTGAATATTGCGCACGGGGGATGCGTGGTTATTCTCGATCTCCATTGTCTTCTGCACGAACATTGTGATTGTATACTGATAAATTTTTAGAGCCCAAACCATAGGCCAAAAAAGTCTCCGGTTTCTGGTCACCGGTCGCCTTTAAAATCGGTGTGCGATGCGCTGTTTTTTTAATTTAAAAAAAAAAAAAAAAAAAAAAAAATTTTTTATTGTTTTTTTTAAATAATTTTGTTGTTGTGCGAGGCGATGCACGCGGAGACCAGAAACTTGAGACTTTTTTTGGTGGCCTTATGGGTAAGTTACAAGTCCAATATGGAAATAACCACGCGTATCCTCCGTGTGCAGCTATCCCTAAATTGTGTATTTATTAACCCTCCTATAGCCAATGTTTTGTAATTACATTAACGCCGAAGTGGGTAAACTTTCGCGTATAATTTATACATTTTTTATTAAACGATTTTTTACACTTTCGGGTATAGGCCTATTACAAATTAAACGCGTGTTTAAATTGGTCAAAGAGGGTGATTTAATAGTGTTCAGTCGGCTGTTTCTTGTTGTTGAGACTAATTTCTTGTTTATTTCAGGTGTATACAATATTTTCATTTGAAATATTTCCATGAAAACAATGATGACAAAAATAATCTGTACAAGTGATTGGATCTCTTTGAAAACAACCAACTTCATACGGTATTCATCATCAAAACAAAATTAAAAGGTTATCACACAGAAAATAAACTCTTGATAGGCGCTTAGAGTGGGTCAAAATGCATGAAGTCAATGGAGGAAAGGTCACACCATATAAAGCATGAACCTATGGTCACACGGTTATAATATTATATAAAAGAGATGTAGCACCAAAACTGGATGTCTATTATTTAAATAGGCCTACAGTACGTACCGCTAACTTCTCGCAAGGTTAAGGGAACGGTAAGACATCAGGCCTAAAGGCCAGGATCCAATTTTATGGTGCTGCTTACCGGTAAGCAAATATAGTATTAGTAAGCAAACTATACCAGAAACATTATGATTTAAAGTATAAGCATATTTCACAGGTTAGCAAAAACATTTAGAGCGGTGCTTGATGCGTCACTCATTTGCTAGCAAAAAGGTCCGGAAAGTTAGCATGCCTTATGCTTAACGAATGCTATGACATGAAAACGTGCAGTAAGCATTAAATTGGCTGCTCTAGCGGCCCAGATTCTCAAATTTACAAATTATTATCTCATAAAAAAAGTCATAGTATCAATTATCCCGAGAAAATCATTCCGTCTGAGCAGTGGCGTAGCTTGCGGGCAGGGGCGGCCGCCCCTGGCTCCAGTTCCAGAATAAGTGGCCCCCCCTAACACATGCGAATTTTTTCACATGCTTATGGGACTGACTGACGGGCCCACCAGCAGGCAGGACTATACAGGCAGGGCCGGATTAGACCTTGAGGGGCCCGGGGCACTTCAGGTTCGGGGGCCCCTCGACATAGAAATTAAATTACATGACAAATAAAAAATGAACTAAAATGAATGATAAACCGCATTTCTTCGAAAAATAAATATAAAACTAATTTTATAATTATTACATTTGTTTATAAAGGAAGTCCTTAGTCTGGGGGGCCTCTGGCAGGGGGACCCGGGGCAATTCCCCCTTTGCCCCCTTATAAATCCGGCCCTGTATACAGGGCCGCTTTTACATAAGGGCAAAAGGGTAGTTGCCCACGGCCCCAGGTAAAGAGGGGGGACCCTAAAAATCTGTAGTCATTTTTTTGGTGGGCCCCCTGGGATCCGATTCGCCCCCCCCCCCCCCTGGCGAACATAGCCAGCTACGCCACTGCGTCTGAGTGCTTTCATTTTAGAGAGAGAAAAAAAGGAATTACTTGTTGTCGAATTAAAAGTTGTCGTCCGGCAACTTTTTGTAAAACACATGAAACAGTTTTGTGGTCGTTTTCTCAATAAAGTGAACAGCTATTGTGATGAAACGTTAGTTTTATGATAATTTATTGAAAAAAAAACCAGAGGGTTAAAATGAACGTTTTGTTTCCAAAACTTACGTTGTACCGGTACTACGTAGCTTCCTTTCAGGAGCTATAATAATTATTTAAAACCAAGACAATTCATAGACTATATTGATCGGTTTAAGAAATTGTATATACGGTGTGTATATATGGTAGAATTGCGGTACAACTTTCGAAGGTAATTTCCACAGATGTATTTCAAAGATCTCTCAAAATAAAATCGGTCATTTTCAATACTTGTCCGAAGTGTAAAATAATATTCTTAAAATGTTTTTTTTTAAATTGCTTTAAACCCCAATGTTACAAGTTCAAAGCATATTCGGGGGGGGGGGGGGGGGGGACAGGGTCACGTTCAGGATAGTTACTAGAATTTGAACTTTTGAATTATTTCCCCCCCCCCTCTCCCCACTCCAACCTTGACAACAAATATTGGTGTATGATAGACGTACACTGAGCCAAAAAAGAAACTTATAAAATTTTAACAGATCACCAAATAAAATTCTGTGCATGAAAATGTACCAAATTTGGATACAATATTAGTTACTGCAATGTATTGCTTCAAATGGCAGTCAATAACCAATTGTTTGCTTCAATGACACAAGAGAAATGTGCACTGACCCAAAGGACTTGCTGTTCCACATGTCACATTCTTCAGCTGCAGCCCTGTACACACATGCATGTCAATGAATGAAACAAAAGAATTTGTAAAGGATTTACCCTTACCTGCATGATTGCAAGTCTTCATACAGGGTTGCTCTAGTCCTGAGTATTGCTAATGAAACAGATATGCCAAGGCTAACATGCATGTGTGTACAGGGCTGCAGCTGAAGAATGTGACATGTGGAACAGCAAGTCCTTTGGGTCAGTGCACATTTCTCTTGTGTCATTGAAGCAAACAATTGGTTATTGACTGCCATTTGAAGCAATACATTGCAGTAATATTGTATCCAAATTTGGTACATTTTCATGCACAGAATTTTATTTGGTGATCTGTTAAAATTTTATAAGTTTCTTTTTTGGCTCAGTGTAGTTTCTGTTGTATTGTAAGCACACCGCACAATTTGCAGGATCCGACGCGAGAGGGCGCTGCATACAGGGTATACACGTTATCTCACAAAATAATAAGCAGAATCTTTCAATCTTTCAGATCAGTACATTTTGTTTCTTTAGCAAGGGCGCAACCACGTGTTGAAAGTTGGGGGGGGTCCCAAGCAGCCATTGTGATGTCATGAATGACATTACTAGGATCATGTATACATAAAATACCAAAATGTTCCAGAAGTTGGGGAGGTCCACATAAAAGTAGGGGGGATCGTGACCCCGACCCCCCAGTGGTTGCGCCCTTGTTCTTTAGTCACATGAAGTTTCAAAGCATTTGGTAAATTATTTATACATACATGATCGTTGTATTGCAACCCATTTTCCTGAAGACGGGCACAGTGATCAAAACATCAAGTTGCCAAACCACTGATTCTTCTCGGAACTAACATTTTATAACACATTCAATAATTAACACGGTGCTACCACAAACCTTCCTAGATTTAACTTGTAAAGCTTCAAATCTGATTAAAATTACTTTGTGTGTGTGTGTGTGTGTTTAATTACCTAAATTGTAATTAATTTTCCCTAAATGTTATTTAATACTTGTTTCTTTTAATTCTTTTAAGAACATAAATTAAACAGCAAAATCATAGGATAATTCAATTATCCTCTTTAAATTAGTTTTTATATATTTTCCATAATGAATAAAATCATCAGATCAGAGCAGAAATGAATTATAAGGCTTATGCACAATTCTATTATGTTAAGAAAATTTCAATTTAAAGTTTAAACGTTTCCCAAAACTTGAGATTTAAACTTCATTATTTGAATCCCTGTTGTTTAACAACACTGGAATACTCACATTTTACACTTGGCTCTCAAGACTCATTATCCTATACTTAATTAGTTAGGTAATTACAGTTAATTAATCTTATAAGACCATTTATCATTCAATAAATAACATTGTCAAAAAGTGTGTATATGTCCTGACTGCTCCGCACCACAAAATATTGATAATCTCAAAAAAATCATAATTGATCAGGGCAATTCCATGGTTACTCACGTTACATTGTTGAGGTTTCGGGCCCACTTTTAATGCCATAATATATCTTTCACTCATCAGTTTTTTCACAGTAGTTCCATTATACCCAGACATTATAGTACAAAATAAGAAATTTCTGAAATTTGTTATATGTACGCTACATAAGAGAAAACGCTACATAAGAGAAAACGCTACATAAGAGAAAACGCTACATAAGAGAAAACGCTACATAAGAGAAAACGCTACATAAGAGAAAACGCTACATAAGAGAAAACGCTACATAAGAGAAAACGCTACATAAGAGAAAACGCTACATAAGAGAAAACGCTACATAAGAGAAAACGCTACATAAGAGAAAACGCTACATAAGAGAAAACGCTACATAAGAGAAAACGCTACATAAGAGAAAACGCTACATAAGAGAAAACGCGACATTTTCAAGCAACCAGCATTTTTCTCTTACAGAGCAATAAGGACTTATACACACTCGATGACAATTGTATTTGATTAATGACAAAAGGTCTTATAAGATTAATTAAGTGTAATTACCTAAGTAAGTACAAGATAATGGGTCTTGAGTGATAAATATAAATTGTGAGTACTCCCATTGTTAAATAAAACATAAATCCAAATAATTAAGTTTTCTTAACATAATGGAATTGCACGAATTCTGAAACTATTATTTTGTGCAGAGTACGGTCTGGGCATAATGCAACTTCTGTAAAAAAAAAAAAAAACTGATGAGTGAAATATATAAGTATGTAAATAATGGCATTATGAGTGGGCACAATACCTCAAAAATGTAACGTGAGTAACCATGGAATTGCACATCACAGTTTTAAAAAAAACTTACTAGGTGTAAAATTATGATTAAAAATATCCCTTGAAATCTTTCCATCTGAGGTGCAACAATTGTTTGAATAAAATAATTTCCTGACTTGTTATCTTTATGAGATGAAAATTACATATTAGAAGAAATTATCAACAAATCTGAATGCACATTCACTATTTTCTCATTTAACAACAACATATAATAAGCTGAATCTTTCACAGGATGATTTCTGTACATTCTCAGTTTATACTGGATTTAAAGTCATCCAGCAATTTGAAGGCCTCAAAATAATTTTTTTTAAATATATACAATAAGGCAAATACCATTCAACAAAATAAATCGTTTTTTGATCAAAGAAGTTGTATGATTGCAATATGTGTTTCATTGTAAGTGATAGGTTCATATTCCTTGCAATGCTGGGGGAAAAAAACACCAGTGCATTCTGGGTGATTTGCTGACATGTGTAAGAACTGTACTTTACAAGTGCGTTACTGCACTGTATAAACACACCAATAAAGTGTGTGCTCTTCACCTATCTGCTGACAGTAGCTAGCCGTAGCCCAATCACATCCAGTTCTGGAACTACATGTAGCAAGCGTCATGGAGTACTTCTTCCATGATCCTCTCAAGCAGGGTAATCAACTTCTTCCATGATCCTCTCAAGCAGGGTAGCCCACTTCTTCCATGATCCTCTCAAGCAGGGTAGCCAAATTCTTCCATGATCCTCTCAAGCAGGGTAGCCAACTTCTTCCATGATCCTCTCAAGCAGGGTAGCCAAATTCTTCCATGATCCTCTCAAGCAGGGTAGCCAACTTCTTCCATGATCCTCTCAAGCAGGGTAGCCAACTTCTTCCATGATCCTCTCAAGCAGGGTAGCCAACTTCTTCCATGATCCTCTCAAGCAGGGTAGCCAACTTCTTCTATGATCCTCTCAAGCAGGGTAGCCAAGCTCGTTATCATGCTTGTTTGGCGTGCATGCATTTGTTTCAAGTTTAATTTAATTTCAATATTTTCCCACTCATACAATATTTTCACATTGTTGTGTATGAGATTAAAGCTGTGGACTGGGTTAAAGCTGGCTGGCATTCCCCCTTGTTTTTTTGTTTGTTTGTTTGTTTGTTTAAAGAAATTGCCACACAGCCATTTGAACCCATTTTTACTCTTAAAAAGGGGGGGAGTTGTTCTGTGACCTAAATCAAAACAAATTTTCTGGGTGTTAATTTTCCAGGGGCTACATTTTTCACAAAAATTTCCGTCGCCCTTCACTTGACAAATTTCTGGATATGCACCTAAGGTTATTGATGCACTGTAACCTGTGCTATATGAACAGCCGTTTGCCAAAAAAGCGACAAAAATTCACCATTCACACATTTTGGGCGAATGTGAATGTGCTCCAATGGGGGTAACCACCTTGCCCCCCACCCCCTCCATCACAGCACCACTAGCTTACATAGCTAAACTTAATTGATGCTGAAGCAGACGAAGACGTGAGTCAATCTCATCCCACTCAAGGTAGCCCGTCTCAAGATGGCGACTGCTGTTGCTGGTTACCTCAAAGGCACCACGTCCATGGATGACACGGCGATTGTCAAAGGTCATGATGTCACCTATTCCAACATGAAGATAATTAAGAACATGTAGTTTGATTTGGGCATTGTAATTAAGACTGGCAGCCAGAGTTAGAGCCAGTGTATAATCAGACGCAGTCAAAATCTAAAGTCAAAATCTGAGTCCAAGTCCTCAATTTGGATTCAAGAGTCAATATTCAAGAAAGTAGAGTCCGAGTCACAAGTCCTTTTAATACAAATGAAACTTAAGCAAGAATACCAAAAATTGGATTCAGATGTCTGACTCATTGTATATGATGACTCAAGTCTGAATTAGGGCCAGTGTGTGAAGTTCAGGCCCAGTCAAAATCCAAAGTCAAAATTTGAGTCCAAGTCCTCAGTTTGGAGTTTGGAGTTTGGAGTCAAGAAGGTCAAGTCCGAGTCCTTAACCCATATCCGCCTAACCATGTAAACACACAAAAGACTGTATGTGCCTAAGCCCCCGCACAGAGATACATTGTTTTTGCACACAATCAGAAAGATTCCTTATTTAGAGAATATTACAATCACTGACACAGACACATTATATACTGATGGAAAGAGGAGAACATGCACTTTATTATGATGTCAGACTTGTCTAATTTCATATAGATCATGAAATACAGTCATCGGAAAAACGTAGTAAATTGGAATTGGACAAAAACACGGTACGGAAAATCACGTAGGTCGGCGTTTGTAGCGTTTTACATATCTACGGGTTATCACGTAGATCGGCGGATATGGGTTAACAAATTAAACTTAAAGGGACAATATCATCATGATCAGACCAGACTTTCGACGGGGCATGGAATTGGTGTCCTAGTTTTAGATGAACTCAGTGACTGAAGATAACACTGGTCAACAATTTTTTTAAAGTTGTCTGCTTCGGAGATAAAATGTGCTATTTATTATGGATTTTGATGTGCTGAATTCAAATATGACAATTAAAATTGCTGATTGGCTACTGTTCCAAGATATTTAAGTTTACATTTTATGTACTATGTATATGGTGTACATAGCAGATTTTTAATCATGAATTGTAAACCTAGGCCTTTTCATGTGTTTATGGTTGTTTCACTTGATATTATGTCACCTGCCCTGTTTATGTAACACTTACTATGTATCAGTTCATAGTTCAGTCCTTATTCAGTGTCTACTCTGCGTTTCTTGGCTTGTCTCTTGTAGTCATTAAACGGTACCATATCTTGAAAACTAGAGCCAATCAACAATTTTAAGCATCATTTCCATTCTCAGTGACCCATAATTAGTCAAGTTTGACTTCATTTGTTTCAGAAGCATTTTGGCTGTAGACCAGTGTACCTCATGAGCATGCGCTGGCCTAGAGAACAGGATGCAATAACATCATAATACTGTGTCTAATTCATAAATAATGAGCCAGTGACTGCATCATCAAATGATACATGCATCAACCATGGTAATGTGATCTTATTGCGCCCTGTTGGCCAGCGTGCGCTCGTGGGCTATTATTTTCAAGTGATTATGTTTCGTCCAATCAGAGTGTCTTAATAACTGTACAGGGCATTCATGAATATAAACTAACCTTCATGTAATTTGTAAGCACAGACATTTTTTGGATGGTGGTACATGTTACTGAATTTCTTCAGAGCTCGGTAGAGGGGCTGGGTTTTCTTGACAGGGATTCGCATCATCGGCATGCGGCCATGGTCGCTCAGGTAAACATGCTCGGGCATGCCATCTCTGTCAATGCTGTACAGATGAAATTGAAAGTGTATTATTATTATTATTTCTTATTTATCCTGGGTGACCTGATCAGCTTTGAACTGTTAGAGACTGATATAGGTGAACCAGAAACAACAGGGTAAACCCCTACTCTTTCACAATGAGTGCCCTTGGTTCTTATACCTGCACTGTACATGGGACCTATGGCTTAATCTCCCATATCTGAAGGACTGTAGATATTACACACATGTCTCCCTGACACTAGACTCATGTACGCATACATCTCAGTCAGCTAAACGCTTGTTAAAATAACACTTCATGTCCCCTATATCCAAAGGATGCTACACTGTAGATATTACACACATGTCTCTATGACACTAGACTCATGTACGCATACATCTCAGTCAACTAAACGCTTGTTACAATACCACTTCATGTCCCCTATCCAAAGGATGCTGCACTGTAGATATTACACACATGTCTCTATGACACTAGACTCATGTACGCGTACATCTCAGTCAACTAAATGCTTGTTACAATACCACTTCATGTCCCCTATCCAAAGGATGCTGCACTGTAGATATTACACACATGTCTCTCTGACACTAGACTCATGTACGCATACATCTCAGTCAGGGAGGACGGCGAAATAGGTAGTACAGCTAGGCCTTTGAGAATACCAGCCAGGCTCAAGCCTTCGAGCCTCTTAATCCGGCTGTTTATGTCCGTAATCTTTTAACAATAGAAGAGCAGGTTATTAGCATATCTCGGCTTCTGGACGGCCTGGCTGCTATCAGCGCCCGCCCACGAGAGTTGTTAACAATAGAAGACCAGCTCATTAGAAAATCTCGACTTCTGGACGGCTTGGCCTCTTGCCCAACATATCATGGTCTTTTGTTATGGTAATACGGCAAACCCAATGTTCAATTTTGAGGAATTTCTTTGAGTATACTCATTACCACCAAACCTGGCTGAAGAAATGGAACGCAATGTTCGACTGGCCAACATTATTTTCCCATAACTTTGATTCTTGCCTACTTAAATTCAAATGAGGGCATAGTTGTAAAACACCTTCCTCCATGGTACAATGAATTAAGACCGATAGAACAGGATAAAATTTTACGTCATGCCCATCACGATCTCCGCACAAGTCACTTGCGGTGAATATATGTGACGGGCTCTGCGAAAATGAGTCGCTTCTCGCACGGCCTATTTCCACGTACAGTGTTGATGAATGTTTGGAGGGTGAAAAAAAATTGGAAATTGATTTTCTGATTATCCATTATTGCGGTTCTTTAGTATCTGTATTTTCATATTTATAAATCAAAAAAGCTGATTTGTATGAAGAAAGTGGAATAAATGATGATTTTTGTGTGCCTTTTGTTTTCATTTCGTCCGTTGTTTCCATTACAATGCGCTATAAATTGCTGCGTTTACGTTGATTGTGCTTGGCAAAAATATAAACCAGTGAACGATTTCCCCTGTATCGCATCGCAAAATGCGATGTAATTTGGGCAATCTGCGATGGAATTTCAAACAATGCATCGCAGATTTTGCGATACAAATTTCGACAGATTTATAAACATTTTTGAAATCATATTCACAAACCTTTCCCGAAATAACGTTTACATGTATATTTCCGACCAAAAAGTATCGAGCTATCCGTCCCGACTGGGTCTGTTTCCGTGTGGCCAGACCACGCCGGGGGTTAAGTCCGTGCGACGTACGTGTTCAACGATGACTTTACGCCGACGCGACGGTGTTGATGCAACAGTAAACACAACTATTTTCCAGCAATCCGTAAAGGTTTTTTTCCGCAATGCCTAAAATTCTATGTGCATGCATTATTTTTCTGCTGATGAATTAACTACGAGCGAAATTCCCGAAATGGAAAACACGCAACAACCGCCCATTTTTTTTTTTTAGCTTCGCACGTGTTTATTTTTTCTTCTCCTGAGTTTGGGGGTTGGAACATTGAGCAATTCAGCCACCCCCTATACACAATAGTACCGTGTTCAGTTGACATGTGCGCTTTCGTACGATCACTACGGCCGTATTCAACAAAGGAACTCTAGAAACGTTACTAACTTTGTTTTATAATAAAAGTTTTTGAAAATTAACAAAATGAGCATTCATTTATATATGTAGTGGTGAGATTTAGAATCATTTCGGCACACAATATCGCGCTTTCAACCACTCATTTTCCTGACGAATTTTTAATAATCAAAATCAAGCTTGATCATACCACAAAGTTAACGTTACACTCGGCGAAATTCACTTTGAAAAGCACCCGAACATGTCGCAGTCGGTAATTTGTTTTCGTGATATTGCCTCTGTTTTAGCGATCGATAATGTAAACCAAAAAAAAGAAAATGGACGGAGGACTAACTTTCATGAATGATTGCAATTTGGCAAAATAACGGTTACACTAATTTCCGGACACTAAAATTGTATTCACGATTATTGCATAGCAAAATAATTTTTTTGTATAGCAATCTGTGAATTTTGTGTAGCAAATTTAAAAATGCTTAAAATTACAGTATGTAGTTTGCATAGGTAAAGGTGTTTTTTAAGGCTTTACTGTCGTTTGGTTCATAATATGAATGTCCAAATTTTACCAGAAATAATAATTTTTAGTGTCCGGAAATTGAGCCACAGGTGGTTAAAAAAAACTCACGTGTAACCGTTATTTCGCATATAGGGGGTGGCTCAATTGCTCAATGTTCCAACCCCCAAACTCAGGAGAAGAAAAAATAAACACGTGTGAAGCCCCAAAAAAAACTGGGCGGTTGTTGCGTTGTTTTCCATTTCAGGAATTTCGCCCGTAGTTAATTCATCAGCAGAAAAATACTGCATGCACATAGAATTTTAGGCATTGCGGAAAAAAACCTTTATGGATTGCTGGGAAATAAAGTTGTGTTTACTGTTGCATCAACACCGTCGCGTCGGCGTAAAGTCATCGTTGAACACGTACGTCGCACGGACTTAACCCCCGGCGTGGTCTGGCCACACGGAAACAAACCCAGTCGGGACGGATTGCTCGATATTCTTTGGTCGGAAATATACATGTAAACGTTATTTACTGAAACATTTGGAATCCTTTTTAATAGTCGCGGTTTTCAATGAACATGACGTGGTCGGATCTATTCCTGAGCCATAATACGGGCAGCTGTAATTCACGGACAGTATTACGTCAATAGCTGAAGCGTGGGCCAGCCTTGCTGTTGATAAGACGGGCTTATTAAAATTGTCTTATGCCGTAAAACTTCTTGTTATGCATGACTACGTTTTAGGCTGGAACTGCCGGCGTCTATAAATTCTTTTGTTAGTCAGTGCGATGAGTCGGGCTGTCAGTCAAGTCTTATATTACAATGGGGACTAAGGAGCTGTTGGCTCCTCTTTGTTTGCGCGAGGGGATTAACGAAGGCCGCAAGGCTTGAGCCCTGCCTGAGCCTGGCTGGTATTCTCAAAGGCCTAGCTGTACTACCTATTTCGCCGTCCTCCCTGACAGCTAAACGCTTGTTACAATACCACTTCATGTCCCCTATCCAAAGGATGCTGCACTGTAGATATTACACACATGACTCCCTGACACCCAGACTCATGTACGCATACATCTCAGTCAGCTAAACGCTAGTTACAATACCACTTCATGTCCCCTATCCTAAGGATGCTGCACTGTAGATATTACACACGTCTCTCTGACACTAGACTCATGTACGCATACATCTCAGTCAGCTAAACGCTAGTTACAATACCACTTCATGTCCCCTATCCAAAGGATGCTGCACTGTATATATTACACACATGACTCCCTGACACCCAGACACATGTATGCATACATCTCAGTCAACTAAACGCTTGTTACAATACCACTTCATGTCCCCTATCCATAGGATGCTGCACTGTAGATATTACACACATGTCTCTATGACACTAGACTCATGTACACATACATTTCAGTCAGCTAAACGCTTGTTACAATACCACTTCATGTCCCCTATCCAAAGGATGCTGCACTGTAGATATTACACACATGACTCCCTGACACCCAGACTCATGTACGCATACATCTCAGTCAACTAAACGCTAGTTACAATACCACTTCATGTCCCCTATCCTAAGGATGCTGCACTGTAGATATTACACACGTCTCTCTGACACTAGACTCATGTACGCATACATCTCAGTCAGCTAAACGCTAGTTACAATACCACTTCATGTCCCCTATCCAAAGGATGCTGCACTGTAGATATTACACACATGACTCCCTGACACCCAGACACATGTATGCATACATCTCAGTCAACTAAACGCTTGTTACAATACCACTTCATGTCCCCTATCCATAGGATGCTGCACTGTAGATATTACACACATGACTCATGTACGCATACATCTCAGTCAGCTAAACGCTAGTTACAATACACCAGTCAGCCTGATTGATCTGCCAGCCAATTATTGACTGAGGTAATATTGCTTAATTTGGATTGCCTGCTACACAGCTCTTGACAACATGGATATTTTTGTGCATTATATTTTCAAGTTAAATAATTCCTTATAGTTTCGGTTTGCGGTAACACCATGTGTTTATCTCACCTATCGCGAAGCTGAGGTACAGTTTCTGAAAAGAACCTTATCGCATAACTCGTATCTCAACCTTCACTAAATGAGAAAGGTTCAAGGGAGAACCAATTGCGGGTAACTAATTTTTCTCTACTGTCGCCAACTGAGAAATATGGTTCAGGGAGAACCATGGGGACTTCACTGGTTAATATGGTTCAGGGAGAACCACAGGTTCTCACTTAGCGACAGTAGAGAAAAACGAGTTGCCCGACATTGGTTCTCCCTTGAACCTTTCTCACTTAAAGATGGACTACAACGGAATAATGATAAGTGCTGTGTTGCTGATGTCGTTCGAGAAATGTGTAATGATTACTAACATATTATTATTATTCAATAAAACTTGTTCCTTCATGCCAAAAAAAATCAATTTGATCGGCGTTCTACGACCCAGAAAAGCCCAGTTTCACCAAAAGCCCTCAACTCATGAATAATTCATACTTCGTGTGTGACGTAGCACCCATGACGCTTTGTTACCCCCACGCACAACAGTCGATCGTGTGTACTGTATGCATTTTCTAGACCGAAAAACAGCGAAAATGTCCGATAGCAGCGAATATTGGGAAGATCACAGTATAGATGAGGAAGAAGAGTTTCATATAGGCACTTCTGAGGATAGTGATGTCAGCTCTAGCGATGAGGGAGCTCCCAGACGAGAGAGAAGGCGAAGAAGTCGGCATGCGTGGCGCTGAACCATACCGGTTCGAGCCACTTGCGGCGCCTGCAGTTGACCAGCCCGGTGACGGTGATCGTCAGGCCGAAGACGACGAACCAAATCCTGATGATAGACGGCTAAACACAGAGCCCACAAAATGATTCATGAATGAAATACTGAATGATGCTTCGTTTGATCAATTCGTTTCTGCTGTACAAAAATAGTTGTAGGCTATACTTGACAAAAACATGAACGAACATGATGGAGACCCAAGGTACATAATGTAGTAGTACATGTACATGTACATGTACATGTACATGTGTACAATTGTACATGTGTACAATACATGTACAGTGGAAATTTGGGGGTAATTACTATGTCTTGCGTTTTATGATTTGTTGGCAATATTAGCCAATATTTATGAAGACATGATGGGAAAGTAATCACTGCTCAAAATTCAAATAATACTATTTCTAGTGCATCCACCAACAACACATGAAGTCGGCATTACAACAACGTCGAAAAAAAGCTTCATAAAACTTCATGCCTCTGCTGGCCGCATGAAAACGCATGTATAATATACACGGAAGTAACACGCGCGTCTTCTGTTTACTCGGTGCTCATGGGTTATACGTCATCCTTTTTCGCTGGTTTACAAGTCCGCTGGTACTATATCGTGGATTTCATAGTGGATTTTCAATGGGTCTTTGTCGGGAACCAGTGCAGGGCGGGAAATTTCAAAAATCGAAGAAGCGGGGTCTAATTTTTTCGGTCAAATTGCAACAAAATTATAAAGAGAAAAACATGACCACAACAATAAATTGTTACCTGAACACAACATAAACAAGGTTCGATAGTCAATTTAATGTGAGAGTTCTCGTTGTAGTCCATCTTTAACGAAGGTTGAGATACGAGTTGTGCGATAAGGTTCTTTTCATAACCTGTACCTCAGCTTCGCGTTAGTTGAGATAAACACATGGTGTTACCGCAAACCGAAACGATATCGATATTCCACCATGCAAATCCTCAAATCTGATATTAAATAATTCCTATTGTATTACACCCCTTAAAGGTAAGATATAAAATAAGACTGGTAATTTAAAAATAAGCATATGACATAAAACACAATAAAGGGGGCCACTTTGCATCCGTCACGTTAGCAGTTTTTCCAATGGTTGTTATTTATTTTTAAGTACCTGAGACCGACCAAAAAGTGTTTCAACATGTGAATGGACATGCAGGCTTATACTAGAACTAATTTGAGTTGATTTATTTGATTTTTTAATTTTTTAATTTATTTTTTTACCCTCAAATTTCCATAAAAATTGGACGGAAAAAGTTACCTCACTTTTCCGTCCATTTGTTGATGGAAATTTTAGGGTAATTAAAAAAAATAATAGTAATAATCAACTCAAATTATCTTTAGGATAAGCATGCATGTCTATTCAAATGTTGAAATTCTTTTTTGGTGGTTTCAGATATTAAAAAAAAAATTACAACCATTAGAAAAACATGTCGTTAGTCAAATTGCAATGTGAAACTTACTTGATGACGGTTTCAAGCTGAAACTTCCACAGCAGGTTGCTTGTTTCATGTATCTTAATTTGTAGGATTTGAAGCTTTGTATAGTGGAAGACAGTACTAAAGAGGAAGTTTTACCTACCCTGTAAGGTTGAGTGTTCATACCTTATGGTTGGGTGCCGTGAATGCTGATGGAATCTCCCATAGACATCCTCACCAATGTCTTGATACTCCAACAGCGTGGTGGACAGCAGCTCAAAGGCCTCTGGGTCCTCCCTCTTCAGATCAAGGGCTACCTTGAAGCCGTCTGTGAACCAGTTCTCGCCACCTGGCCCCTTCGCCTGCTCGATGCAATGGATCATCTGGGCCTGAAAGAATTGTTTTTATTTTAATTACTTATCTAGGCTGTTTTCACAGTGAAAAAGGAGTAAAAATCGTTGGTATCACTTATTTAAATATAGACGAACCCAACATTTTGCTTAGTGTGATTGGTTTAAATAAATTTGCATACATAAATTATTCATTTTGCTGGACGTTTATGAATAATTCAGTAGTAGCATCCTCGGAACGGACTGGCGTGCGCTTTGACTATAGGCTGGTAAATCACCAACATTGTGACCTACATGTATATGAAAACAATACAAAAAGACTAGATGTTCCATGTCAAGTTACTTTATGCAAGTGTGATACTATATATAGATTCTCATAGGGTTGAGCCCATGGTCTTACACCAACTGGCTAGTGTGAACAGCCTTTACGATTAATAATTTTAACTCACTCCTGGTGGCCTATGCAAGAATGCCAAGTCAGTGTGCATCGGGAATGCCTTGCCAGTGAACGCAATGTTGGTGGCATTGTACTTCACAACGACATGTGAGGTTGGTCTGAAATATAAACAAAATACCCATTATTCATAATAATTCTAATAATGATAAGGCCTCATTTACACAATCCGATTTTCCTACTGATTAAGTCGCATGCTACAACTCGCATGCAATCTGAATGAAAAGCTTGCTGGATACGACAAGCATAATTGATGCAGTACAATGAAATCACAATAATCCCAACATGTGTGTCAAGCTGTCCCAAAGCGAACGTATGAAACACTGTCCTAATAAGCATATCACAGATTAATTTTTGTATATTCGTAATTTTCATACATGTACAACATGTATGTTCGTATATTTGAACACATGCAGTACAGGGTGGTAACACAATATGAAGAGCGCACTGACAGCATTTTGTAAGAAAGGCGCAAACAAGACAATTAAATTATTAGTACCGTGCGCTCTTCATAATGTACTGCCACCTTAATAATAAATAATAACAATAATGTGGACTTATATAGCGCACGTATCCACCAAACTGGTGCTCAAGGCGCATTACATTATTACCCCTGCTCATCAGGCTCATAAATCATTCCTGAAACCATCTCAGCTCCCTGGGGAGTATACAGCTCAGTTGCTGCCATTGCAGCGCATATAGGGCTAATCAAACACATCAACCAACTCTGCCCTCACAGGTACCCATTTACCCCTGGGTGGAGAGAAGCAATTAAAGGTAAAGTGTCTTGCTCAAGGACACAAGCACCCCGGTCGCGGCTGGGATTTGAACCCACATTCTGACGACTCGGCCATCAGAACACAAATCCGATACACTAAACTGCTCGACCATGGCACTGCATGTGTATGAATATATGAACATGCTAGCTAGACTTTATACTTTACTGACTGCTGCCTGTACGTCTGCCGACATGTCAGACACGCCAGCATAAACAAGAGGAAAATATCAGCATTTTCAGGTAAAATTTTATGAAATCAAGGGTCCGGCGACCATTGTGGGATTACATACAAAAATAAAGTGTTTTTTTAACGGGCAAAAACGGGAAGGGAAACGGTAGAAAAATGCATCATTTTATTCAACATATTGAATGTATTGGGGAAGAGAGGTTTCATCGGTAGAACTCTGACATAGTATATATGAAGAAAGAAGTTCATCTAGAGCTAGGGAAACACATCATGCTCATGGTGTATTATTTTCTGTCACTGAGTTCATCTAAACATTAGGACACTTGAACAATTTCTCAAAGTTAGGCTTAAAAAAAGTCTCTGGTGTCTGGTCATAGGTCGGCTTCAAAATCAGTGCGGTGACGCAGTTTTGAAATTGTTTTATTGTTTTTTTTGTCAACGAGTGAAATATGTGATACATGTACGCGTTTAGTGGAACCAGACCATGGTGGCTAAAAGAGGCCGTACAAATCGGGCATTCATACCCCTTCCCTTTAAAGCTAAAACTTAAAAATAAAATAAAAACATACCCATAGTACGTTGACCTCAGAAACAATACTCTGTCTCCCAGGTGTTTGACCTGACCATCAATCATACCAGCTCCTTGCACCAGGCATATTCCAGTCACCTACAACAGAATCAGACAACAATGGTCATTGAAAACTCAATTTAACAAATATACAGGTAAGTGTTGGTAAGTGTGGGGTAATTCAAACATAAACCACACCCACTTTGGATGTACACATTGACCACCCTTTTCTTTAAAGATTTAGGCAAGAAATTAGAAAGCTTGGAACTTGCATTGTTGTACAGACTCAAAATCTTATTAAAGAATTGCTTCTGAATGTTCAAATCATGGAATTTAGGTTAAATTACACACAACGGTATGCCGGGTTTGGAACTGGAAGTAGTGAAAAGAATGCGCGTACTACCAGTGTGCGGACTTACGAACAGGATACAGACAATCAGGGATTACTGTTTGACAGTTATATTCTGCATCAATTGAGTGCTAGAATATTGAGACATCTGATACTGACAAGAACATGTTTTAATTGGGGCTGAGGTGATATACTTTTATCAGGTTAATCACAAGTGCATGACTGAAGTACATGTATTCTGGAAAGGCAGTTCAAACAAGTGCTCTCAGCTTTGAAAAAACATGTTTACAATAATTGATATATCGCCTGTGTTTGGCTCAAGAGACCCCAAAAATCGAATTTAAAAAGTGAACGAATTTTGAAAGATAATATCATTACTAAACGAACAAACAAAAACATTATGTAAAACATGCTTGATTCTGATTGACAGCCGTGCTGGCCAATTGGAAGACTGTCATGCTCGGATGTCACATACAATAAATGCAAGAGGATTAAAACAGTGGGCCAAACATTTTAACCCTCCTACACATGGAGGCCACATCGATCCACAAATTTTGTTCTTGAGCAACCTTCAGTACATACATGTACAAGCCTGCTGTCCTTTCCAAGTAATCTTACAAAATCAACTATGTGCCACCCAAGGCCACTGTAAATGTTTGAACATAATAGTATGGCCTATAATGTGTCGATGGGAGACCACTACCCTGCGATCTCAGTGGTGTAACAGTGCACAGAAGGGTAACCATAGGAGGCCACTGGCAACAGCTAATGACTTGGAGTGGCCTGAATGGGTTGTTTCAAAAATTGCACTGATTGTAGGTGGGTTTTAATTTGAGTTTTTATTTTACTGGTACTAATCCTTGATGGATTTTTTTGTTCAATGTTTCAAATGAAAGTTTATAACTTCCTTAACTCCAGAAAAATAGCAATTCAACATTTCAATCTTTTGTTACCGTCAAATCAGCCCATACACGGGTAATATATCTTTAACATGGGGGAAATAGCCCTTTCGTCTTTCCCCAGGGTAGGGACAGGGGGTGGGGACAGAAATATTTCACACATATACGTATCATTACAGTTATCAGCCACTGGACTTTGGAAAATAAAACTGTAATAAAAATTCAAAACACATACTAGACTGAATACCTGATAAATTGGTAGCATGTATTTTAAAGGTATACTGTATGTGTGATATTATGACTTACGATGGGATGATAATGCCACCACACAGAAGTCTGTTTTCTTCTCACGTGTAAATAAAAGCACCTGCATCTCTGGGACAATATGATTGGGGGATTGTAGATCACATGGCAAGATCAGGCATCTACTGATGCTTACTTTTATGGCAGTGTGCCCCCCCCCCCCCCCACACACACACACACAGAAGTTTGTTTTCTTCTCATGTGTAAATAAAACACCTCTGGGTATCTGGGACAATATGATTAGACGATTGTTGATCACATGGCAAGATCATGCGATCTACTGGCAGTGAGCAGTCAGTAGATTTATGGCAGTGAAGACCCCCCCCCCTCTTGCCTGTGTGCCCCTCCTTTTTTGAGACCCTGGATGTGAACCTGAGATGTGAAACTGTTGATGCGGAATGCATATACAATGGGTGAGATTCTGACTATAGACTAATCCGGTGACCACTGTTTTCCACCATTACTACAGTGGCACGTGCACATCACACGCATTCTAAAATACGTGGTCTGCTGCCGTTTTGTCAAAGAGAATGCTCAGATTGGTCAAAGAAGCACTGGGCTGCGTAGAAAATGAACACTTGACACAGAATGTACTACCGCAGTTATGGCCGGTTCCCATCAGTGAAATGGTCGACATATTAGTTTATACACCCCAGTGTTATATAGCTTGGCCGGGTCCGCCAACTGTAACAAACCTTCATCTCCATGAGCCACTCATACAAAACTTCATCATTGGACACAATATCATGAAAGTTGAATATACGGAGAGTACCGCTGTTCATCAGGTCCTTGTTCCAGTACTGATGATCGAAGTCAAAGGTCACATCAGGGAGGGAGTTCTCAAAGCGGTGTTTACGAAGCCAGTCTGTACGTGTGCAAAAATACAGGAGAAACCCATTATAGAGTGTAATGCAATTGAAATAATTAGGTCGTAATAAATAATCATATGTTTTGTACACTTTATTACATGTATCATATTTATTACCATAATTTATATACCATCAATATGTTGGATGCATAATAATTTAAAAAAAATTTGTTTTAATAAAAGTGAACAAAGAAACATTGACAGACCAGCATCAGGTATTTTGGGAACCGGATACCCGACATTGGAAATCTTCGGATACCCGGGTACTCGTAAACAATTTTGTAAAAACACGTATAAATACTCCCGAATGTATAACATAATCAACACGATCACAAGTGAATAATTGAAGGGTGTTTTGTATCATCATTAAGCCCAATCGCATCCTACATTGGTGGCTACTTCTCTTCGTTCAAGAAATTTCTGAGGCAAAGGGAAATTTTTTTTTAAATCCTGAAATCAGAAAAAAATCCTGAAAAATCACTGGCCTGAACAACAAGAAGCACGAGCAATACATTATCACAATGCACACTGCCTTTAAAGGGAAAGTACATCTATGTACATACCATTGGTAAACTATCATTCAACTGTTCAAGCAAATAAAGATTTATAATGAAGATTTATAATGAAGATTTATAACCCTAACCCTCCAGGGTATTTTGGCTAGAAACCCTGCCAGACGCAACAGAGTGCATCGTTTATCAAAGTGACTTGGCTGCCAAGTGCAACAAGATCCATCTGTTAACAAATCTCAAGGCCGAACTGCCTCAGAGTCTGTGGTCACCAAACACAGCAGAATACAACTCTGGCATTGTTTAATGGGACCAGCTCTCAATAGAAACAGGCTTGGCTGCTTATGCACTGGTGTTGACAGCTGAATCCATCAAAGTGCATCAGACTTTTCCAGCTGATGCACTCTGCTGCATCTGGCAGGGTTAGGGATAATGAAGATTTATAATGAAGATTTATAATGAAGATTTATAATGAAGATTTATAATAACAACCAACCAGTGGAAGTTTCGGCTCATTACGTTGAGTCATTTTATAACCTTTCCTCTTCTCCTCCCCCAAAGGAAATAAGCTAGCACCACATCAGACATAAAGATCTTTAACCCTAACCTTCCCAAATCCTCCAAAAATCCTCTTTGCTAAAGTGAAGGATTTTGAAGGATTGAGGTTTACGCTACATGCTCTTTGCTATTAAAAGTGAAGGATTTTGGAGGATTGAGGTTTGTTTGTTGTAGTGATTGCAAGGTCAGTGCTTGGGTCATTGGACACTGTTTATTGCTCCATGCATGCAGGGAGGGTCCCCGGCCATGTACATGTATCACAGATTAGAAACACGTGTGTGCATACATGTCATATGCTTGCTTTACTACTGAATGATTTTGGAGGATTCAGGTTATGTAAGCAAATGGGCCTAGGGAGTTGGGGTTAAGGGGTGTTTAATAATAATAATATACCTTCATCAACTTTAGGCCTATACCTAAATAAAATGTAAAACTGCACTCATTTTGAGAATACCAAAGATATATTACACTGCCTCTTTAACGTGTCCAACATGTACAGTGTACATGTACACATGTACTTGTTTTGCCAATAACAAAACAACTTGGGAAAACATATTGAGAGTTTTGAGGGTGAAAGGTCATAAACACATAAAGGTCTGCCTGTATAGTGTGTGTTCTGATAGGCTGTGTTCTGATAGGCTGACTACCTGACACACCACCTTACATGTTGGGTTCTGATTGGCTAACAACCTGTCACACCACCAATACATGCAGTTACCAATGTCAAGTTACCATGACTCATGATCAGTCAATATTGTGCTGATTTCTACTACTAGTATTTGTTATGCATTCCAGGATGCAATATAAATAGTAATAATTGGGCCACAGGCTCATGGAAAAACAATGCTGATAGTTTTACAACCCAAAAAGGTAAATTATTGCCTTTTTGGGACACTTTGTACACACTTGCCATGGGCAAATGTCCATCTACTGACATGCTTATTTGGAATTGGTTATTCATAATATGTTTATATTGCCAAAATAAAAGTAAAGTAAAGGCAGAGAGATTCAGAGAGGAATTTCTGAATTTTTCTTAAAAAACAAACTTGTTTTATTTAATGGGGGGGGGGGGTATACAAATTGGTAAAACTGAGATATTTATCATGGTTTTAAGGTGGTAATTGTACCAACAATTCTGAGAAATTATTTCATCTCACATTTAATTTTTGGGAAAACATTCATGAATTCATACAAATTGAAATTTGAAATGGATCACCAGCCGATCAGAAATCCAATGAATACAAATAACATTAATGAGTACAAACAATCTGAATGCTCAGCCTCATACGTTCACATTTCCTCCTAAACGACACAACAAAATAAGGTTAAAGGGGCAGTATCATCATGATCACAGCAGGGCATGGAATCTCTGTCCTAGTTTAAGATGAACACAGTGACTGAAAATGAATGGCTCATTCATGCAGCAGCAACGGTAACATGACCTCATCATGTGGGGTATTATTTTCAGTCACTGAGTTAATCTAAAACTAGTGCTCCAATTCCATGCCCTGTTGATTGTGATGATAATTTCCCTTTAGACAACTTTTATAAGCTCGGTGTTGGTTTCTCTTGATTCTTATATAAAGTACAAGAATGCATTTTGCAAGTTAGACTAAACAGACATATCACCTTGCATCTTAGCACCCTCCTAAAAGTGTTTCTCCAAACGCTTGAGGAAAGGGTTATCAATCATTATATAACACCCTTGAAGTAGATCCTTGGATCAAGATTGTACATTTTCTTGGAGGTCACGCGGCATTCATTAATCAAACCATTACATGGCCTACGTCATAAACCATGCATTTTGGTTCCATTCACCGTTCCATCCCATTTAATCTATTGCACGCATTATATACACAGCAATACAAAACGCCCTCTTTTGACAAGACAAGACAACCATTCGAGCAAACCATGCATCATAAGCCAAAAAATAAAGTAGTGGATGCCAGAATACAATCTTGTATATTTGGTTTATTCTTATAGTTTTTATCCTCCAATCAAATGACAAAGATCTACTTGGATGTTATATAGAACAAATAATGAATGTTTTGCATTCGTGCAATGGAGAGAATATTTTCATTCGTTGAAAGATGGAATTCCAAATGTTCCATTCAACTTGGCTTGGCCTCGTTGAATGGAACATTCCATCTTTCAACTCATGCAAATATTTTCACCATTGCACTCATAAACATTCATTATTTGTATACCGACAGATGTATGTACACTTACAGGTCTTTCTCCTAGCTACTCAAAACTCCCCTCACCCTGCTGCTGCATCCCTCCCTGCCCATGATGTGCTAATTTTGCACACTTAAGAATTATGGGAACAAATATTGGCATTTTCAAGTGTACAAAATGTGAACAATTTTAAACACTAACCTGAGGGGTACTCGCCAAAATGGCCGTCAGGCCAAGTAAGGCGCACTGTCTTCCCATCCTCCCCGGGCAAAGCATAGATCGGAATCATCTCAACATCAATGCTTGTGAAGCTAAAGATCCTTGACTGAAGGGCTGACTGGTAGCACTGCTTGCACAAACAGGTATCCCGAAGCCAAGCATATGGGAAGGCCTGTTCTTCTCCGTCTGACCAAGTGACCTTGAGGGCATGGTTGTCTATGTCGTGGGTGACTGACGTGATGATGGTTGCCTTGTCAACCTGGGAAATGCTCATCTCTGTGACGAAACGGTACAGATGTGACCGCTTCATCACCTTAGAGGGCGGTGTTTCCTTCTGGTTGGTGAGAGTTTCTTCAGTGTCTGCAGATTCCAGCAACTCGCTGCCTGCTGCTTTGGGGCGTACAGCACTTGTGTGAAAACCTCGTACCACACCCATTGTAGGATAACCGGGTTTGCCAAAGCCATGGCTGTGTAGAGCAGCTGCTTGTATTGATATAGGTCCAAGCGAAGGCAGGACCACTCGCTTTGAGAGGTGTTGAGTAGAACCATCAGCCAATACTCTCCCTGAAGTGGTACTCCGCATCATGAGCCTCAGTACAGAGTTTGCACGGTGACCAACTGAAAAGGCCATGTTAGTTGAGATAGACCAGTGTCCGTAGGCTGAAAATCTGTAGGCTGAAAACAATGCAATTATCAATCTAAACTGTATATCTCAACAAAGAAACATTTACTGAAGCGGAACTTGAACCTGTACAAATTTATCAGTTTTCAAATGAGATATTTCACAAAATAATTGGCCTAAGAATTGCTATGGAAACAGTCCATATGTGCGGCCATCATTTGATCAGAAATTAAAGGGGCAGTATCGTCACGATCAGAGCAGACTTTCAACAGGGCATGAAATCAGTGTCCTAGTTTAAGATGTGACTGCAAATTACTGGCTCATTCATGCAGCAGCAAGGGTAATACATGTGGGGTATTGTTTCAGTCACTGAGTTAATCTAAAACTAGCACTCTGATTCCATGCCCTCATGATCATGATGATATTGTCCTTAATTAATCACATTGCATCATAAATTAATTCAGGCCCGGAATTTCATTCTTGTAGGGTAATTTCTTCCTGAGTATTTAACCAGTTCGCACCGGGAATAAAAAAGTTTTTCCGAACCCCGTGGCGGGTTTATTTTTACCGCACAAACACGACCAATGGTGCTCACCAGAGCGTGACCGGGGAGACCGCGTCTTCCACCGTATGCTTATGGCTCGTTTCCACGTCGACCGGGAATCTATACAAATATTCCCAAGAATCCTGTGGCGTGTTTAGACGCTCTCCGATCCGCTGTCCAAACAAAAATTGCGTGTATACACGGCCTCCGACGCGAACTGGTTAAGAGCATTTCCATTAGAATATAGTGTATGTTGTGCCATGGTCGAGCAGTTTAGTGCATCGGATTTGTGTTCTGATGGCTGAGTCGTCAGAATGTGGGTTCGAATCCCAACCGCGACTGGGGTACTTGTGTCCTTGAGCAAGACACTTTACCATAATTGCTTCTCTCCACCCAGGGGTAAATGGGTACCTGTGAGGGCAGAGTTAGTTGTTGTGTTTGATTAGCCCTATGCACTGTAATGGCAGCAATTGAGCTGTATACTCCCCAGGGAGCTGAGATGGTTTCAGGAATGATTTATGAGCCCGATGAGCAGGGGGTAATAATATAATGCGCCTTGAGCACCAGTTTGGTGGATACGTGTGCAATATAAGTCCACATTATTATTATTATTATCAGAATGTCTAGATGGGGATATTTGTAAGGGCACTGAGGCCAAGACCAAGTCTGATTACATGTATATATCTGTATCAGCCTCTGCCCTCCCCCTTCCACTAGCATCGTAGCTAGAGGCATCGATGCCATTCAAAACATCATAATAATTAATAATTCAAAAAAGGAAAAACTATTGAAATAAATTATTCTGAATGTACACTTGTGTACATTTTTTTATGTAGTAAACGCATGTTATGTGAATGTAAACAAACCATCCATCATGCTTAGTGCAGTATAACCATGGATGATGGACCGTGGAGGTAGAATTAGATTCTACATCCATGGACGTAGTATTACAAAACCGGCTGAATTTTTTGTTTTATTGTTCTCTGAAATCAGTATCAACATGATGCTGATCCATAGCCAGCTCAATGGATGAGTCACATAGTTGTGATAATTGTAACTCAACATGATTATCAACCCTTTGACCTAACCATGAAAATGTCCAAAAGATTAATAAAAATGAAGAAAAAAAAAAAGAAAAAAAAATACAATTAAGATACATGTAACGGAAATAATGTCGTATCCGGCCGCCACTTTTTAAGGGCTTTTTTGGATTTTTGTTGCAACCACTAACCAGTTAAAAAATCATTCTATCGATTTTTGGTGGTACAGAAAGCGATAACTATCTTTAAAATCCACTTTTATGATGGTTTTCGGACTTGATTTCCCTTCTAAAAAAATCAGAAAATAGAAGGATCCTATTAATAGTTGCCACTACGCATGTACAATGACTGTGTTGGTCACTAATTGTGGAGTTTACAAGATCAGACTCACTGACATGACTGCTCGAAGTCATCGTATACCAAAAATTCCTGATTTTTCATGAAATAAATATCCTGGAATAATTTGAAGTATATGTCCATCATCATCCATATGTTCTCCACCTTACCAGGTAGGTAAGATTATATTATTGGTTATATTTAATGAAAAATAGTGGCGGCCAGATACGACATTCTACCCCATGTAACTTTGTAAGTGTACATGTACATGTACACGTATGCTAATTTACCGCAGCTAGTTAATACATGGAGGTAGGAAACCATCCATGGTTACTAGTATACTACTCACCCCAATTTCACAGCAACCTCTGAACGCTACCTGTGCCGCGGTGGTTGTTCGATCAGTGATGACCTCTTATCTGATTTAGGGCCTATAAATCCCCCGTGGACTAATCAAAATGTATACATATTGACCTTTAGTAAAGCACCGAGCTAGAACGTACCATTGTCAATCTGGATCTGGATTGTTTACTCCGTAAAAGTGGTAAACCGCATCACTGCAGAGTGTTGACTTGACCGACTAGTTTGAGTTGTGGGTTGTGATTTCGCTCAGCAGGTGTTTAACAAGTCCGGTTTTGAAGCTGGTTAGCTTTGTTTGATCGAGTAGATGGTGTGGTAAATCGTTCCAATAACCTACCAATACCATGACCTTTGCCTGAATATTGACAAACTAAAAAGTGAACCGGTCATCCACACAATTACAACAGCAACAGCAAGAGAGAGTCGAGTGTATGCAGCCACTGCATTTATATTACAGCCGATGTTGATTCAACCGTACCATGGAGGAAGGAAATGTGTTCCTTCCTCCATGCTTCAACGCAACCATGCTTCAACAACGCAGCCGGACCGTGCAAGAAATACAAGGACTCAATGGCAGGCATTAATATTAGTGATAATTTCATTTATTTTAATTTCATTTATTATTTCACAGGGCATATAAAAATACAAATACATGATGAAAATAAGGTAAACATGACAAAATGTTGACAGCACCCCTGTTGGATTACCAAAATGCGAACCAAATCACAATCTAGTGGCTCTCCATAATGCTGCCAAACATAATCAAACAATATAATAAAAAAATAATATAAAAAGCTAAATAAAAATCAATCCAAGGGATTAAAAACAAGTACAAACAAAATAAAACAACAAAAAGGAACATAAAGCATTAGTACAGAGTGTTATGTTGGCAAGTCCAAATTTGTACCTGGGGACAGGTTATGTTCACGCACTGTTCAGTTATGAAAGGTAATAAACCAGATATGATTAACTCCTTAACATTTAAAGGCAGACCTTCCCACAATCTAGGAAATCTGGAGAAGAGTGAATGATGTAAAGCATTTGTTCTTGATCTCTGGTGATGAAATTTAATAGTTTCGACATGTCTAGTGTTAACTTTAATATACCTGTGAACATCAATATCAAAGCAATTATACAAACACTTTATAACAAATGAAATAGAAAGAAAATGAATTCTGTTAAGTAAAAACGATAATCCTAATTGAATACATCTAGCTGGGTAACTTATTTTATTATCAGGGTTAATGGTGGTTCTTCTTGGAAGTCCAAGACAAGACCGAGTAAAACGCCTTACTCTTTCTAAAATTTCCTGGTGGGTGCGAAGGCACGGACACCAAACAGGGGCTGCATACTCAAGAATTGGCCGACAATTAAAGTATATCACTGAGGATCTTTGCTCTTAACAACCCTTCTAATAAAACCAGATAATTTGGATGTTTTACATACAATACTATTAATATGAGGTTTCCAGTCAAGATCACGTGAAATAATGACACCGAGGTATTTATAACTATTAACAATTTCAAGAGTATCAGACCCCATTTTGTAAATAGGTTGAAATGGATGTTTAGACCGTGTTACATAAGTTTACATTTCTTTACATTAAGAGACATATGATTGAGATTACACCATGTTATTATGCTATTTAAATCATTTTGAAGAATAACTGAGTCTGCCTCATGTCTAATAGCCCTGTACAAGACTGTATCATCAGCATATTGTCTCAGGTGAGACTGAACACAAAAAGGAAGGTCAAATGCAAAGATATTAAATAACAAAGGTCCGAGAAGTGACCCTTGGGGCACTCCAGAGTGAACTGGTGTCCTTGAAAGATAACCCTTTGTGATCGATTACTTAAATATGAGTGAAACCAGTTTAAAACAGATCCACAAATGCCGTACTTATGTAATTTATCTAATAATATTTTATGACTTACACGATCAAACCAGTCGAGAAAGATGACATCAATGCGAGGAGGTTTGGGAACATCAATAGTTTCTGCCCATTCATAGTATAAAGTTGTTAATTGAGTGATACAAGAACGTTTAGGTATGAAACCGTGTTGAACATCAGTAATAATGCCACTCCTTATACATATGATTGACAAGATGTTTACTGACAAGTTTTTCAAGAATTTTACCAAGTGCTGAACATAGAGATATAGGTCTGTAATTAGACATATCATGAGAGTCACCAGATTTATAAAGAGGTACAACATTAGCAAGTTTCCATTCTGTAGGCACAGTTCCAGATGAAAGAAAAGTTAAATAATTTAGTAAGTGGTTCGGCTAGACTATCACTGGCTAAGTTAAGGAGCATAGGAGAGATATCGTCTGGCCCAGCCGATTTATACATATTCAGGCTCTTCAATAATTTCCTAACTTCATCAACAGTTACTACAATATCATATAGTCTAAATTGTGAAGAATGACTACAGGCACTAGTACATTCAGAGGAGATAGAGTCAGCCTTATCAATTGTGAAATTACTTTGAAAGATGGAATTAAAATTATTTGCAATATCTAAATGGTCAGTGAAAACAGATCCATTAGCTATACGAAAGCTATTAGGACTACTCTTACCACGCTGACTGTTAACAAATGACCAGAAACGTTTTGGAGAGGATGAGCAGTTCTGAGATAGGTCCTTAATGAAGTTTGTATAAGATTGAGCAGTGAGATATTTAACCTTATTACGAATTGATTTATATTTAGTCCACAGATAATTGTTTGTAGGATTTCTTCTCGCTGCATTGTATACGCGATGTTTCTTTCTGCTGAGAATAACAATTTCATTAGTGATCCAAGGTTTACGTTTTTTACCATTTTGCCTTCCTATAGGAACCACATCTTTGACTACAGCAAATAGTAAATCTTTAAAATTAACCCAAACATCATTAATGTTAAACTCTGGACAAAAGCATATATCCCATGGAGTTCTATTCAGGGTATCACAGAGAGTATTTAAATTAGCTTTATTATTGATAAATGTACCGGGTAATAGATTTAACATCGTAGCTAGTGAGAATATTACATGAGATAGGTCCTACCATTATGATCACTTGACCCTAAGCCTGGTTGGACATGAATGTTTGTAAACAAATCAGGTCTATTTGTGAAAACAAGATCGATTACAGAGCCGAGATTCTCAGATGAATTGGGACGTGTTACAAAATCTACCAGTTGATGAAAATTAAGGATATCTGAAGCAGTGAATAAGCGTTGCACATTTGCATATGAAGGACTAGAAACAGATGAGCTAATATCAATATTAAAATCGCCTAGTATAGCAACGGCCAAGTAATTATGAGAAAATGGCAAAATCGAATCTAAAACCATTTGATAATTTTCAAAGAATTTAACACCGACACTAGGTGGTCTGTATCCTAAAAGAATAGTACCATGTTTACAATGAATCTCAACCCAAATTAGTTCTAAATCCAAATGTTCAAATGTATTTATACGTACAGGCTTTAAATGATTAGATACAGCAATAAATACACCACCACCATGCCGATTGCGATCCTTCCTGAAGATACAGTAGTTGGCGTTAAAGTTTAATTCACCGTCATTTATTGCAGAGTCCAGCCAGGATTCAGTGATAATAACAATCAGAAAGAACAATCAGAAAGGCCAACCAGACGTCACCTGATTGTATTTTATCCCTTCCTTTATTCATTCATGGTAGAGATTAATTCCATTTGATGGATAAAATTAATAAACAAATCGTCACATAAGCAGGCAGAACCAAGGGTACAGCAGGGTGGTGTGCGTAGCCGGCCTACCCCACGTTTATTTTCTTTATTCTTCATTATACATTATATGTACGCATGAAATTCAGTACTATTTTGTGTGTCCCTCGCCTAATTAAGACCCTAGTGGCATGGCGTAGTCAGGATTTTTTTCAGTATAGGGTTGGGGGAGGGGGAGGCACATGGGGAACACAAGAATTTTGCAAAAATGTTGCCAAATAATATATCAAAGTTTTACCTGCCACAGTTTTACCTGGGGGGGGGGGGGGGTCAAATTCTCCCGAATTTTGTTTTGTGAATAAAATGGACAAGAGGTAGGGGGTTGAACTCTGAAATATTTAACTGGAACATCTACCCCAAACTAAAATGAGCAACGTTCGAGATTCTCCATTTTTAGGGAAACAAAATTGCAACCCCAGCCCATGAAAAATCTATTAGGGCCTACTACTCTCTTAATGTAAAAGAGTGAAAACCACTCTTTCAAAGAGCTATATGTCGGACAAGTCTTTTTGGAGTGGATAAAGAGTGAATTGGTAGTGTATAAAAAGTGAATTGGAAGCCTTTTACTGTATTTTTCACTCGAATCAGAGTGGGTTTTACTCCAAAAAAAAGACTTGTCCGCCATATAACTCTTTAAAAGAGTGGTTTTCACTCTTTTACATTAAGAGAGTAGGCCTACGCGCCTGCCAATGTAAACACTTGCATTAAGAACACACTTTCGTACAGATTGTCCTCTATTACAGTGTATGTGACAACCCCATAGTACTGGCGGATCCAGGGGGGCTAAGGGGGCTGTAGCCCCCCCCCCTAAAATCGTTTAAAGAAAAAAAAAAAAGAGAAAGAGAGAGAGAGAGAGAGAGAGAGAGAGAGAGAGAGAGAGGGAGGGGAGGGGAGAACGCACTCCCATTCCCACAGTGTGCGGGATAAATATAAGGAGGTGACCTACTTAGTACTGTACTAACCGTTGCGCATAGAAAGTGGCGGCACCCTTTGTGTAGTACTGAAAAATAATTGTTTTTGATTCTCAGCCCCCCCCTAAAAAATGTTCTGGATCCGCCCATGCATAGGAGTGGGGTTTGTAAAGAAAAAGTTAAGCAAGTTAATCACCCTTCAATTTGCACCTTCACCCAAGGTTTGTTTAAAGGTGAATTAGTTTGAATCTCGCTCGGTAGCCAACACAGCGTGAGGTCACTGCCTGTAATCCAATGCAATGCATGTGTGTGTGAGTTGGTTTTGTGTATAAGAGTGTGCAGTGTATTATGTAAGGGGGTATAGAGTCATGTGCATGCTCAGATGAAAATCCTGTAGGAAAGAAAGAACACTAAATCCATCCCGGATCCTGTTATACTGTTAAAATAATATAATCCTTCTAAATAATAATAAATCAATCCTTGAAAAGAAAACTAACATTTGATGAGCTCCCTCATTATCCACTCATCTGCCACCAAGGGCGGATCTATAATTATGGGGCCAAATACTGGATGGGGCTTATCACGCGCGGGGGTCTGGGGCCCGCTTATGGGCCCCAGAATTTGTTTTTATTCTCTTTGATACGTTTTCAGGACCAAGTAACCTGGTTAATGATGCAGACGTGAGAAGGCCACACCTTTTAATTTCAGTCTAATCCTCGACGATTTTGTGAGGGGCGGCTTTGGAAAAATGGTTTTGGGGGCTACACCCCCTTGGCCTCCTGTATTCTCGCCCATGTCCGCGTGTGAGCGCGGCCTCGGTGTAACGGAACGCCTGGAAAGATTTTTGGGTTACACCCCACTAACTACGGCACTGAATCCCCCCACTCTAACAAGTGGGGAATGCACATCCAATGCAAAACCTATCAACGCTAATGTAATGGCCGTACGGGGAAATGGGGTAGTCGATTATTGTTCCAGGTGCCAACAGCTGGATCATGGACGCTGTGTGTGTGTGGGGGGGGGGGGGTGCATTCTGAGCACTTTATGGATATATTTTGGTGTTGCAAGAAAAACGGTAGCCTAGTTTAATAATCCTGATCAGTCGGGATAGGCCAACAATTAGTTAGCTATTTTTATTTATTTATGTGGGTTCATCGAAAAGTGGGGCATTTGATATACGTTGGACATGAAATTGACCAACTGAAAACAATGTTAGCCTTTAATGATATTTCAAAAGTAATTTTTTTTATTGGGCCCCAAAAGTGGGAGATGATCCTATGGACCACCCTCACCGACAATGTTGAGTCATAATCTGTCTTCGCCCTGTGCGATTTTGCTCAAACATACAAAAGCGCAAAACATTGGATGGGGACAGGGATTGTATGGTTCTTTCTCAGTGAGATCTGTGTTTGTGATAAATTGTGCCAACAGTTAACGACCACCGATAGCAAAACTTGTGACCGTCTTATCACAACAGCGCCCTCTTTCGTTGTGTGTGTCCCCACATCACGATTCTGACAGAAACGTACCGCCTGCATCGTCCTGAATTCTCCCGAGGACAACATATTACCATTTCCTTTTGTGTTGTGATGAACAACCAAATGCAAAAATTCGGAATTGTGTGGAATATTATTTTCCCCTGTCAGTTACGTCATTAAAAAGGTTCCAGTTATATAAAGCGACCTCTTATATAAGTCTATCATAATTTTCTGATAAAGATAGGCATACCTTAGTCCTATCCCAACAAAAGTGTACTAGAAAAAATTTCTTTCAGATAGTATTCGGCGAAAAAGGTGAATCTTGAGCACGTTGACCATTGTGGACCAAAATGCAGTAATGCACATGGTTTCGATGCCAATGCAATTTGCGTAAAAAAAATTTTTTTTTTAAACCGCCCAAAAAACTTGGTTACACAAAGCACTTATGAAAAAACTGAACACCCGTCAATAAAAAAAAAAATGCAGAATCAAAAATCGATGTAGTTCATCTGACCATATAAAAAGTAGCCTGATGACAGTAATGATGTAAAAATGCCTTGAGCATCACATCGTGATGAACTGTCGGCAATAGAAAAGAACACTGCCCTCTATTGTGAAGCTAAAAATCAGAGCATAGAACAAAGCGGGAAACTGACAAGTAGGCTGGCCCCTTTATGAAAATCAGCGCTATGAACGTATACTTGCGTACAGGGATTCAAACAAGAATGGCCACAATATTAAAGGTCTTAATGATTAAACATCCAAATACGAAATGCTCTTCTTAGATCCTATGAATGCACATAATGAACTTTTACAAATCCAGTTATAAAGAGTGGTGGAAACAACAGTGAATTGAAACCATATCGAAAAAAACACAAATGATTACACTATATAGTGTTAATGACATACTGGGGACCCAGGCAAACTGAATAACGCGTGTATACAATGTAGCAATACACAACAATAATAATTTATTATTCTAAAATTCACTGGCCTTTTTAATATACACGTAAAATACATATAGAATACAATAACAAATACAGAGCATTATGACTAGGAAATTACGTAATGAAGGAAGAGATTTGACTGAATAGATCATGGTTCCAGCCAGCTGCTCTTTGTACCACTTTTACTAGAACAATGACGTCATCGCAGTACAACCGATCTCACGGAAACGCTTAACCCCGATGACCGAATTCCAAACATATTTCTGGTCACGGTCGCGAAAACGCGCCCCTGTTAGGCACCTCTATCCAGTCATAATAACAGAGATTGGTGGATTTGATCAGAACCCCACGATGTGACAGCTCATTTTTGGTCCAATGATAGCAATTCTTGTTGCCAATAAGAGTTAACATTAGCGTTTTAGAAGTATCGTCTAAAATGACGCACTAGAACTTACAATGTATTAGGTATGAAGGTGATGTAACGTCAGGCCTACGTAATGCATTGTCATTCGGTCATTGGTTATTAAGCGTTTTCGCGAGATCGGTTGTGCTGCGATGACGTCATTGTTCTGACCAAACGTCAACCGAATTAATTTGTGATCGGTTATACTTGGTTTTAAGATGGCAGATTGTAAAAAGGAACGAAAGTTTTGTTAATTATTTGTTAAAACATGATGGAATGATTGTTCGTATACAAGCATATAGATAGATGGCGCTTTACAAATTTTGTATTATTATTATTATTATTATATGTCACGTCACATTATTTTTGTTTACTAAAGACACCATGTGCCCAGTTTGATGACTAACGTATGAACACACATGAAAATATGGGGAAAATAATGTTTATTACAACAAATTGTTATCTATAAAAAATTGTTTTGACCTCTTCTGATAGACAAACTTGTTAAAATCACCGTCTCTGTTAAGTTTCTGTTTTTCTTTAAGTTTTCTGTTTTTTCTTTAAGGGTGTAAATTTTAGGTGTTTCTAGCCGTCGATAATGTTAGCATTTTGACGCTTAGTAGCAAAAGTTGTATACTGTATACAGAAACGGGTTAAAAGATGAGTTAATAGGTAGGATAAACACGGCAATCCAGGCATACATATCAAGACTGATCTTCACCGTCCCAGTCTGAGAGAGAATCCCCATAATGATGACTGGCATCCAGCAGGCGAAGTCCGTAAATATTATGAGCGCCATTTTGATGGCCATCTTGATTTCCCGCTGGCGGTGAGGGGTCCTCCTGACACTCTTAGCAGAGTGTTTTATACTCACGAAGATGGCGATGTAACAACAAAGCACGATCATGAAACTCAACATGTTCACGCCGAGAAACAGAACAATAGAGTACATCCAAGATGGTTCACTTCCCTCAGCAACTGGGATCGAATTTTGGGGTCCCCACCATCCTCGTTTGTCGATGTAGTTCTCTTCATTACCAATACTATTTGGATGTGTTATTAGAGGGAGCCCAATACACACATCGGATAGTCCATATACCTTCGAATCAGACCCACTCACGACGGTTGGAACAATACTGAGACATGCAGCCACTACCCATACAATGCAGACGATAGCTCTGGATGTTTTCTCCTGAATTTTGATTTGACTGAAGGGAAACACGACACAGAGGAAACACTCGATACTGATAATGGTGACGAAGAAGACAGATGCTTCACTTGAAAGCACCGACATAACACCAGCAATCTTGCAAACTGCACTCGACCTCCATCTCTCCGCTCCATTAAAGTACTTCTCCCCAAATTGCAAATCCACACTCGCAATGATCAGCATATAAACCCCCATAATCATGTCTGATATAGCTAAATTGACCACCAAGAACGAGTGCGTCTTATTCTCACGTGTTTCGTTGCGTTTCCAACGCCTCCACATAACAATTAAATTACCAATGAGGGCGCTAAGACCAACAATCCACACGAACACTCTGAGTACTTGGTTCCTCATCAGACTACCACAATGGTCCAATGGTGACTGAGACTCTGTGGTCTTGCAATTAGAATCATTAAAACCAGGAATAGCTAAAACAAATTCACAGCAGAAACGGTATTCATCGACAAACCTAAAATAAAAGCATATGTTAGAAAATAACATTCAGCCTTTTGTAACTTTCCTTGTATGCTATGATGTTAAAAGGGTGGTAACTTACTAAAAATTGATTGCAGATGTTTTTGTTAAAATGGCTGATTATAACTCGAAAAAATACAATTTTCTTTCTGAAAGAATGAAAATGTGAAAATTTGTAAATAAACTGCAGAGCCAAACATTCCACAGAATGATAAATGATACACCTCCATCATTCCTTGCTTGCACGCGCAAGCTGATTTGTGTCTTGCTGGTCTATAGGGAAAAATGCTGTAAAACTGGCCCTACCTCCCCAGATATTGTCAATCAATGTTACATCCACACCAAACAACAGTTTACTTTTTAAGCCTTTCTTCGATTTTGTTGTGTTCAATTTAATAACGCAAATACGTCGACTGATTATAAACTACACAGGAACGAACGGGAAATGTGAACGATGATCACCAGCAAGACCGAGATGCAACGCGCGCAAATATTTGTGAACTCAAAGACTGTGTTGGAGGTATGAATTAACAAAATGACCGTTTAACGTAACCACTTCTTCAATTGAATACATACATCTGCCGAGCAATGATAATAATAATAATAATAATGTTCCATTCTTATATAGCGCATTTCACATAATGTCCCAATGCGCTTTACATTATTACCCCTGGTCACTGGGCCAATATCATTCCAATAATCTTTCTCAGCTCCCTGGGGAGTATACGATAACAATGTGTTATGTAAAATACCATCAAGTTGATTTGTGTTTAGGTTTTTTGTTTTTGGTTTAGGTTTTTTAGGTTAAGAATAACAAATCAAACCCTCATTAGATTGAAACTGTGATGCAATAAATGGAGTTTTAACATCTCCACTAAAGAAATTTTTTTAAATAATGATTTTTAAAAACTGAAGTCTCATATCGCATGCATTGTTCTCATTCAGGGCAAAGTAATGTTTGAAGTTTCTTTTGAAATGCGAGTGTTATCCGTGTTCGAGCGGTTGCTTTCATCATTCACTTACAGGTTGTTGAGGCTCACAAGGTCGTTCAGCGCTTCGTCTTGGACATCAATTGGGTCATCAGTGGATGTTTTACGTCCGCTCAGTACCCTGGTAAACAATCAATGTAAAAAAACGAACATTTAGTAATACATACCCGAATTTAAGGCAGAGAAATTTCTAGATAACATTCAATGTGGTAATTTGTTAAGTTTGAAATCCGAACAAAACTAGTATTCAGATAGAGACGAAGCCCTATTTTAACTACATTTAACCTAAGATGCAGACACTATTATTATGAAAAAGAGAAGAACAATGTCTTACAGGGTTCTTAGTTGTGTAAGTCCATCGAAGGCCTTGCTTTCTATAGTTTTCAGAGGACTATTCCTGACATCCCTTGAAAACAAGCAAATAACATTTAATTTACTACGTGTGTCAGGGTGAATACAGACATCAGATGGAAGGGAGCTGAATTTTGAAATTGATGGAAGAAATAAAGGCCAATGAGGGAAAAGTTTACGACAGTGCCCGAAATTGAATGCTTCTTAAATCGCTACAGATGGGATGGGTATTTTTTATTTTATTTTTATTTACTTTTGTTTTTACACTGTATTGTGTTTATACACGTTCTGATGCTACACACGAAGGCATATTGCGTGACAGTTCACATCGATGTGTATTAGCAGTTGCCTTGGGGGATAATGGTGGCTGAAGGTGCTAAATCAGGGAGGTGGAGGTTTTGGTCCCACCCAAGCTTCCTACTGGATCCACCAGTATTGAAGTTTTGTAATAAATGTAATATAATCTATTTCAACGCAAACAATTTTCACATAAAAAAAAAAAGGTTTTCAGTTTCTTTAGACTTAGCGCACGACAATTCGTAAAAGATAATAATGCTGTATACTTTTCGCTTAATACCGAGATGGTATTGAGATGCATTTTAGAAAGGTCCCAGAATATACGGTAACAGTAACCGAACTCTTCTGTATGAGGCAATTGGTACGTAGCTATTGTAAGCGCTGTTCATGTGTTAATTACGCATCAAAATATTGGGTTAAACATATTCTTCTCCTTTTTACACCGACTTTATCTTTACTACAGCTGAGAGTTTGGATCAAGGTTACATTTTATTTTGAAAGAATATACAGGTACAGTATGATGAAACATGGTTCTACCTTCTGACCACAACATTCTTTAGTGCTTGACTCTTAAATAAGTATGTTACTTATTTGAACTATCTTACAAGATTATCAAGTTTACGAGATCCGAGAAACAGGAAGCGTCGATGCTGGTGATCATATTGTTTGAAATATTTCTGGAATAAAAAATAAATACAAAAGGTTTGTCACTTCAAAGTTTATAAACCTTTAAAGTGAAAACATACCAATTCAATGTACTGCAATGCGCATGCTTATGCACTGCATGAATGCAATCTTTATTTCACTTTATCATTGCATATAAAGAGGGATGGAACGTTTACTATACATAATGTGCCATGATCCAATCCTGTAATGAAAACAACTGAATTTGAAAAATCAAGAAACAATTTTTTTTGTTTTTGTTTTTTTAATAATTTATCATTTCATGTTATTAATTCTTTGAAAAGTTAAATAAGTTGAATTCTGATATTCTGATATTCCGATATAGATCCACTTTGACTCATACCGAGAGGGCCTAGTGCACAATTATTTCGCATTTTTTTGTGGCACTGATAGAGCAAATTGGTATTGTTCATTGTCAAATAATTATATATTAAGCCCATAGGACATGTGCTTTGTGGCGTTCTCACATGGCGGGGAAGGTGGACACAGTGCCCCCCTCTCTGATCGTCGTTCATGAAACCTTGCGGGGATGTTTACAGGAACAAAATCTATCAATTTACATACATTTATTTCCCGTGACAGGGTTAGGGGGCACAACTCTTATTTTAATAAAAATGTTTTGTCAAAAACAATGTTGTTGCCATATTAACCTGAATATTAATCAGTTGGTTTTAAAACTAGGCACAGATGCTGTCTTGCATAACATGACGGTAGTTAAGATTACTTAAGTCATCACTAGAGGGCGCTCTTATCAAGATTATTGGTAATTTTCAGCCGAACCTAAAATTGTTTGTTTTTAATCCACACCAGTTGTAATTCAGTCAGTAATATAGGCCTACATGTAATTAACTCAATCATTGAGCAGAAGTAAACCAGTTGTAATCCACAGTCAGTAATATAAGCCTATATGTAATTAACTCAATCATTGAGCAGAAGTAAACCAGTTGTAATCCACAGTCAGTAATATAGGTCTATATGTAATTAACTCAATCATTGAGCAGAAGTAAACCAGTTGTAATCCACAGTCAGTAATATAGGTCTATATGTAATTAACTCAATCATTGAGCAGAAGTAAACCAGTTGTAATCCACAGTCAGTAATATAGGTCTATATGTAATTAACTCAATCATTGAGCAGAAGTAAACCAGTTGTAATTCACAGTCAGTAATATATGCCTATATGTAATTAACTCAATCATTGAGCAGAAGTAAACCAGTTGTAATCCACAGTCAGTAATATAGGTCTATATGTAATTAACTCAATCATTGAGCAGAAGTAAACCAGTTGTAATTCACAGTCAGTAATATATGCCTATATGTAATTAACTCAATCATTGAGCAGAAGTAAACCAGTTGTAATCCACAGTCAGTAATATAGGTCTATATGTAATTAACTCAATCATTGAGCAGAAGTAAACCAGTTGTAATCCAGTCAGTAATATAGGCCTATATGTAATTAACTCAATCATTGAGCAGAAGTAAACCAGTTGTAATTCACAGTCAGTAATATAGGCCTATATGTAATTAACTCAATCATTGAGCAGAAGTAAACCAGTTGTAATCCACAGTCAGTAATATAGGTCTATATGTAATTAACTCAATCATTGAGCAGAAGTAAACCAGTTGTAATTCAGTCAGTAATATAGGTCTATATGTAATTAACTCAATCATTGAGCAGAAGTAAACCAGTTGTAATTCACAGTCAGTAATATAGGCCTATATGTAATTAACTCAATCATTGAGCAGAAGTAAACCAGTTGTAATCCACAGTCAGTAATATAGGTCTATATGTAATTAAATCAATCATTGAGCAGAAGTATACCAGTTGTAATTCACAGTCAGTAATATAGGTCTATATGTAATTAACTCAATCATTGAGCAGGAGTAAACCAGTTGTAATTCACAGTCAGTAATATAGGCCTATATGTAATTAACTCAATCATTGAGCAGAAGTAAACCAGTTGTAATTCACAGTCAGTAATATAGGCCTATATGTAATTAACTCAATCATTGAGCAGAAGTAAACCAGTTGTAATTCACAGTCAGTAATATAGGCCTATATGTAATTAACTCAATCATTGAGCAGAAGTAAACCAGTTGTAATTCAGTCAGTAATATAGGTCTATATGTAATTAACTCAATCATTGAGCAGGAGTAAACCAGTTGTAATTCACAGTCAGTAATATAGGTCTATATGTAATTAACTCAATCATTGAGCAGGAGTAAACCAGTTGTAATTCACAGTCAGTAATATAGGCCTACATGTAATTAACTCAATCATTGAGCAGGAGTAAACCAGTTGTAATTCACAGTCAGTAATATAGGCCTACATGTAATTAACTCAATCATTGAGCAGAAGTAAATCCAAAACGTGACACATAAACATGATTACTACAACATTACGATTTTGCATTTTAACACAACGACTGCCACATGACATAATTATGATCAATTCGACAATAAATTCAAAACACATATTTCATGTTTTACAGTATAAAAAACCCAGGATTTTCCAATGAATTTACCAATGAAAAGCTGAAAGTCAACTGGCCCTTTGTTAATGGTTGCCATGAAAATGATAAGCATCATATCGGAATGGGTGCATGATTTTGGTATGAATAATTAGGAAATGAAATTTAGCAAAATGGCACAATACAGCAGACATACCTCAAGGATAAAGCAGATATATTGCAGAAACAAAAAATGACTTTCCCACAAGATTTTTGTTTACATCATCACGGCTTTACCAGGTTAATCATGAGTGGGCTTTTGTAGACCCTTAAATGTTCCTGGGACAATTTTACTTATTGTTATTCTGCAGCAGTCTTAGATAGGAAAACAAAGTAGCTCATTACTTTAAAAAAATAAATAAAATAGTGCAAATGTATACAAATATTTCGATATGAAAATACGAATTTTGGACTCCCTCTAAGTTTGTAAAATAGAGAAAATTCAGTCAAAAATAAATTATGGTTGGTTCCTGTTTGATCCTGCTTGCAATTTATGACAACGAAGTAAGTGATATAACTGTAGACCATCAATGTTCTTGTTGCAAGTTTAACATTATTGTAGATCCAGCCATCTAAGATTACCCGGTATACGAAAATAGGGTTAAACAACAACGTATTAAAGCATACATCATTCGTCATATATCAATGTTCTTAAAGGTTTTCCTGAAAGCATACTTTGTGAAACATTGTGATGGTATCAGACAATCTTAATTTGAAAAATTGACATCAGTTGAGGGCCTCGAACTTCATTTACAAGTGTGACATAAGTGTGACGAATTGTAAATTAGTTTCAAACTATTTGATTTATTTTAATTACTTTATGAGTATTATTACCTATATATTTTAAGATACTCATTTAACAACTGATCTGTACAAAGGTGGATGATTACGTTGTTTTGTACAAAGAAATTTAGTGAAATATTATATATTTCGATCGGCAAACATGAACTACGCACTTCATCTAATTTGTCTGCACTCTGCATTGAGTCGTAACTTCGATCAAGAGACATCGGTGGCTCAATGCTGCGTGATTAAAATTCATAACATGAATACTTACTTACTTACTGATGTTGATATTTAAATGAGAAAACAAAGTAGGGTTAAAACAAAGTAGGGTTAAAACAAAGTAGGGTTCAAACAAAGTAGGGTTCAAACAAAGTAGGGTTCAAACAAAGTAGGGTTCAAACAAAGTAGGGTTCAAACAAAGTAGGGTTCAAACAAAGTAAGGTTAAAACAAAGAACATTAAAACCCGTAATAAGTGGACTTATATAGCGCACGTATCCACCAACTAAGTGGTGCTCAAGGCGCATTATATTATTACCCCTGCTCATAAGGCTCATAAATCATTCCTGAAACCATCTCAGCTCCCTGGGGAGTATACAGCTCAATTGCTGCCATTACAGCGCATATAGGGCTAATCAACCAACTCTGCCCTCACAGGTACCCATTTAACCCCTGGGTGGAGAGAAGCAATTATGGTTAAGTGTCTTGCTCAAGGACACAAGTGTCATGGCCAGGATTCGAACCCACGTTGTCATGGTATTGAAATGAAGTATTCCTGCCTGAGGTTCAATCATCTTAGAAAATTAAATTTACAAATGAATCTCGATAGACAACAGTTGAGTGCCTATGGGTGAAAGTATACTAATATTGTTGTTGTCCAGTCATCTATGATGGGAAAATGAAGTAGGGTTAAAACATTGCATAGAAACACATGACAAGAATACCACCCTCCATTAATAAGTGTTATAGTATTGGACATGTTAATTATTTGAATTTGTTTCTCCAAATGTTCTAATTACATATAAACATTTATATAAGTATGTATGATTTTTGGTTAAAATCGGATATACATTAAAATATGATTTGCACAAATGTTGATGATTACGTTATGTCGTACGTAGAAAATTGTTAAAATTGATGACAAGTAAGTAGCGTTTGTAGACCATTGAATGTTCTGAATGAAAGTATACTAATATTGTTGTTGTTCAGACATCTAAGATGGGAAAACGAAGTAGGGTTAAAACATTATATTAAAACACATAACATTATCGTGTCTGAGGTTCACATAATTTAGAAATTTTAAATAACGAACAAATCTTGATAGACAACACTTGAGTGCATCGATATACAAAAGACGGTTTGGTGAAATGCTACCCTCCATTTGCAAGTGTTACAGTATAGAACAGTTTTTAATTTTTTTGTCTAAATTTTCTCATTACATATAACCATTTATATAATTTTTTGTTAAAAATCAGATACATTAATGGGACAATATTGTCACGATCAACAGGGCATGGAATCCCGAGAGTTTGTTTTAGATGAACTCATTGTCTGCATTATAATACCTTCATATGATGAGGTCATATTACCGTTGCTGCTGCATAAATGTAATTTTCAGTCAATGCGTTCATCTTAAACTAGGAAACCGATTCCATGCCCTGTTTAAAGTCTGCTCTGATCGTGACAATATTGTCCCTTTAACAAGATGATCTGTACAAATGATGATTACGTTGTGTTGTAGTAGAAACTAATTAAAAATGCATACATATAAAAATAATATTTCGATCGGCAAACATGAACAAAGCAGCGAGACGTAACTTTATTTAAAGGAAAACAATGGCTGCGTTATTGAAATTCATGACATGAATACTTACAAATAATCAAGATTTTGTAAACCATCAAACGTTTCTGGAGCAATTTCACTGATGTTGTTGTTTCCTAGCGATCTATGATGTGAAAACAATGTAGGGTTAAAACAAAGATCATTAAATCCCGTTATTATGTTCTTAGATTTTCCTGAAAGCATACTTGGTATTTTCCTGATATCATACATTATGAAACGTTGTCATGGTATCAAACAATTTTCCTGCTTGAGTGATCGGGCAAAAACTATGAACAATGTTTCCGCCTGCAACTCATTAGGCGTATAGATCGTGTTAAAGCAGTTATAGGCCTAGATCGGTATGCCCATCAATGTTCTCAGATTTTCCTGAAATTATGTTTTGTGAAACGTTACAAAATGTTCCTGCGTATGGTTCAAGCATTTTAGAAAATTAAATTTACAAATGAATCTCGATAGAGTGCATCGAAATATAAAACATACAAATATCATTTCGTTGTCCTATAGCCCTGCAATGAATATGAATGATAGAGTAGACAATTTGTAAATAAGTTTAAAACAAACAACTCAAATTTCCTCGTTAGAGAAAAATTATTATATGCGTATGTTTAAATTTATGACTGAAGATAATACATTAACCCTAACCACCCTGAATCCATCAAAATCCATCCCCCTGTTTTGGAGGATTTCGGCGGATTCAGGATATCTCCACATTGAGCATATGGCGGACTTTGATGGATTCAGGATTTCAATAGTTTTAACTGCTTGGTCATGTTGGTTGATGTATTTTGATGGATTATAGTTACATGTACTGTACATGTACAGCCAACACTTGTATGTGTTAGATTTTGATGGATTCTATTCAGCAACATACTATACAAATTTTCATGCGAGCATGGTAATTGGTATCCTGAATCTGCCAAAATCCGCCAGAAATTTAGTGGTGGAATTTGGCGGATTCAGGATATGTCCAATATCTACACTGGCGGATTCTGATGGATTCAGGACACCAGCATTTTGTGTGTGACAAAAATGGTGGATTTTGGTGGATTCAGGATACTTTCTAGTAAAAATACCCAAGGGGTTAGGGTTAAACAGATCCGTGAAAAATGTATAGGTCTCATTACCTTGTTTCGTTAAAAATAAAAAATGTGAAAATGCATACAAATATTTCGATCGGCAAACTAAGCACTTCATACGTAACTTCAGTCAAGAGAAATCGGTCACTCGATGCTGCGTGATTGAAATTCATGACATGGATACTTACAATGAGGTGAGATTTTGTAGACCATCAAATGTTCCTGGAGCAATTTCACTGATTATGTTGTTTTCTAGAAATCTAAGATGGGGAAAAAGTAGAGTTAAATCAAAGATCATTAAAGCCCGTTAATATGATATTTTCACCAATGTTCTTAGATTCTACTGATCAGTCAAAAACTATGAGAAATATTTCCGCCTGCAGCTCATCAGGCCTATATAGAAAGTAAAATCACCATCATTGTTCTCAGATTTTCCTGAAATTATACTTTATGAAACGATTTCATGGTATCGAACAAGTTGAACAATTTTCCTGCCTGACGTTCACACATTTTAGAAATGAATCTCGATAGACAACAGTTGAGTGCATCGAAATATAAAACATACAAATATTAGTTTGTTGTCCTATAGCCCTCCAATAAATATTCATAGTACATGTATATACATAATAAATAGTATACACAGTAAAAGAAACTGTTACTGTTTTATTAAGCTATAGTTTTCTATGTATTCTATTTTAGTTGTAACTTTTGAATTATTTCATGTAATATTTATTTATGTCAAGTAAAACGCCTATTTGTAGGCCCTATGTTTGATTTACTCTCTTGCTTATATTAAATCAGTCTTAATAGCGCCTAATAATTCATTAAAATAGTTATGTCCCCGTACATCCTGCCTTGAGAAGTTTTATTATAGTCAACTCTCAACAGCGTGAGATGCGTCAAAAAATTACAAGGGGCGAGTTTGTTGGGGGACGAGTTTGCGGGGGGCGAGTTTGCCGAGGGGTGAGTTTGTCGGGGCGACTTTGTGAGGGGCGAGTTTGTACTAACAAGGGGCGAGTTTGTCAGGGAGCGAGTTGACTGGCATGCCAATGAATAAGTGTGATATAGTGTGAAAAATGTTTCCGCCTGCAGCTCATTAGGCCTCATTAGAGTGCACTGGGAGGTACATGGAAATTTTGAGTGTCTTTGATTGTTAAACCTATAGGAGGGTTAATGGATGGCAGGTTCCTGCTTGATTGAAATGTTTGACAAATTACGCTTTTGTAGACCATCAAATGTTCTGAGTGAAAGTATACTAATATTGTTGTTGTTCAGACATATAAGATGGGAAAACGAAGTAAGGTTAAAAACATTGTATTGAAACACACAACAACAAGTATCCTGCCTGAGGTTCACATTATTTTAGAAATTTAAAACAACAAATGCATCGCTATAGACATCATTTGAGTGCATCGATATTAAAAAAAGGTTCGGTGGAATGCTACCCTCCATTTACAAGTGTTATAGTATGGGACAAGTTTTCCAAATATTCTCATTGCATATAACCATTTGGTTAAAATCAGATGTACATTAAAGGATAATATGTGCAGATGTTGATTACTACGTTGTGTCTTACGTAGAAAATAGTTAAGATGCATACATCAATTATATTTCGATCAGCAAACATAAACTACACGCACTTCATTTATTATTTTTTTCAGTGATACTTCGGTCAAGAGAAATCGGTGGTTCAATGCTGCGTGATTGAAATTCATGACATGAATGCTTACAAATCTTTCAGACTTTGTAGACCATCAAATGCTTCTCGAGCAATTTCACTGATTTCGTTGTTAAACAGCCATCTAAGATGGAAAACAAAGTAGGGTTAAAACAAAGATTATTAAAACCCGTTAATATTTATTTTCATAAATGTTCTTAGATTTTCCTGAAAGCATACTTGGTATTTTTCTGATATCATGCTATCTGATATCATTTTCTGAATTGTCATGGTGAAAATGTTTCCGTTCAAATTGTTAAAACCATCGTGTTAAAAGCAGATAAATAGGACCGACATCGGCATATATACATCAGCATTCTCAGATTTTCCTGAAATCATATTTTATGAAAAACAATTTCATGGTATCATGGTTCACTCATTTTTAAATTAATCTCGATAGACAACAGTTGAGTGCATCGAAATATAAAACATACAAATATCATTTCATTGTCCTATAGCCCTCCAATGAATAAGTGTGATATAGTGTGACAATTTGTTAATAAGTTTAAAACAAACATTTCAAATTTCCTCGTTAGGGAAAATTTATTATATGAGTATGTTTAAATTTATCAAATGTTCTTGGAGTAATTTCACGAGTTTTGTTGTTGTTACACAGCAATCTAAGATGTTAGGTAGGTTCACTCATTTTAGAAATTTAAATTTACAAATGAATCTCGATAGACAACAGTTAAGTGCATCGAAATATAAAGCATAAACGTATCAGTTAGTTACTCAATAGCCTCCAATGAATAAGAAGTGTGATATAGTAGACAATTTATTACATTATATAAGTATTTTTAACGTTTTAACAAAAATGATTGAATTTGTAGCCCACTACAGCTACATGTACAGCTGGATTAGGTGAAATTGGTGCAAGTAATCAAGTCCCATTGTACAATCACACTTCTTTGATTGGTGCTGATCATTGATTGGTTTTTAATATTGTTTGATTGGTGAAACAGAAGGTACATGTAGTTGGAGTTGGAAGAAGGTTTAGCTGGAATAAATGAAATTAAATAAAAATACTATGAAATGTGAGTTATTTGGGAATAGTAAGCACAGGAAAAATGAATTTATCACAAGGAAGTGCCTGCAAAACCCAATTTAAAGTTTTAAATATTGTCGGAGTAATTGTAGAATGCCCCGCGTTTTCGGAGTGACCCCAAAAATTACCTGGCTACACGGAGTTTGTGGAACGCAATCAGTCGGTCGGTCTGTTTGAACTGATGTGATAATTCATGCCGGTGCGGTTTAATGCAGGGGACCAGTCTATCAGCCATCCAGGCAGCGCAGAGGGGATGGTCGGTGAAGTGGTTGTTGTGTGTCGCTTGAGGGCAGCAAGAACATTCGTTGTTGCGTTCAAAAGTATGGGGGATTGGAAAATAGTCAAGTCCAAAGTGTCTGTGGTACAGTGGCTACGCGGCTACTTTGGCTACATTAACTGTTCTATATGAAACACGTGTAAAAGCAGTCTTGCGTGTAAAAGCAATGGGAGGATTGGAAAATAGTCCAAGTCCAAAGTGTCTGTAGTAAAGTGGCTACGCGGCTACTTTGGCTACAGTGATTGTTCTATATGAAATACGTGTAAAAGCAGTCTTGCGTGCAAAAGCAATGGGAGGATTAGAAAATGGTCTAAGTCCAAAGTGTCTGTAGTAAAGTGGCTACGCGGCTACTTTGGCTACACTGATTGTTCTATATGAAACACGTGTAAAAGCAGTCTTGCATGCAAAAGCAATGGGAGGATTGGAAAATGGTCTAAGTCCAAAGTGTCTGTGGTACAGTGGCTACGCGGCTACTTGGCTACACTGATTGTTCTATATGAAACACGTGTAAAAGCAGTGTTGCTTGAAAAGCAATGGGAGGATTGGAAAATGGTCTAAGTCCAAAGTGTCTGTAGTAAAGTGGCTACGCGGCTACTTTGGCTACAGCGACTGTTAAATATGAAACACGTGTAAAAGCAGGCTTGCGTGCGGAATAATAGTGCAAGTCCAAAGTGTCTGTGGTACAGTGGGTACGCGGCTACTGTAGGTACAGTGATATGCCCATTTGAAACGTGTGTAGAAGCAGTTTGCTTGTAAAGGAATGGGAGGTTGTAATAATAATTTATAAGTTTTTATGGGCCATGACGACATGAAGTAATTTTAAACAAAAAAATTGACAGTTTTAGAAGAGGATGTAATTATGTTGTAAAGAAAGCAATTCATTACAGCATTTTAATAAACATAAAACAATATTAATTTAATGGTTGCGTTGCATTTTAACAATGGATGGTGTATGAAATAACAACATAATGATATTCGGTTTGTAGAATGTTATTTGTATAACTTACGAGGGCTGAGATTAGAAGAACATGGAGAAGTCAGATATGTTCCCGACGGACTTAATTAAATGTGGGATTTGAATAGGAAAGTCGCATGTTCTAAAATATGTAAAGAGTGGGAAGAATGTAATTCATGAATTATGTAAAGTAAATGTATGACATTACTTAGTAGCATGTTAAAAATATGCAATGGTGCAACGAAATATATGTAGTAATATAAAGTTCAATTATCAGGAATAAGGGAATTTTAAGTTATATTTACATGTGAATACAAAGTAAAGTGTTACATTATTGTAGCGACTTACAGAGTATATTATACAAGTATTCGATGCATTCGAGTGCAATGTCGCAGAATATAATCACGCTTGAAATCTGGATTTTTCCATTTGACGAGGCGAAGGCTCGTGAAATGGAAAAGCCCGATTTCACCGAGTGATAATATTCTGCGACAATGCGCGAACGAAATGCATTCAGTATTTGTTTTATATAAGTCACACATACATCTTGTCATGTGAAATTCTTCACAATAAACACAACATTGACACGTAAACTCGTACAGCCCACATTTTGAAAGTTATTAAAAAAAGAAACAATATGTATCATGACTTATGAGAACGAAGCAATATGTATTATGACTTATGAGAACGAAGTAATATGTATGATGACTTATGAGAACGAAGCAATATGTTTCATGACTTATGAGAACGAAGCAATATGTATTATGAACGACTTACGGTGATGTACCCCGTGGGGTACATCACTCATGTTCCCCTGAGCTAGTGCGTCTTTGTAGCACATCACTTGGTGTTTTCTTTGTTGAAGTATTGCGGTTTGTACATAAAAAGGTGTTTTTATATTTTTATTTTCAGCGGATTGTTCCAATCTGGAATCAACTTCCTTTGGCAGCAAGATCTGCCACTTCACTTTCGTCGTTTAAATCTCAAATATCTCAGTTTTACAGAACAAAATTTTCTTCCAGTTTTTCGGTAGATAATATTTGCACATGGATGTCCTTTTGCCATTGCTCTCTGTCGGCGTATTTAATTTGTTGCTTAATGTTGTCTTTTTCGTTCTTTTCCGTCCTAACTTGCTTCAGCGGCCCTCTAGTGGTATAACGGGGCGGGGAGGGGGTGGGGGGTGTAAAGAGGTATATAATGTTTAGTGAGTTTCTTGTGGTAGGATGGCCTTGTAGAGGTGCTGGTCACCTGTTCTATCTTACCATTCACTGGCTTTGTTTAAAATGAATTTTTGTGTATTTGTAGTTTATTAGGGTTTGGTTTTATATTTAATTGATGTAATCTGATTGCCAGTGTAAAATGTAATAAAATAAACAAATAAGTTTGTAATGTTAACTTGTATAGGTGGGAAATGCTCAGATGTACTTCTTTAGGAAGTGTTCCAGATAGCAAGTAGGTTATTATACACGAAATTTTACTTAGTCATGGCACAACCTTACTAAATGTATACGCAACCTAAATTGATGATGTCTTTTGTTTTCCTAAACACTTTGATATTTGTTTTCAGGTGTTATTACGTAAATAAATTAAGACAATGTAACTTTGCCTCAAATTATAAAGTAGTATTTAAATAGTCAGGAGCATCACTTTATTGAAAATTTTCATCATATTCAAATAACCAGGAGCTTTCATAAAACATTTGATTTCACAAGAATTTTCATGACATGATATGATATGATGTGATCTGTGTGATCTATAGTGTTCAACCACGTCCTAATGGTCGAGAGGAAACGAATCCGCTTAGTAATAGTTAGGTTATGAGTTGGACGGCGTGGTTTTAGAATTGGTTTTTTCATCCCCAAAAAGAACAAATTATTTTGTATTATGATAAATTGACTCCTACAATATTGAAATAGATAGTATGACCTGTTCTTTTTCTGATTTGTGGCTCTCGAGTGAATAAATTTGTGGCTCTCAAATCAATAAATTGCGAAGTCCCAAAAAAAAAAAATTCCGAAGTCCCAAAAAACAGTCACTGCGCATGTTCAGTGACATTGACCTCCGGCTTGGTTGCGTCATGCTCTATTTGTAACCGTGGGTAATACCTGACCGCGACTTTTTTTTTCCGTACCACACGCTGGACATGGAGTAAACAGTAAAGGGATAGGAAGAACTCTCTATCCCTTAACTGTTGACTCCATAGCCAGCGTGATCTCGCCCCGGCCATGGTCCCCTGTCGAATCCGTGGCAAAACAGGCCTTGTAGTTTTCTATGGTTTAGCAGTGAAAAAAATCAACGCACTGAACGGACCCCAATGTTCTTACACGACCTCGAAGTGTGACGTGGATGAATACACAACGCCTATGGGTCGTTCATCGTTTGAGAGGCTGGCTGTGAACAACAAGTAGCGCAGCAATACAGTGTGTCACTGTCAGTACACAAAGCCGATCAAGCGTGACGTAGTATTTGTAGCAGTAGCCGTGGCTACAAAAGGACTGTGTGAGTTGCGGGGTATTAGACAATTGTGCCATATTGTCAATTGCAATGGCCCAAAACCTACATGTTTGTATAATTATATTAAGCAAAGCAAAACAACACACAATACATGAGGAAACTTTACGTACATGTACATGTGGAAAATTTACATGTGGATACACTAAATTTTCTGCAACAAGCGATTAAGAAAATAACACAACATTTGTGATTTTTACTTACTACGCTGGGGGTATGATGCACTGTAAACCCTTTACTTGACTATGAAGGATCAGGAAATTATCTTTTGGGATGATTTGGAAGGATAAATTTGACGAAAGGAATGACTTTAATCAACGGTGGAATTTTCTTTAGCAATTTTTTCGCCATCAACGGTGTAAGTCAATAGCGCCCTCAATCGGCAAACAATAACTATGGTGTCCCAAAGGGGACACGAAACTACTGTCCGGAACAGAATTTATGCATTAAACAACTGATTTGTGAAAAAATGTACCCCATTAATTTGTTTCGTTAAAGGGAGAAAAAGTGAACATGCATACAAATATGCTTTGATTGGCAAACATGAACTAAGCACTTCATCTAATTTGTTTCCAGTGATACTTCAGTCAAGAGAAACCGGTGGTTCGATGCTGCGCGTGATTGAAATTCATGACATGAATGCTTACAATTCTTTGAGACTTTGTAGACCATCAAATGCTCCTGGAGCAATCTCACTGATTATGTTGTTGGACAGCGATCTAAGATGGGAAAACAAAGTAGGGTTAAAACAAAGATCATTAAATCCCATTATTTTCACCAATCTGCATAGATTTTACTGAAAGCATAATTGGTGAAATATTAGTGATCAGTCAAAAACTATGAAAAATATTTCCGCCTGCAATATGGGCCTAGATAAAATCACAAAGTAGAGTTAAAACATTACGTTAAAGCAGATATAGGCCTACATCGGTATATATCAATCAGTGTTCTCAGATTTTCCTGAAATCATACTTTATGAAACGTTGTCATGGTATCTGTAAACGAGTTGAACAATTTTCCTGCATTTTTGAAAATTTAATTTACAAATGAATCTCTATATAGACAACAGTTGCGTGAATCGAAATAAAAACATAAACGTATCAATTCGTTGTCCTATACCCTCTGATGAATAAGTGTTATGTGTGACAATTTGTAGATAATTTGTAGATAAAACAAACAATTCAAATTTCCTTGTTAGAGAAAATTTATTATATGAGTATGTTTAACTTTATGATTGAAGATGTGCATTAGATAGATAGATAATGGTTTATTGCTTTCTATTCGTTCGTTCGGCGCCTGTGGCGGAATTGACAGAATAATTACATTTTTACAAATTCAAATAGAGCTGGAAAATAATAAAAGACATAAATACAAAGAGTGTTTCATGGGAGGGACAGTGGCTATACTAGGGTGGGAACGAAGGCAAGGAGATGTGGGTATACAGGTAGGAGGGGAGGGATAAAGGGAATCATGGTGGGAGGGGACATATGGTAGGGATAGTGGCTATACTAGGGTGGGAATGAAGGTAAGGAGATGTGGGTGTACAGGTAATAATAATAATAATAATGTGTGGACTTATATAGCGCACGTATCCACCAACTGAGTGGTGCTCAAGGCGCATTATATTATCACCCCTGCTCATAAGGCTCATAAATCATTCCTGAAACCATCTCAGCTCCCTGGGGAGTACAGCTCAATTGCTGCCATTACAGCGCATATAGGGCTAATCAACCAACTCTGCCCTCACGGGTACCCATTTAACCCCTGGGTGGAGAGAAGCAATTATGGTTAAGTGTCTTGCTCAAGGACACAAGTGTCACGGCCGGGATTCGAACCCACATTCTGCTGCTAACACCAGAACTTGAGTCCGGTAAGCTAGACCGCTTAGACCGCTCGGCCACGACACTCCACTCCACTCCACTCCACTGTGGGTATACAGGTAGGAGAGTAGGGATAAAGGGAATTATGGTGGGAGGGGACAGATGGTAGGGATAGTGGCTATACTAGGGTAGATGAAGGTAAGGAGATGTGGGTATACAGGTAGGTGGGTAGGGATAAAGGGAATCACGGTGGGAGGGGACATATGGTAGGGATAGTGGCTGTATACTAGCAGGGCCGGATCTACCATATGGGCACTTTGGGCACGTGCCCAGGGGCCCCTGTGCATCAGGGGGCCCTCCATGGTGGTCGAAAAAAAAAATTGAAAAAATTTTTTCTCCAAATATTTGTTTTCCAAAATTTTTTTTTCCCAAAAATGTTTTTATCTAATTTATTTTATTTATCTAATAATGGTTAATGTATGTTTTGTAATAATAATAAAAATCTACAAAGTAACTAGTAACTAACGTTTTCAAATAATTGTAGTGGAGTAAAAGTACAATATTTGCCTCTGATATGTAGTGGAGTAGAAGTAAAAGTATTGGAAATTGGAAATACTCAAGTAAAGTACAAATACCTCAAAATTGTACTTAAGTACAGTACTTGAGTACATGTACTTAGTTACTTTCCACCACTGAATAATAGTGAATGAAAATTAATAAATCCTTTGAAATAGTAGCCTTGTGTTGTTATTTTGCCTTTATTGATTAAATCAACTTTATTTCATGAAAGTCAAGTCAACTGAGTGAAACTCATTTTCTAATGAATGCCAGCTTAGCATGTAGGCCTTTGTGCGTCTGTCTGACAGACTACAATGACTGTAGTTGAGGACTTATTTGTCAGTTGGACAAATAAGGTATCTAAATATTGACAATCACCAAATTGTGAATATTTAGAGGAAAATGAAGAAAAAAAACTCAAAATTTTGCGCACGCGCGCTTCGTGCGCGTGCACATATTTGCGCACGGCCGCTTCGCGGCCGCACGCTAACGACCCGTGCCCGTGGGGGGGCCCTTGGAGTTTCAGGTGCCCAGGGGCCCTCAGAGGTGTTAATCCTGCCCTGTATACTAGGGTGGGAACGAAGGTAAGGAGATGTGGGTATACAGGTAGGTGGGTAGGGATAATAATAATAATAACTAGATGGCAGTGTTTGTGATAATACAAACACATAGGTGTTCGAGTTTTGTCAGGGCAGTGATGACGACGTCAGAATGTTTTTAAAAGAAACTTTGCATCATTATTTGTTATATTAAACTTTGACTTCCGGTTTAGACAGTAAGTAAAGGTCAAATTGGGTCATGTTTTTGTAAACATTTTTGACAATTAACAATCTGTACAATAGTGGAAAGATTGTGAATTTACCCTTGTGGTTGTTGAGATATGAATTTTTAAATATTAAACTTTGACTTCCGGTTTGGACAGGAAGTAAGGTAAAATTGGGGTCACCTTTGTGTAGATATTTTTCGACAATTAACAGTCTATACAATGGTACAAAAAATGTCAATTTACCTCTTGTGGTTGTTGAGATATGATTTTTTAATATTAAACTTTGACTTCCGGTTTGGACAGGAAGTAAGGTCAAATTGGGGTCACCTTTTTGTAAATATTTATTGACAATTAACGATCTGTGCAATGGTACAAAAATTGTGAATTTACCTCTTGTAGTTGTTGAGATATGATTTTTAAAAGTATTAAACTTTGACTTCCGGTTTGGACAGGAAGTAAGGTCAAATTGGGATCACCTTTGTGTAAATATTTTTCGACAATTAACAATCTATACAATGATACAAAAAATGTCAATTTACCTCTTGTGGTTGTGGAGATATGATTTTGTTAAACATTAAACTTTGACTTTCGGTTTGGACAGGAAGTAAGGTCAAATTGGGGTCACCTTTGTGTAAATATTTTTTGACAATTAACAATCTATACAATGATACAAAAAATGTCAATTTACCTCTTGTGGTTGTGGAGATATGATTTTTTTAAACATTAAACTTTGACTTCCGGTTTGGACAGGAAGTAAGGTCAAATTAGGTCACCTTGTGTAAATATTTTTTGACAATTAACAATCTATACAATGATACCAAAAATTTCAATTTACCTCTTGTGGTTGTGGAGATATGATTTTAAACATTAAACTTTGACTTCCGGTTTGGACAGGAAGTAAGGTCAAATTAAGGGTCACCTTTGTGTAAATAATTTTGACAATTAACAATCTGTACAATGGTGCAAAAACTGTCAATTTACCTGTTGTGGTTGTTGAGATATGATTTTTACGTGCATACATAATTAGCACGACCAGAGCTGATTTACATTCACCAAATTACGTGCATACATAATGAGCACGACCAGAGCTGATTTACATTCACCAACAGAGGGCGCACTTTTTTAGCGTTGAAAAAGCCGTGTAGTCTTTCATTTGCAACGTAATCAAAACGTTTTAACTAATAAAGTATGATTGATCGAAATTCGATATCTGATGACCTAATAATGACGTCACAAATTATGTTTCATCTACGTGTTATGTTCTAAGTATGTGCCAAGTTTCAAGTTCATATGAAGTTTGCAAGTATGTGTTTTTTTGTAGACAATCGATCCGGAAAAGAAGAAGAAGAAGAAGGAGAAGAAAAAGAAAAAAAACTAGATATAAGTTTTTGTCACAACAAAAACAAGGTGTTCGGTTGAAGTTAAAATGGTTACGTCATCAATTCGAAGTGTTGGAGAAGTCAAATGTTAATGTCTGTTGAAGTTTTCGCGAGAAGTTTATTTGAATACAATACTGAATTTAGAAATTATTTTAATATTAAACTTTGACTTCTGGTTTGGACAGGAAGTAAGGTCAAATTGGGGTCACCTTTGTGTAAATATTTTTTGACAATTAACGATCTGTACGACATTAGGTGTTTGTCCTTTGGACGAATACAGAGCTGTTACGCTAATTGTAGGTTGTGGTGGAATTAAATACTGTATCATCACAGCTTTATCATTACACATTTTGGCCCCAGGTGAGGTGTGTGCAGTTCTTGTACAATACAATGACAAATTCGATCAAGTGTTATAATATTTAAATGTTTGGTTCAGTTTTTTAAAACAATACTTATAGGGAAGAGACAGCACAATGTAATTTGAAGGATAACTGTAAAATAAAAACAAACAAACAATACTGAAATATGATCTTCTGATCGTTACATGTATATGTATTTATGTGTCATTAACTGTTGAAAATACATTTTCATAAATAGTAATGTTAAAGTTATTGTTTAAAGGTGGCAATATCTTCACGATCAACAGGGCATGGAATCAGAGTTCAAGTTCTTGTTTAACTCAGTGACTGAAAATAATACTCACATGATGAGGTCATATTCGCGTTGCTGCTGCATAAATGAGCCAGTAATTTGTAGTCACTATGTTCGTTTTAAACTATAGGACACCAATTCCATGGCCCGGTTGTAGAAAGTCTGCTCTGATCGTGGCGATACTGTCAGTTTAACCAATTGGGTTTATGGGATTGATGGTCAGTACGATCCCAATGCGAGCATACAAATAAATAGGAACTTTAATTGGGTGATCTGCAAAAGGTATTCCAAGGCTGACACACCCATGCAATGAAGATTGGGGGTATGTTTACTATGTTTATATGGCCCAACTGCCAGTGATTCACTGTCGGCAATGTACATTTTACTAGATCACCAACAGATATTGCTTAATAATTACATTTGTGAGGATGTTTAGGTCCAGTCAAAAATAATAAGAATTCCTCAGTACTATTTTTGTTCTAACATGTTAAAGAAATTCCTAGAAAGACCTAGATGTGTCTTGAGGTCCTGAAAAAACAATTCCCTTGAGGGTCAAGACTGCCACAGATAGGATAAGTCCATATAAAATAATTTGAATAATAGTACGTCAACTCCTTTGATGAATGGATAAACTTCAAATGCTGGCCATTGGATCACAAAGTTACACAGACTCTAACACACCTTGTAGCAGTAGCACAAATGGATATCGTTGATCTGAAATATAAACGAATCATGTAAAACAATATTAAATGTTTCAAACAGGGACGAAGAATAATGGGTCATGCTAACAAAACACACATAACTTAGAATGCCCTTATATGTTATTATCAGGATGATGGATTGATGTAACTTCAGAAAAATGATCCCTTCAGAACAATGCCTTTAAGTTAGGTTTTACAATGGAATAGAACTACATGTGACGTCTTCCTTCCTTCATGATGTGACCGTTTCATTATCTCAATAAAGGTGCTGATATTTGTTTCTGGTCTACTTTAGTGAGACAATTAAGTTAGTATAAAGTAAACTGCAATGCAGCCATCACCACACAGGACATAAGTACTACTATTATTGAGGAACTACAGACACTATAGTGTAGCTAAATTAACTTGTACTTTTACCAACGCTGACTCAATCGGATGTCAATCCTTACACATGCCAGTAAATATTCAGTAATACATTTTTTTCCGGGTTGAGTTGACCAAAATAAGTGTGAATTGGTAAAAGTACGAGCACGCACATATGAGTTGACCTGTTTCACTCCAGGCGCGGCACATGTGATACCATTGCCACACTAAGGTTTTAACGTTAACCATGGTTTTATGTAATCAATATCTATAAAATTATACTAAAAGCAACATACATCTATAAAAAATGTGAAAGTTTACATACCTTCAAACGAAACCAAGTAATGAAGACCACTTCCATTAATTGTGCACGGATTCTCAAATGATCGATCTGTTAACGTAAGACGTTAAACCATACCATCGTGTAGCCTACAAACTGAAGATTGATGATGACTTGAACAGTTACGATACTGCATTTGGATGTGGTGTCAACGCCATGTCGGGGTGCTGTAGGCTGGAACTTAGACTGAGCCACGATACATCAGAGTCAACATGCTGTAAAAAATAATAGGAAAGTTTTATAAGTAGGCCTACATGGACCAAAAATAAAGTATTTGAAATTTCAGAGAAGTTCTAATTTATGTGAATGAGGAAAATAATACATCACAGTGAACATGCTGTACAAAATAGTAGGAAGGTTTTACAAGTACATGGACCAAGAATAAAGTATTTGAAAATTCAGAGAAGTTCTAATTTATATGAATGGGGAAAATAGTGTATAATTTTGGACCATTAAAATTGAAAAGGGCATTGGTTGTTGTCAAAATTGCACACAATTATTCTTGACAATGTGTAATAAATTTAAGAAATGTTCTTGCATGAAACTCGCATCAGAAGAGAAAGGTATTTAAGGAAATTGCTGAGTCTCATAGTTTCATGTGAGAGATGTCTGAGAGAGGCCTCCCAGGAAGCAGGACTAACATTAACAACTTATACAACTTTACAAGTACATGAAGTATTGTGTCATGAATATTGTGCATTTTCCTGTGAAATAATTGTCTATGTAAGTTGATTTGTATCTAAGAAGGGTAAAATTAAGGAAAGTGCAGTAAACAATCACTAGGCCTACTTGACGTTAATTTTCCTATCCTTATTTACATTCTATTTCTAAATACATTTTAGTGACATCTGTTCATATTTTGTTAGAAAAGAGGGGAGTTGTTTACTGTCCAAAGTACAGTGTATGTTCACATTTATAACTAACGTAACACTAAACGGGCACAATGCAACTACATTAAGTTTAACGTTACCACTACCAGACAACCCAACGCTTAAAAAAATGGCTTTTCTTGTATAAAAACACGAAGATAAATACAGGAAATCCTCTTAACAATTAAATTCAAGATACATACCCTTTATGACTATGTTGGTTGGAGTACGATCGATCGAGTTGTTTCACACTCTTATTTTCATAAAAATACAATTTCTGAGTAAATCTGTTTCTGCCGATTGAGGGCGACATTACCGTTCCACCGGCCGGACTGTTTATATGCCCCGCCCAGTCGATTGAGTATTGCGGACGTGGTTGAAATAACATATTGCAACGTTCATTTTCAAGAAAAGTGTGTTTCTTTTTTTACAAAAATGTCGTGTTTTCAGTACAAATAAATATCAAACTCAAACATATCCTCGTCTCTAATGTCACATATTTCACACTCTTTACACTCATGATAAACTACATATTTTTCCCCGTCTAAATCAGTAATTTTATTGATTTTTCAGATCCCTCGATATGATTTTTTTAATGATTAAACTTTAAATTATCGTAATTAGATATCTGATGACCTAATCATGACGTCACAAATTATGTTTCATCTACGTGTTAAGTTCTAAGTATATGCCAAGTTTGAAGTTCATGTGAAGTTTGCAAGTATGTGTTTTTTTGTAGACAGTCTATCCAGAGAAGAAGAAGAAGAAGGAGAAGAAAAAAAAAAACCGAACAAAAACAATAGGTGTTTCGGGTGCATACCCGAACCCCTAAAAAGAAAAAAAAACCGAACAATAACAATAGGTGTTTCGGGCGCATACCCGAACACCTAATAATGTGTGGACTTATATAGCGCACGTATCCACCAACTAAGTGGTGCTCAAGGCGCATTATTTTTTACGTGCATTACACAACACACGGGACCTATGGCTTTACGTCCCATCCGAAGGACGAAGCAATTATGGTTAAGTACCTTCCTCAAGGACACAAGTGTCACGACCGGGGCTCGAACCCACACCCTGCTGCTGGCAACACCAGAACTTGAGTTCGGTGCGCTAGACCGCTCGGCCACGACACTCCATAAAGGGATAAAGGGAATAATGGTGGGAGAGAACAGATGGTAGGGACAGTGGCTATACTAGGGTGGGAACGAAGGTAAGGAGATGCGTAGGAGGGTAGGGATAAAGGGAATCATGGTGGGAGGGGACAGATGGAAGGGATAGTGGCTGTATACTAGGGTGGGAATGAAGGTAAGGAGATGTGGGTATAGAGGTAGGAGGGTAGGTATAAAGGGAATCATGGTGGGAGGGGACAGATGGTAGGGATAGTGGCTATACTAGGGTGGGAACGAAGGTAAGGAGATGTGGGTATACAGGTAGGAGGGAAGGGATAAAGGGAATCATGGTGGGAGGGGACAGATGGTAGGGATAGTGGCTATATGTGGGAAGGAAGGTAAGGAGATTTGGGTATACAGGTAGGAGGGTAGGTATAAAGGGAATCATGGTGGGAGGGGACAGATGGTACGGATAGTGGCTGTATACTAGGGTGGCAACGAAGGTAAAGAGATTTGGGTATACAGGTAGGTGGGTAGGATAAAGGGAATCATGGTGGGAGGGGACATATGGCAGGGATAGTGACTGTATACTAGGGTGGCAACGAAGGTAAGGAGACGTGGGTATACAGGTAGGTGGGTAGGATAAAGGGAATCGTGGTGGGAGGGGACATATGGTAGGGTTAGTGGCTAGGGTGGGAACGAAGGTAAGGAGATGTGGGTATACAGGTAGGACTGTAGGTATACATGGAATCATGGTGGGAGGAGGGGACAGATGATAGGGATAGTGGCTGTATACTAGGGTGCAGTAGCGGAACAAGTTACCGCCGGGCCGGGGGGGCAGAGCGCACGGTCGGGCCCCCCCACCCCCCCCAGGCATCATTCCCTAACCACACGTGATTTCCGAGAGACCCGTCATGATTACACTTCATGTTTTCAGGGGAGCTCAAAATAAAGAAAGGGCCCGGTTGATTTGTGTAAGTTCCAGCTCGGGCCCGATCCCCCAACCACCCCCACCCCCCCACCCCCACCCCCCCTCCACCAGAACGTTAAAAAATAAAAAATAAATAAATAAAAAAATTCTTTGGGGAGGGGGTCCGGGCCCCCCCCCCTCCGGGCCGGGGGACGGCTGCCCCCCCCCAGCCCCCCCTGACGGTCCGCCACTGCTAGGGTGGCAACGAAGGTAAAGAGATTTGGGTATACATGTAGGTGGGTAGGATAAAGGGAATCATGGTGGGAGGGGACATATGGTAGGGATAGTGGCTGTATACTAGGGTGGAAAAGAAGGTAAGGAGATGTGGGTATACAGGTAGGATGGTAGGTATACATGGAATCATGGTGGGAGGGAACATATGGTTACAAATCAACACATTAAAATTTCTATTGAAAAGAAATGGTAAAAATGAGTAGAATGAATATGGAAAGGGGAGTTACATCATGCACAATTAAATAATACACGAAGGTCACTACATGCCAAATCACCTAAATGTTTGAAAATTTGTCAGTGACCACTCAGATTTTATTGATTTTTATTTTCAACATACCTCTATGTTTGCTCCCAACTCCAAGTCTTTTCCGAGATATGGGCCCCTGAAAAATATAGCCCCGCCCCTTTTTCTCCCTCCAAGTTGCATTGGTGATTTCTTGGCATTTTCAGAGGCTTATATCTCAAAATTGGGTGAAGATTTTTTGCTACAAATTGTTACACAGGGTGAATGACACCCAATCTGCTGTCAAAAGTAGTTTATAACATCTCCTTTTCAAGTTAGGGGTCCTTCAAAACACACAATTAAGCCGACGTAGGTTACTTTCTGCCAATTTAGAGCCCCTCTGGTGACCACACGTGTGGTCAGATTGCTTTTATATTTTGTACAAACTAGGTGCATAATATGTCTGCCCCCAAACAAGAATAGACCAATCCTTCACTGGAGGTTTGGCTGGGGTCTGAAGATTCCCAGGCAAAAGTGTCAAAAATCCCCCTCCTTCTAATGGATGGTTGACTAGGTGGGACACTACCCATGTAACTGAAACTTTTACATCTTTTATAATTGAAAACAGTTGACAAACATTAATATAAAATAGATAAATTAGTTGCGAGACTGAAGTACTGCACAAAAATACATAATACACTGTAACCACTAGGTAATTAACCATATCAAGCCTGGGGGGGGGGGGGGGGCGTACAATATGCCCCCTATGACATTAAAAAAAAAAAAATATCCAGAACGCTTTGTCCGACTTTTCCTAACTATTCTTTGGGACCCCCTTACATAAAAATCAATGATAATGGGTGTTCATGGTTGCCATGGCAACTATATAACAGGTCGAATTGAATTTCCATTTTTGTAATACTAGATTTTTGATACTGTTAAACATTTAATATGTGTTTTGGTGTTGTCAGCTATTAAACTCTGAAATTTATGTCATCAGTAGTACTATGGATGTTATTATATGTGCCTTTATTGTACTTTTGGTTAAAAATCCCAATTTGGGGTCAAAATCTTTAAAAATCATGTTTGAGAACAAAATTACCCAAAATATTGCTTAGTCTACAGCGCTTTCTAGCGGAAATTTAAATGTCAGATTGTTGCTTTTACTGAAGACAACATTTGTGCCAAATTTCATGGCCGTCGGATAATCATGAAATTTATGGGAAAATACTATTTTTGACCAAAAATGAGGAAAAATTACTTTAAAAATTGGTATAGCCCCCTAACGGTGAGCTATGAAAGTTTTCATACTGAAACGTCGAGTTGTAAACTCCAATTCTTTTTCAGAACTGATTACCACTCAATAGAGAATTTCACACGGTGTCACCGCAATTAGTCTTACTTATCCTCTTAACCATGCAAAGCTACAAGTTTTACCTATGAAAATTTTCATTGGCCTCATTAGATAGATCGCGCCACGAAGTGTCATGAAAATCGGCTGTTGAATACATAAAATACGGAGGGTGGCACACTATGAGCCCTTCCCCAGGTCTGACAAGAGGAAAAAGCCCACGCTTGATAGGGCTAAGACCTTGGCTATGTTGGCTATCATTCCGTATCTTAGTCATGTACATGATTGGTTTTTTTTGGCACCGTTTAGTCTTACAAAGAGTCAGTGAGAATTTGTTAGAGCTTCTGAGTTCCCTATAATGAACATCCCTCCTACTTGGTGGGAGCCAACTGATGAAGTTATCAGATGCAATGAGCGATTGTAAGAAATTCATCCATGTAGACCATTAAACAACAGATCCGTGAAAAATGTACAGGTCTCATTACTTTGTGTCGTTAAAGATAAAACTAAGTAATAATTAATGTATGTCAGGTTCCTGCTTGATTGAAATTGATGACAAGTAAGTATATTTTTATAGACCATCAAATGTTCTGGGTGAAAGTATATTATTAATATTGTCGTTTTCCAGAAATGTAACATGGAAAAACGTAGCATTGAATAATAGTATTGAAACACATAACAAGAATACCACTCTCCATTAAGTGTTTTACATAAATTATTGGACATAGTATTGAATTTGTTTCTCCAGATGTTCTCATTACATATAAACATTTAAATAAGTTTGATTTTTGATAAAATCAGATATAAAATATTATCTGTACATGTGTTGATGATTACGTTGTGTTGTAGGAAGAAAATAGTAAAAATACATAAATTATTTATCAGGTAACTTGAACTACGCACTTCATCTAATTTGTTGCAATGAGAGGTAACTTCATTTAAGAGAAATCGGTGGCTCGATGCGGAGTGATTGAAATTCATGACATGAATACCTACAATCTTTTGAGATTTTGTAGACCATCAAATGTTCCTGGAGCAATTTCACTGATGTTGTTGTTGGTCAGCCATCTAAGATGGGAAAACAAAGTAGGGTTAACACAAAGATCATTAAATCCCGTTTATATAAATAATAATATGGTTATTTTCGCCAATGTTATTAGATTTTCCTGAAAGCATAGTTGGTGAAATATTAGTGATCGGTCAAAACCTATGAGCAATGTTTTTGACTGCAGCTCATGAGGCCTATATAGAAATTACAATCACCAAGTTCTCAGACTCTCAATGTTCTCAGACTTTCCTGAAATCATACGTCATGAAACGTTGTCATGGTATCATGATTGAAATTTATGACAAGTAAGTAGCTTTTGTAGACCATCAAATGTTCTGAGTGAAAGTATACTAATACTGTTGTTGTTCAGACATCTAAGATGGTAAAATGAAGTAGGGTTAAAAACATTGGATTAAAACGCATAACATTATCGTGCGTGAGGTTCACATATTTAAAATTTAAACGAATGAATCTCGATAGACAACACTTGAGTGCATCGATATATAAAATACAGTTCGGTGGAATGCTACCCCCTTTTTGCAAGTGTTACAGTATGGAACATGTATTTTGTTCTTTTTAAATTCTTCTCCAAATGTTCTCATTACGTCACGATCAACAGTGCATAGAATCGTTTTGTCTGCATTATAAACCCTCATATGATAAGGTCGTATTACCGTTGCTGCTGCATAAATGAAGCAGTAATTTTCAGTCAATGCGTTCATCTTAAACTAGGAAACCGATTCCATGCCCTGTTTAAAGTCTGCTCTGATCGTGACGATATTGTCCCTTTAACAAGATGATCTTTACAAATGTTGATGATTACGTTGTGTTGTAGAAGAAAGTAATTCAAAATGTATACATAGGGCCTATAACAAATTATTTTATCGGCAAACATGAACTAAGCACTTCATCTAATTTGGTGGTTCGATGCTGCGTGACTGAAATTCATGACATGAATAAGTCCACTTTTCCTAAATTTTATGAAATAAATTTTGGTAAATAAAGTCGAATTTAGAAAAATTACAATGAAATGATAATTTCTTTCATAAAAATTATGAAATTTAAACATTTGTCATTGAAATGAAAATTTATTTCATAAAAATTAGGAAAAGTGGACTTATGATTAAGTCAAAATACTTTTGAACATGTTGAATATACTTACAAATAATAGAGATTTTGTAAACCATCAAATGATTCTGAAGTAATTTCATTGATTTTGTTATTTTCCAGCGATCTAAGATGGAAAAACTAAGTAGGGTTAAAACAAGTTCATTAAAGCCCCTTAAGACCAAAAAAGTCTCCGGTTTCTGGTCATCGGTCGGCTTCAAAATGGGTGCGGTGACGCGATTTAAAAACAAAATTGCCATCTTGAAACGTTGTCATGGTATCAAACATGTTGAACAATTTTCCTGCCTAAGTTTCAATCATTTTAGAAAAACAGTTGAGTGCATCAAAATATAACCATACAAATATCATTTCGTTGTCCTATAGACTTCCAATGAATAAGTGTAATACAGTGTGACAATTTGTAAATAAGTTATAAAACAAACAATTCAAATTTCCTCGTTAATAGGGAAAATGTATTATATGAGTATGTTTAATTTTATGATTGAAGATACACATTAAACAACGGATCCGTCAAAGTATGGGTGAAAGTATACTATTGTTGTTGTCCAGACATCTATGATGGGAAAATGAAGTAGGGTTAAAACATTGTATTGAAACACATGACAAGAATACCACCCTCCATTAATAAGTGTTATAGCATTGGACATGTTAATTATTTGTTTGATTTTTGTTTCTCCAAATGTTCTCATTTTATATTATTATATGTATAAATGTTAATGATTACGTTGTGCCATACGTATAAAATAGTTTAAATTGAAAATTCATGACACAAATACTTACAAGATGTTGAGATTTTGTAGACCATCAAATGCTCCTGGAGCAATTTCAATGATTTTGTTGTTGTACAATGATCTAAGATGGGGTAGGGTTAAAACAAAGACCATTAAATCCCGTTAATATGGATATTTTCATCAATGTTCTTTTTTCTGAATACATCTTTGGTGAAAGTTTTTCCGCCTGTGGTATCTCATTAGGCCTATATAGAAAATAACAACACGATGTCGGGTTAAAAACATCGTGTTAAAGTACCGGTAGATATAGGCCTACATCAATATATATCCATCAACGTTCTCACGGACAAACATTAGTAATATTATTTTGAGGCTTCAAGACCCTTAATAACATTGCATTATATGTAAAACAACAGTGTTTTTAGGTGGTCAGAAACTCAAACAATCAGTCAAAATATGTCCAAATTTTTAATCTAAACTTGCGGCCAATGCTCCCAATCAAACAAATGGCGCCCTCAGGAGTAAAAGCAAGACACAAACAGCCATCTTCAAACCTGACTTTTACTCTCTGAAATTGTTAGATGAATAATTAAATGAATAATAAACGAAGTCAGAATGGCTGCCCCTAAATTTCAAGATGGCGGCCTTGGCTCTACCTATTAACAAAACATAACCGGTAATATTTTTTTGAGGTTCAAAACCCCCAAATAATAGCATTATATGTAAAATAACAATGTTTTAGGTGATCGGATAATTTGGGAAAATGGCAGCCAAAGATGAAAAAACAGTATATCAAGATTTACAAATTTAGATCATAAAATTTATTTTGGCACGAAAAGATGGAATACATGACAGCCTGGACTTCAATCTTTAATACCCGCATTTATGTAGAACACTATTTTTCCATTTCAATTGTACGTTATACAAAAGTACAACAAATTATTTGCAGTTACTCTAACTTGTCAAACCACTCTTTAATTAATTGCAGTGGTGGATCGCCATGTATATAAATTAACTATATTTTTGGGGTGCCCACTTTGTTGGCAGTGCGCCCACCCCTGTTTCGATTCATCTATCGAATAACCAAAGACCCGGTTGATTGGCACAGCCCTATGAGCAATATAACACCAGTAAAGTTTAATAAAACCGAAATTATAATATGTTCCAATAGATCTTCAAATTAAAGAAAAATGAACATTAGCACTTACAAAAGTTGTAAGAACGAAAAGTCTTTAAAAAGACCAGTTGGCAGAATGCTGATATTTCTACCCGATAACACACTGCAGAAAAAAGGTGTCACAATGGAAAGAAAATCACTTTATTACACATTTTATCAAATTTTGACATTAACTTAAATTCGACCGACAAGAGACATGAATTACGTTAAAAAATTACCATGATTATTATTAATTTTTGTATATATGTTAAATATTATTAATATTAATTGATGTAATTCTTGCGTCGGGTTTTAATTAATTGATTATATTTTTTTGCCCTTACAACGACGTATGTATAAAACACTGTATACTCAGGCGGGATTCGATTCGGATAAGCATGCAGTTATGGGTTCGAACCCCGCTCGAGTTGTTTTTCTGCAGACACTCAGTCATCAACACGGACAACATGTCATATTCCCATACATACGTAATTTCTATTCCTGCTCAGTCAGAACCCCTGTACTTACAGTTTATGCGTTGTGTTCATGATACCATCGATGGTGGACTGGTTCCAACCATCCAAGCATTCAACGCGGTTTAAACCATCATCAATCGAACAATAGCATACACCATGACACCGCTGACCTGTATCATGGATCGATAAGAATAAGAAGGAAGAACCTCGTCAAATTAAAGCCAATTAAAAATATTGACTGCATATCTGCATATACGTACATGCATACTTTAGAATCAAGAGATATGTATAGAAACCAACATTTCATTTTGTCGTTAACGAGAAAACATTGAAAATGCATTCAGATTTGTAGTATTCATTCCAACGTGGAATTTATTAATGAAACAATTGGATTAATTGCACTAAAATGGGAGCACCAAGTATGTATGTATTTATGTTTTCTGGAATACCAATAGTGTATAAGGTCTTTACAACCAGTAACTATCTGCTGGTACTTTCCCGTCTGAAGTGTTTTCATTTTAGAGAAAGAGAAAAATATGCAAATAATTGGACTACGTGACCGAGAAGATTAAACAACCTTGTAAAATGGCACGAGGGCGTGTACAGTCTTTTGATTGGCCAGCGCGACTGCCAATCAGAATCAAGTGAGTATTTGAATATTACTTTTATACAGTTTCCGACATCCAAATTTCATTTTAAAAAATTGTTCGTTTAATAACGATATAATTATTATCTTTCAAAATTCGTTCGCTTTTTAAATTCTATTTTTGGGGTCTCTTGAGGCAAACATGGGCGATATATCTTTTAAGGTTTCACCATGGCAGCTACCCACACCCAGTGGAAACTTACGATAAACAATGCCCAGATACGAGCTTAAACAATAACAGCTTTGTTTGGAAGAATTGGAGTGTATCTATGGTGCAGTAATAATACATAAATCATATCACAGATTCATGACAGTAGTGTCTGTGTAGGATTTGAAGATTCATCAGGAATAAAGATCTGGTACAGCATTGGGTTACTTATCATGCAATTGTTTTGGGGGCCAAATTTCAGTAAATATGCTGTCAATTAAAAGGAAAAGGGGGAACAAAGGTCCATTTTAAGTTTTGTAAAGGATACCCTTTCTAAAATGTCCAATTATAATGAATACAAATTATTTATGTAAACACTGTAGCACCATCTAAAGTCAGATTGTCACTACATTCTTATAAACTAAAAATCAACTAACAAGGTTGCTATTTTAGTTTTGCTGACCAAAAATGGGGAGTTGTTTTGAATGACGATACGCGACAAGTGACTTCTCAAACAAAGTATCTAAATGTCGGTACTGGGGCATTTTGGGCTGCAAACCAGGGCCAAATTAGCCTCGTTCTCAGGGTCTACCTTGTTTTCACTACTAGACGCTGGCGAGAAATATGATTTCCGCGACGTTAATTGGTTACTACAAAATAATAAGCAAAATTGGTATCAATAATATTGTTTTGTAAATGTAAATGCTTTAATAAATCATTTTATCGAAAACAGAATGCCGAATTATGACAAAATTAATATCTACTTGCAATGCGAAGGATTTGAAATTTGAATGGCATAGTCCCGGCCTCCCTACTTCAGCACACACACACACCGTTTATTAGACTATACTCCCAAATCCCATCGACTATAAAAGCACCTTAACGTTAGCCCAATGTGGACAAGGGTGGGCACGAATTTAATGTTTTTATCCATTTTATGTGTATGTTGATGTAATTCTGTAAGAGTTCCTTAACATTAACAGTGAGAATATTGGACTTAAAATTTAAGTCTCTGCCTGTTACCTTATTCTTGAAGAAATTTGATGTGATTCTGGACTTTCAGACACGACGACATGACCGAATGTTTAAAATGTGTGAGGTCAGAAATCTGGACTAAATGACAAGCCTAAATATTTAATTTATAAATCTTTTAATTTCTGCCGAGTCCCCGTGTAATTTATCCTAAAATTGTGGGCAAAACGATTAGGTTGTGTGTACCTTACCTTAACATTATTTTCATACCACGAAATTTGAAGTCTGAAACAGATACACAGATTATAACGCTTGAGCGATTTAGCGAAGTAGTTTGTTTTAGTACTCATCTTACCTGATTGTAATAACTTACCTGATTGTGCCATGAGGACACAGAATCCCTGTGCCACAAAAGCTACAACGATGAAACCCAAGTAGCCCATGGTTTCTCGTTCCACCTTCCCGTTGATGTCAGAGATGGTTTAAGAGATGAACTACAATCTGTATATAATGCATACATAATTATGTTGTACATAATCTCATAATCTGAAAATCTCAACACCTGTAATAAAATGTCATTATGTGCATTCAAACTGGATGAAAACACTGACCAGAGAGGATTTTGTCATTGAGATATCTTACATTTCAGTAATATATTGCAAAAATGTCATAAATTTTGATCCTCTATTCGACGATTGCTGATAATTGAAATACTGTTGTGTGATGTGCAATCAATAAGTCGAATTATATTTTGATTTAAGGAAAATGTAATCAAAATAGATGTTATATTGACCAGAATAAGAATTGTTGAATGCTATTGTATTTGTTTATTGTGTATATGCTTTGATATATGAGAGTGAATAAATGGAGTAATATAACTCTACTGGAGAATTTAAAAAAAATTGTAATTGATCTCTTGCACTTTTCCCCAAAAGGTTTGGATCAAATTAGCCCAAGCTGGTTAATTAATTATGCTAAGAATCCTATACCATGTTATCATGGTTTGGTGCGTAGGTTATTATTATGCACACATGTGTATAATGTGCAACTCTGGCAGTTTTTACTTTGCGACAACAAACAACACGATGATTAATCAAACATAATTTTCCACAGGAAACACTCCACAATCATTGATTATTAGCTGTTTAAAGCTCTTCTGAATTTGAATCTCAAAACTTACATTTTGTTCCCTTAAAAAGGCTTGTCACTGTTAGAAATCAGAACAAAATACATCCTCAAAGTAAAGGATTATTTTTTAACCTCAGAAACCAAAACCACAGTGATGCTTCTGATATGTCGTCATCGACAGAACGGTAAGTGATACTGAAGGCTAGTACGGCTGTTTGCTGTCTATGACGTGTACATTCGAGGTTTCTGTTTATAACGAGGGTCTCTGAAGAAATATTGATAATTTACCTTTTCCCATTTTAAGAGAGATTATGTCATAATGAAACTAAACAACATAAATTGTATTATCTCAACCCAAGGTAAAATATAATAAGAATTTTATTTGAAACCCTTGCGTCTCGAATTCAGAAAATCCTAAGTATTGTTGGCCAGTGATATTTCTTTTAATAAACCCTACAAAGATTTAACTTGTAGTCGGGTTTGTACAATAATTTTCGTTTTCTCCTTCACACGAAATAATGTGACGCAACACCCCTAGGGAGGGATTGTCGCGTGGACGGCCTCTGACCGGAAAAGTCCCTGAGCGGTTAGGAACGTATCCGTTGGGATAGCAGTATACCGTCCCGATGAATGAATACAATTGCTCTGAGACCACCCTATGAAATAGGTCACCAGGATACAAGTTGTTGTGTATTTATATAACAAATAATACTGGTTTATTCGCAAACAATAAGGCACCTCACCTGGAGGTTACCAAGTCCTTAAATCACAAGAAGAACAAATCATCAATACAGGATCGAAATCCTTATAACTACATGAAAATCTATGGCACCTCGATGAGGGGTCACTGGCACACCACTAATGCACCTCACGGTGGATGGATGAGGGGAACTTTTAACACCACATGTGCACGGCTATGGCACCTCTCACCTGAGGTGTCACAATTATAATCCCTATATCTTTAAGCTAAGTGCTTGTCCAGATGTATCAATTTAAGGGGCTTTACTGTCTTTGTACTGGAGGTGCACAGCAACAGACAACACACAGGCCAATGAATTTACCAAGGAGGGGCAGACACCCCACACCGACTCCTGCAACCCAATACACATACAATGGGGCCCCTCAGCTCGAGGAACCACTACTCGTATGTTTCCCAAGTCTGAATTAATTGTTTATGCAACACATGCAACCCTTAAAGTCCCTCTGGTAATTACAACACATACAATTACAGCTCGACTAGAGAACCGATACACAAGCCCCAGTGAGCTAGGTGACACCTCAAAAACACGTGCAACGGATGCACGGCACACAGGAAAACCCAGAAATTCCTCGACAGTAAGCCACCTTACAAAGTATTAAGTACAACACATGCACAATATACATGTACAATGCTCCTGGACTTACCACTTATATAGCACTACACCCTCGGGCTTATGACTTGAACGTACGGTCTCTTTTACGACTGTGCGAGCTAACTCTATTATCACGACTACTCTCTACAAGTACACGGCGATAACTGACCCCAAATCTACATACAATGCAATGCGCTCTGCGTTCCAAAACTGGTGCTCGCTGGCTGCGTGCTGCGGCATCGCCTAATCGCGCACGGAACCAGCGAATCCCTCACCAAGGTTATACCATTATATAAAAGGGTAGAAAATACAAACTACTGTTGCGTCACAATAAAGCATAATGACATAAAAATGATCATAATTCTACATAATTCATTCGTTCTCAGAATCTATTAGACAGGTTGTTCTCCAACTGCACATTTTGAACTGAAATTAATTAACTAAATTGCCATATTTCTTGCAAATGGCATTATATAGCATGGTTATTGAATATCATAATGTATATGGTGTATTGTGTACACGATCATGGAAATTATAATTACAATTTAGTTTCATAATACTCTCATCAGTAGTTTTTTACTACGGCCTTTGGTCGCCTGCAGGAACATGTCCCAAATGGCTGGAGGGCTGTGCTGAAAACTCAAACAAAAGTCTCCTCCACACAATCATGTGTCAAAAAGTGCCCGACTGCGGCACAGGGGGCACATGACCCCCCGCCTGAGGCCTGTTCCTCCCGGCTTCCTCCTCCCCTGCCCAGAGGTAGGATTCCTAAGCAAAGCATAATGACCTGTAAAACAATGTGTCTTAAGTGCCACCCTGAACATCCTGGTATCCCCAGGTTTCCCATACTATTCCAACCGTAGTTACACGACTGATCAATCATATTTATTAAACAAAATAATTCAAGTCCGTACACATCTACAAGTATAGTGTATTAACGTTCTTTATGTTCTCTTAAAAACTAAAAAAACAAATACATTGTACTAGGCTATCGGCATATACTTTAGTCTAAATTTTCCATTTTTAAAGATACACTTGCATATGAAGCGACGAATTACGTAGGAAATATTGAATGACATGGTTTTACATTTTTAGCTTAGAAATGCAAAGCCGGAATTGCTTTTGAATATCAGCTCGCCTTTTTATTTATTCTTAACCGTTCTAAAGCTCTTACCAAACTTTCGCATGTTTTCTTAAAAATCATTTATTAACAAATATATTCTCAATCATAACATATAAATTGGTAGGCCTACGGTTAGGGCCTCAACTTGTACATTGCCATTAGTATTAAGGTGGAAGAGAAAATGGTACTTAAAGTGTTGTTGTAAGCGGTGTTTGGGGCTGGATTGGAAATAACCTCCATCCAGGCATGCATACAATTGGCACACCTACACCCCCCCCCCCCCTCGAACCAAAAACGACCTGATCTGTAATGCCATTGAGAGTTTTTATACTCGCTTATGGCTCTAGCTGCTGTCAGTTTGTCAGCAGGCCCCTGGACAATTTTTCACCAGGAAATTGAGATTGAGATCACAGAACAACTACCCGTCCCCCTTCTATTAAGGGTATGTTTAGTTTATGTTTAGTTTCAATTTGTTGTATTAAAAACATAAACAAACCAAAAACCAAAAACAAGGGCTCAAGGGGGCGACCCCAAGGGCGCAACCACGTGTTGAAAGTTGGGGGGGTCCCAAGCAGCCATTGTGATGTCATGAATGACATTACTAGGATCATGTATACATAAAATACCAAAATGTTCCAGAAGTTGGGGAGGTCCACATAAAAGTAGGGGGGATCGTGACCCCGACCCCCCCCCAGTGGTTGCGCCCTTGGGCGACCCCTTATTCTCCTCCCTCCCCTCCCCCTTCTGGCTACGCGCCAGGCAAGATCTTAATCTGATCTGTGCCAATGCGGTGGCATTAAACTGTTACATATAGTCGTTATGAATGTAGACAGCAACGCAAAAATAGGTAATACAATGAAAATGAGATGTTCTAGTTTCGATACAAAATCATATCTAAATAATGTTATACTGTGAAAACCATCTCCAAAATATATATCACATGGGGGTAGCGTAAAACATGCAAAACCGTTTACAATAAACGCGTTTAGGAATGCGTGTAAATGCTAAATGGTCATCCCCTGCACATGTCACAAAGCTAAACGTGCTTAGCTTTTTGACACCTGTTCATATGGTATTTAGCATTCAAACACACATCACAGAAAAGCATAAACTAAACATGTTTCAGGCTCAACATGTGAAAAGTGAGTACAAGCATAGGTATCAGCTATGTGTTTAGAAATGTGTTTGGATTCTAAACACAATTTTTATAGTGTACCAAGGTCAAATGTTACGTTGATCCGATAAACATCACCTTTGAAGCATAGATATAAAATAACATGAACAATTGAGGTTCACCCACAAATGATTACCAATTGTTAAAAGTATACTTCTGTATCTGCAAAATGTAAATCTAATTTGTGCCGTAAATAATACTAATAGGGAAATGAATGCGAATATTTATTATCATTAAATTTGGTATTATTATTTGTTGAACATGTCAGACGGAAGACGATATATATGTCATTTCCATCTTAAACCAAGTATTACACTTTAACCAATAATAACTTGCTCAGTTACTTGCGGATAATTGTCAATAGAGTATGTCCATTACAGGAAGTAAGTAAATGAACAAAACATTATTTCCACATATAGGGTTGTATCGTCGCCAGGACGAGTATCGGGTGCATATACTATGACCATTATCTAAATTTAAATTGTCTTGTTAATAATAATAATAATAATAATAATTGCTCACTTACCTAGAAACTGTAGATATTCTGATACAAGAGGTAAGATGTAAGATGTTCAACCTGTGGCCGGTTCAGTTAGTATTCTGCATGTAAATCAAATCTAGTTCGTTGTCCGTGCGATAAACTGATTAATAATGGTTACGATAGAATTGATACACGGAGTGCCGTGTCCAATCAACGCATTACTGTAATAGGCTGACGTCACAAACCATTTGTCAGTGGTGGAACTGTTACACATGTATACCGTATTGTTACCCGTTTCTTCCACACGCGAAGATCATGGCGTTGAAGGAGCCGCGGCGCATCCTATAGGAAGAGTCTTGAGGGAGGGGTTTGGGGCTTCAGGGAGACAGATTCATCCTTGCCACCCAGAAGCACCAGCGGGGGGAGGGGGACCTTTGAAAATGACCTGATTCCCCCACCCCACACACATTTTGAACCACTTTTATACATGTAGCCTTGAGTATTTTTGTTTGTAACTAGTGGGGTTAATGATTCTCTAAACCCACATTTTCCTCAAATGTGAAACAATTTCAGTTAATATTCAAAAATGTCCATCAACATTATTCTAAAATTGTTAAAATAATATATATTTTTTTATATTTTTTATACAAATTGTTTCAAACCCAAATGATTTATTATTTTATTTTTTTAAAATATATTTCTTAGCTGAGGTTGAGGTGGGGGTGGGCCTGGGGGAGGGTTACATGTAGGACATGCCATGTATTCGTATTGTAACACTGCCAACTTAATATTTATTTTGGCGACTCTTTGGTCGTTATTTAAAAAAAAAATTAAATTGCCGGGGCCCGCTTCAGGGTCTTGGGATTCTACGCAGTCAGCTGGCTTTGCTCACTGGTTAAGATTAAGAAATCGTTTTCGAAAATGGACTCAATAAATGGACACACTGACAGGTTGTTCCCTAGGTGCGCATTTTGTACTCAAATTCATTAACTGAATTGCCACATTTCTTGCAATATGATATGACATTATAATTTATGTGGTGTATCGCACGAACATGAAAATGATAATGACAACCAAATCCGAGTATTTGGCTACCATATGTATTGTGGATATATAAATGTAGTAGTTTTATGCGATATCATTTTATAACATTATTTTGCTAACATGTTCTGCAATGTAATTTTAGTAATCATAAATGCATGGCAGGTTTTGTTTGTCTTATGATCAAAAAAGTAATGCATGAAACAAACACATTTAATGCAAATTAAAAATTGAATTAAAAACATTCTACACAATTCTTTCTTTCTGAGAATCTAGCCACAAAAGGTGTTTATTTTCGCTCCCAAATCGGGCATTTTGAACAGAAATTCATTAATGTAAGTGCTATATATCTTACTAATGACATTGTACACTTACAACTGGGTTATTGAATGTTATAATCAATTGGATGTATTGTATACACGATCACGCTGTAGGTCACAGACCCCAGCTGAAAACTCAAACTGCTGAAATTCATAAAGGTTTTTCTTGTATACTGTTGAGTAAAAGTCCCCTCCATATTAACATGTGCTCGCTGGTTTGGATCCCCCCCACCCAACTTTCAAAATCATTCCGCCGCCACTAGTGATCAGGATGATAAGACACAGCGTCGACGCGTGCCATCTTTGCTATATCTAACATCAGTGATTTAGCCTATTGGTGTTTCTCTCGCTTGTTGGTTTCATAAAACTTGCTTGTTGGTTTTTAAACTCGTACCAACAACTGGCAAGTCATGATCCAAATCCTGGATGTTTTGTTGAACGCATGTGCCGATTGTATGTCGGCCAATATTTCTTCTGTATCTCTATGTGCTGACCTCAGCCTTGTGTCTAAATGTTTAAACATAATCTTGCATTTTAAGGTACACACTTTTAAAAGTGCGACAAGTTAATTCTGCTCGGTTTTCCCTACTTTTTTCAAATTAGCGCCTGCCGTTTTAAAAGATGTATGAAAGGTGTTTCCTGCGTTGTTATATCCGCTTCACTCATTGACATATTTCTTGCGGCATTATAGACTTGTGGCATTGTAGACTTTCAAATTGGTTATTGAATGTCATAATTTATGGCTATATTGCTCACACGACCGTGAAAATGATAATGACAATTAAGAATATACTCTCATGATAATTTGTGTTTTACTACGGGCGTAATGACTGATCATATTATGAACTTGGGTTGGTGCAATATACAAATATAACATGGTTTGAGGGTGGACAGTCGATATTAGCTCCCCGAGGTATTGGAAGTTGACAAACTAGTTCCCGAGGCGAAGCCATCTTTTCATGTGTATGGAGCTAGGGCGATGTTCGCGCGTGCGTACTACACCCGTACGACTGTTCTCCGAATGCTTCGTGAAGTGCATGCGTAGTAGACTGACGCATATGCGACAGTCTACTACGCATGCGTATTTACCCTGTGCGTGAATACTCGCGGGCGCTTGGTAAACAGCCAAAATAGCATCTGGCACGTGATGGTGAATGGACCAGTGAGAATTCGGCTCTCGTTTATGAATATGTATGAGGTATAGTAAATATCAATACAAATTTGACTTTATTTTCAAACAAGGCAACCAAATTCGATATATTTTACCTAGAAAAATAGTTGGGTACCATATTTATGGTAAAATAGTTGTGGATAATGTTGTAGTTGTTTAATTTGGTAACATTTTGGGGGATACTCTAAAAAAAAAAATAGCCTACGTACGTTTTATGCGAAATCATTTTATAACATTATTTTGCTAACATGTTCTGCAATATAATTTTAGGGCCAAAATAGTAATACAGACAAGCCTTTGAGAAGCCTGGCCAGGCCCAGGCTTTGCCCATGCCTACTGGCCTATGTAATCCCCTAGCTGAGCATAAAAATCCCTTTACTAATGAACAGATCTCAAATAGCTCTTCTTGTTAACGCAAACTCGACTAACGCCTCGGCTGTCTTTTGTTCACAACTGCAGCCAGTATAATGAGCTGGTCTATGCCCTCTAGAACCCCAGGTTATGTTGATTGACAGGTACTGTATTGATTTAATTTTGCCCTTCATCGACGTGTATACTCAGTGCTTTCCGAGTGTCTGTGGAAAAAAACTTCACAGGCGACTCCGGCGTGATTCGAACCCACGACCTCCTGCTTACTAGTGCAGAGGTCTAACCTCTCGACCACCGAGCTTGCCCGATGACGATTGGCTGGCTAGAATACTATATAGCAGCGGGTGCTGCGATATTTATAGAATTTCATCAAACTATAAAAAGGTACTGTATTGTTACAGGATTAGGACTCACAAAAGACAGATTAAGTGTCTTTTGGCTGTACCAAGACTTTGGCCCTACTCCCTCAGTAATCATAAAGGCATTGAAGGTTTTGTTTTTCTTATACACAACAATTGTAATGCATCAAACAAACACAGTTTATGCAATTTACAAATTGAAATAAAATTAATTTTTTTTTTTTTTTAATCTACAAAATTCTTTCTTTCTAAGAATCATTTAGCAACACATGTGTTTGCCATCATGCTTATTTCCGCTCGTCTCATTGACAGACTGTTCCCAAATTGCGTAATTTGAACAGAAATCCATTAATTTCAGTGCCATATTTCTTGCTAATGGCAGTGTAGACTTTCATATGTGTTATTGAATGTCATAATCTATTGGATGTATCGTTTACACGATCTTGACAATGATAAAGACAATATTCAGACTATGCTTTCACTAGTAGTAGTAGTTCCACTGTTTGTTTACTACGGCCTCAGGCGCCTGTGGGAACGTGCCCCCACTCGCTGGAAAGTTGTGCCCCTACTGAAAACTCAAACTTTAAAGAAAATATTGTAGTACTGCTGAACCTAAATAAAAGTCCCCTCTAAATTATCATGTACCCAAAAGAAGGAGACTGGAGTCAAGAGTGGGTTGAATTGCATAGAAGTGTCCAGAGCGCATCAGAGTGGCACTAGTGGCTGTAAATTGGCCACCTACAATCAGGGGAAAAAATCATTGGGACATCCCCTCTTTCTCCCCCAAACAATGTTGTCTTGCAAATGTCTGGCGTACATTGAAAGAATACCAAATAAAAGTTAAATAAAAATGTATCACTCAACATTGTATTTGGGGCAGGGGGTTTAAGTGTCCCAAGAATTTTGTCCGTGATTGTAGCTATCAATGTTTTCCCTTCTTGCTTACATTTCTTCTCTAAAACTAACAACAGGCATCCAGGCATGTTAAGCCCTAGGTCTTTTGAATAAGCCCCATTATTGATTTGTACTTGAGTTTCTGATCAAGTTGCTGTTCTTGTATTGTATATGTGACTGGGATTTTAAGTAGGTCAGTTGAAGGGAAGAGGAAACGGCATTGAAGGTCTCTCAGTATTTTATTCGAATCTGTAAAAGAAGAAGACCGGAAAATATGAGTCTTCTCTCGCCTTTACTACAGGATTAAGTTTAAAGCATAAAATCATCATAGGGATAAACAGAATAATCATAAATATTCCAATCTATAGTAAACCTTATTTTTCTTATTTAGGGATAAGGAAAAGATAAATAAACTAAATTAAAACTGATAAACCCTGCTTTAGATAAATAATTATAAATAGATATGTAACGAAATCTTAAATGATTTATTAGAGGTCATTTCGTAATAAGTTTTAAAACATACGTCATGAAATGTACTACTGTCGACTACTGGCCGAGTGGTCTAGCTTACCGGACTCAAATTCTGGTGTTAGCAGCAGAATGTGGGTTCGAATCCCGGCCGTGACACTTGTATCCTTGAGCAAGACACTTAACCATAATTGCTTCTCTCCACCCAGGGGTTAAATGGGTACCTGTGAGGTTGATTAGCCCTATATGCGCTGTAATGGCAGCAATTGAGCTGTATACTCTCCAGGGAGCTGAGATGGTTTCAGGAATGATTTATGAGCCTTATGAGCAGGGGTAAAAATATGCGCCTTGAGCACCACTCAGTTGGTGGATACGTGCGCTATATAAGTCCACACATTATTATTATTATTATTATTATTATTATTATTATTATTATTACTTTAGTCAGGAAAATAACGAATTCTCAGAAAACAGAAATCCAAATACCACGAATAGTTAGTAATCATATATAATACATGTTACTTTAGTGGATTACTTTTAATGCTAAATGTAAGGGGGGTTTGGGTCCGGCACTTATATGTAGCGTGGGGGGGGGGGGGGGTCCAAAGCGGTGTGCACACAGATTCTTTATGATCTCTCCGCCAGAACACTGACGATTTATTTTTGACCTATAACCTGCACAATTGGTCTGATGAAAATTGTGCAGGCGGAGAGGAATATAGAAAAAATACATTACATAATTTCCGAGCAAAAAAACATTGACTTCAAAACGCACACTTTCAATAAGTCTTAAGTAGTGTAAATAAAATAAAATAAATTATTGTAACACAGTTCTCCAAACTGAACGTTGGTGTGTGATGCAATACTTATACACTAGGCTTAGTTACATGGGATGTATCAATGGCACAGCAGCACTGGGCAACGGGGATATGACACACACATACGTCGTTGGGCCCAATCTTCACACAGAAATACACACTCATTCCCCCGCTGTCCAGCAGAACCAATGCCACACATACACCCATGACAACAAAACATTAACTAATACACATACATGTACCATGTACCGCAACACGGAGCCTACAACGCTAACCATCACGCGTGTTGCATTCCTAAAACTTCACTCCAAATTCGTGACCCACAAACGTTTTCTAACTGCGAAAATTACACTTTTTGGCAATGATGTTCCTAAAATCAACAACATCAAATGGATCTATGGGTATTTGCGGATACAATGAAAATAAGCATGGGTATTATTATTGCATTATAATTATTAAAATAAAAGTTAAAAACTACGAAGAAAGTTTGGCATCCTCACCTGATGAAAATTGTGCAGGCGGTGAGGAGCGTGGGTTCAACGAACTTTAAAAGGGCGCCACCACGCATCCCGGCGGAGAGAGGATAACTTTAAGTACAACAGTTAATTAAAACAATAACTAAGGTTCCTATAAAAGAACAACTCCTCACATAAATATATCTGTAGTAAAATAAGAAAGGATTATTACCTGTAAAAGACGAAGACGTGAAAATATGACTCTTCTCTCGCATAACAACAGAGATTCCGTCACCAACGGAACATTGGGGCGTCCGTAAGATAATTTGAATTTGAACTGGTTGATATGCAAATAAGTGGTTCGGCACAGTGAATAATATGGAACATGCATTAAGTCAAATTAATCATGAATATAAAAAATGGGGTCTAATATTGTACCTGTCACATGTACATTGATTTATTCTCGTCCAATATTGTACATGAATTTACTTTTTTTAGTTTGTGGCATTATGTAAATAAATGTTGAAATGAATTGAGATTCAAATTTTGCATAAGATAGTTTTTGGGCGGGTTTTGATCAGATCGGCTGTCCGTCCCTAGAGACCTTTAATTTAAATGTTGCACGCACCGCGCACACGATTGATTGCACTCACACAAAAATAATTATATTTTTCGTTCAAACACAGACACAACTAGACCTAGGTATTCGTTTCAAACGAACACATAGGTTTCGGTTTAATTATGTGGGTTAATTGAGACTCAGTTACGTAGTGATGACGACTTACACAATTCTCATTGACTGAAGGCTGAATACGTTTGTGGCGTCGTTTCTGATCGATTTTCATAAACTGCGGAGGCTTCACCAAATCCACAACAAATGGTTGATGTATTCTCATCAACTAGTCCAGCAGCTTCATTTTGTGCATCAATAAAAAGTACTGCAAAACGTTTAGCTAATAGGTTTGTTCTTTCTAGGCCATCGTATTTCAATTCAGCGCTAAGGGAATTTTTAGTGTTGCAATGAATAATCGGTTACTCGGTTAAGCGATACGGTTATACGGATTGTAACAACTGATATCATTCCTCTTGTAAATAAACAGTCCTGTGCCGAGACTGGTAACAAGTCTATGTGTTCATGAATAAAGATACATTTTTATATTCACATGTTTTTGTTAAATACTTTCATTGGCATTAAATCAGATCAAATGATTCTTTACTGAATGGCAACTCATATACTGTTAGTTTATACAAGGTTTAAATTGTAAGCATAACCCACATTTATGCATGTCCATTATGACGTCTTTAGTGAAATGCAGCTACGAGTCTTTAGACTACGGAAAGGACAGCAGGCTTGTATGGATTGTATGTTTAATGAACTGTTATGGGGATTTTAAAACACTAGTTTTGCCAGTTCGTGCATCCAAATGCAATACATATGGTATAACCACAAAATGTATAACTAACGTGTAACGCAATGCATCACTTCGGATGCCCATTTTGGATGCTGGTCACTTCGGCACCTGGCAAACTTGGCACCCACTCGGTACCCAGGAATTAAGTAGCCACCAAACTAACTCGGCATCGACTTTGTTCTCGGCACCTAGCAAACTCTGAACTTAACGGGACAATAATCGTCACGACTTTCAACATGCACAGGGCATGGAATCGGTGTCCTAGAGTTTAAGATGAACACATTGACTGAAAATTACTGGCTGATTTGTGCAGCAGCATTACCCCATCTCCTTCCCCCTCCCGTTGAGCGACGTTCGAGATCCTCCATTTTTGGGGAACCCCCTCCCCATGAAAAATCTGTTGTGTAGTCCAAAAACACATGGTAAATGTCTTTTACAGTATTGAAAATTTTGTATTTTTAACCAAAAAGGGAAAAATCAATTGGACATATTCAAAATATATGAACACCAATTATTGTTGATTTTGGTGAGAGGGGGTCCCAAAGAATAACTATAGGAAAAGTCCGAAAATGTGAGCGTGATCAGTCAAGCATTCTGGAGTTATTATTAAACATATCATGGGGGTACATTAATTTGTTCAAAATTAAATCAATTGTGTATCACCCGACGACAGAATTCCATCAACCTATATAAGACAAACAAAATCTCTTTTGGTGTTGATATTTATTTATTGATACTATTCATTAAATATAAATGTTCTTTACATGTACACTAATAGGGTCATGTTTACCCATAACATCCTGATTGGGAGGTAGTGTATCTTGATTGGAACCCTAAAGTTCCAATCGTGAAATAGTATGCCTTTCTGGCATACTGTCTCATTTGTTTGTACTGCTGTGTATATAACACATGATGTGGTCTAGCGTGCAATAGATCAAATGTGCCATGGAACAAAAATGCACGGTGAATGGAAGCAAAATGCACGGGGAATGGAACCAGAATGCACGGGGAATGGAAGCAAAATGCACGGTGAATGGAAGCAAAATGCACGGTGAATTAGCAAAATGCACGGTGAATGGAACCAAAATGCACGGTAAATGGAACCAAAATGCACGGTGAATGGAACCAAAATGCACGGTTTATGACGGAGGCCCTGTAATGGTTTGATTAATGAATGCCGCGTGACCTACAATCGTCCATACAAACGACAAGGATCTACTTGGTTGTTATGATAAAATGTGATAATCCAAATCATAGGTATATCTACCATGGCCTTATGGAACGTGACAAATGGCTGCTTAATTTGTTTAGTACATTTTGTCCATTATATTGTCTGTGTGGTTTTGTTGATAATTGTTACAAAATTTGTGTTATTAATTAACCTTCCATGTTCTGATTCTTGCTATCCATTCGTACACATCATTGTATGCGTGTTTGGTTATGGTATTCCCCTGTGTAATTAATTTAACCCTTCTTTTAACCAATCAGCTCTTAGAATTGGATAATACTAAACATGCATAATTCATTATTTCTTTATAGATATGAAAATGAACATGGCACCTACACCATTCTGCAAAATTAACTTTTCTGTTAACCAATCAACTCTACGAATAAGAAAATAAAACGTGCATTTTAATACTTGTTATTAATATTGATATCATAATATGAGTAGCCTATCTATATGCATCATTCTGCATCACAAATTTTTAACCAATTAACATCATAAACCCATATAATATATGCTCACTGCTACCTTTATCTGCCATGTGTTCTCTATTATGAAACTTTTTATTCGATTGTAATGAATTCACTTTCAAAGTAAAACCAACAACAACTTTTAATGAAATTAAAAAAATAACAAAATGGGGAATAACCAAATTCAGTGTAAGATCGAGGATGATTTCTTCCCCAGGAATATTTACGGTCTGAGCGCATAGTGTGTGTACACAACGCATATGGGGAAACCATTGTAGGCATAGCGTGTATCAGTGCGACAGTTCAGTCCCGCAGAGAAATACTACAGGAGTATCAGATGTTTAGACTGAGTGAACTTCTCCCGCCGTTTTGTGTCCGTCCAAGCATTGTCCCAGTGACACAGAGCATACTATTTTATATCCCATAAGCTTTTTAAAATTTCTCTAAACTACCGGTAGTATGGTTTTGTACAGCTACTCTGAGTAGTTTGTTTCTTAGAATATTAAACTTGAACGTAACGTAACTGTGTAAAATATAGGTTCAATTAATGTTTGCAGTATCTGTTCGTATACAGTTATCATAGAAAATATCAGTACGTAATCACGATACTTTCTCCAACATAAATTTGCTACTGACTGTTGCAGCTTTGACAACACTTCTTGCGGAAATACTCATTGTTACAGAATTTGTACTTGACCACAAGAGGGCAGTATTGGATCGAGGTGGCATCCTGGCAATCTGAAAAAGTCAAGAGAAAAAAATCAAAGAAATAGGTATTAGCTTTGTGGTGAAACCATGTGAATGAATACAACCTGTTCTGAGTTGGGAGGTTCAGAAAAGAACCATTGGGTTAAACTAGACTAGACGATATAATAACACCGCCACTTTTAGTAATCTCAAAAAACATACAATGATTACAGTTCTACATGAAACTTACTTGAGGAAGAGTGAATGATGGTATTGATCACCCTTGAAATAAAAAATTTCTGCCTCAGGTGATAATCTTTTGGAAACTTAGTGAAATTAGAAATTCCACGTTGGAACGAACAATCTGAATGCATTTCACGTTAACACATCATGAAATAAGCTAAAACTTCCATAGATTGTTTTTATACGTAATTCGCGATTCTTATTAAGGATGGATGCATTTACATACAGTGGAGTGTCGTGGCCGAGCGGTCTAGCGCACCGAACTCAAGTTCTGGTGTTGCCAGCAGCAGGATGTGGGTTCAGTCCCGGTCGTGACACTTGTATCCTTGAGCAGGTACTTAACCATAATTGCTTCGTCCTTCGGATGGGACGTAAAGCCGTAGGTCCCGTGTGTTGTGTAATGCACGTAAAGAACCCAGAATAAAGAGGAGTTTGTCCCGGTGTTTCTGGTTGATTTGGCTGCAAATTGCGCCACCGCGCTCTCTCATTGTAGGCGCTTTGATTATGCACATTATAATTCCTCCTTTACAAATCCCACATCTGGTTGTTATTGCTGTATTTGTACTGAGGGCCTCCATGGAAAGCAGTGCCGTGCACTGATCGGAGTTTACCCTCATTAAAGATGACATAAATAAAATAAATAAATACATTTTTACTGATTTTAAAGTATGACAGAAGAACAAGTAACTAATCACAGCTTATTTTAGCAGGACTGACTAAAACTCCAGTCATACAGAGACTAATCCTATTCGAGGAGACAATCCCTTTGCGTTCACATTCACATTCATTATTACATCAACCTTAATTCTTCCGAATAATAGATTAAAAGACGTACCTTCTTGGTCTGTTGGCCTTACAACACAAGGACTCTCGCACTGTTGATGTGAGGTTGGCATTGACGATCGCTGGCAGTATGAACTGCTGAGTTGAACATTGTTGTATGACATGCAGCGGATTTGCCGCTGCTGCTGGCCTCGACCGCACTGGGAGCTACACTGTTGGCATTAGAACAGAACCAAAGACGAGGAATAAAGTTTCTTGTCAATAACGCCACTGCCTACTTTCTGCAGACTGATTTGTGCAGAGTTGCTATCGGATGTTCCTGTACGCCTCCTTTCTGCATTCAATGCACCAAAGTATAGCTACCTCCAGTCTGTACCATTGTTCTGTTGTTACGTTGCTAAGCATTTTAATTGTTAATGAGGGACTGGGATTTCATACAGTCTGCATACGCTCCTTTTTGACAGGAAGCCTAAAATATATCAGTATTGTATTCCAAGTGCTTGGCTGTCAAACTGTCTAGGTGTAAAGGTATACTTCAAATTTCAACTGTGCAGTCTTAACCAGTTGGTATTGTTGGTGTTTATCTCTGTTGGTGTAATTGTCTCTGCATATGTAACTAAAATAGCACACACCCTCCCTACCTTTATTTGACATAGTTTAACAATATCATCAGCAACTCTGTTTTTGTCAAAGCAGTCACGGACAGGTAACTCTAATCTCTAATAATTATACCAGCCAGTATGTAACCTGTTTGACATTCAAGTATCTCGAAATTGGTCCAAAGTCTCAAGGAATATTTGCCATTATATACTCTGCTGTTATCTGCTATCTGGGCCATGACTGTATGATCTGCTCGACAATGGGCTTCATCCTTCCATGAATTGTTGTATTACCTCACTCCAATCTCCACCAACCCAATGGGGCGGCGGACACCCGGCTGTTTGGCACTCCCTGATGGCGGACGGACGCGTAGCCCAGTTACACATGTTAGCAGAGGGCCTACCGTCACTGCTCATGCAGGTTACCCGTCTGGTCTGGTGCCCTTGACCACAACTTGGCATGCACTGAAAACACAGGGATAAGTGTACAACATTAGTATTCTCAAAAAACAAATATTTACGGTTTCCCATAAAACTTACTTGGTGATGGTTTATATATAAAATCCTTTTTTGGGGTAAAGTTATTGAATAAGAATGAAAAACATTTGGTTATTTTTCACATGTACCTGTATATCCATGATCGAAAGAAAGTTCATGAAGCAGTTTTGACAACATTACCAATGTTGTATCTTCCCTTCAACTGCTATCAAAAATTGTTTGAGTTCTCTGACTAGCTTTTTTATAATTTATTCAATGGGAAGTCTGGTTTTTACTCAACCATTATTAAGGAATCATACGTCCCTGGAATTCTGTACACATTTCATAGCATCAGCAAAACAGCATCTCAAATGATCTTGTCTTGACTGGACTTGACTGGACTCTAACCATTGTACTGTTGATGTCTGTCTCTGCGTGTGTAACTTAATACGTTTTAATTTACTATGTTTTCAGTAAATAATCATCATAGTACAAACATTATTTTATTCTCTCAACAATGAACTACTTTAGGGGACAAGCTTGCATTTTGTAGACCTCCACTACTTAATTGTTCACTCATGTTGTGTATATTGTATTGTTTGAGTGGAAAATAAAATGAGCTGAGATGAGCAGAGCGGTCAGCTGAGCTGAGCCGAGCTGAGCCGAGCCGAGCCGAGCCGAGCCGAGCCGAGCCGAGCCGAGCCGAGCCGAGCCGAGCCGAACTCAGATTAACTCAGATGAGAAGAGATGATCTGAGCTGAGCTGGGCTAACTTGTGGATTTGTAAACGAGTCTATTGCTCAGTCGCCTGTATTTGGGCAGAAGTTTACTTGACTGTGAGGAACGGTTTGCATATGATATATTCGTACCCTTTATTGAAAAACAGTTCTTTGTTTTTGTTTACAATAAAATCATTTGGTTATGATTTAATAATGTAAAGTATTTTGAGTAACTTTTCAATTTACAGATAGATCTAATTAATGTTGCCTGGATAATTAAAGTAGTTTGATTGAGTTGGAATTGCGCGGGAACGTACAGACAGACAACTTTGGTGATATGGAAAAGTCGTTCACCGCTATCTCGCCGTTATGATTTTATCGTGTGTTGTCATGTGCTATAAAATACACGTATGCGTATGGCTATGTATTATAAATCGATGTTGTCTGTATGCATTCGCTAATACTACAAATTGTGCATATCTGTATTTTATTCCAGGCAATTTTTCCCCTTCTATATAAACCGCGGGTCTTCCCAGTACTACAGAGAGCATTGTGATTTTTCATGGATTTTTGTATCATGAAACTGAGCAGAGCTTAATCTTAAAGTTAACTGTCTCCTTTTTTGTAAGGCGCTCGTCCACATCAAATTGAGGATTGGACCTCCGCGATAGGCTGTCTATCACTACACTAAGATGAGATGAGATAGCTGAGCTGAGCTGAGCTGAGGTGAGTTGAGATCACCTGCGTTGAGCTGAGCTGAATTGGTCTTATCTTACATACACAAAAGAGAAACTTACCGAGGACCAGGCATCGGCCACCCACTGTGGTGGACATTCCTGCATACCGCAATTCATCTGGTCAATCGGCTTGCTATCAGTAATACAATTAAAGAAATTATTTTGCATATTAATTTTTGTCCTCCGGAGGCATAAATTCCATGTTTTTATGAATGCATTGTTTAATTTCACTAGTTGAAGTAAGCTGAAACATTCACAGGTTGGTTTTTATACATATCTCTTGATTCTTACATGTATGGATGTATTTACAGACATTGTACCAAATATAAATTACTGGTCTAAGGCTGTTATATTCTAAGTATACATGTAATTCACTGTTAATTTGAACAATATGTCGTCTATTACAATGTCAAAATATAAAATATAAAAATTTTTACGTTGGGTTGTTCCATCCTGCGAGAGTATTTGTTTTGGGTTTCCTACCACCCTTAAAACCTAAAATGTCTTTTTCGTCATCCATTCACCAGTTTCTTCATCAGGCTCATTACGATTTTACAGTGCTAGTATAGGTGCTTTATGGCATCCTTAGTTTCTTTACCAGCAATAGATAGCAATGATAACTCACACAGGCGGACAGGGTTCCGTATTACAAGGCTCCTTTCTTTGGCTCGGCTTCGTTCCTGGATCGCAGAAAGTGTCGGACACGACCGTTTTGTTGTCATATCGTACACACTGGACCTCGGCAATGGATTCACCTAATAATGCGCAAAGGAAATTCCGTCCATTATTCAGTATTGGCATTTGATGCATTTGTTTTCATGAACCCGCTCATAAAATTATTTCATTTGTTAAAATGATCTTTTTATATTTCTGTATAGGCCTATACTGACTTTTAATCATTAGGCCCTAGATTTTAACAAATTTCTATAAACCCTCCCGATTTCATTTATATATTCAGGTCATCAGGATTTCCTGCCTGTAGCTCAGCGGTTGCAACAGATCTTCACCTGTCGTAGTAAGTCACTATTTACTGTTGTTGTATCCCTCCGTGGTGATCCCCTCGAGTTACCTGTTTTTGTTTTATAATTATGTTTCTCTTATCCATTTTACTCCCTATTTATTTATCCAACCTCTACTCTCCACAGCTATTTGTATCAACCTATACTCTCTTTAGGTTTTTGTACCAACCTGTTCTCTTTTCAGGTATTTGTATCAACCTTTCAGGTATTTGTCTTAACCTGTTCTTTTTTTAGGTATTTGTATCAACCTGTTCTTTTTTGAAGTATTTGTTTTAACCTGTTCTATTTTCAGGTATTTGTCTTAACCTGTTCTTTTTTGAAGTATTTGTCTTAACCTGTTCTTTTTTTTAGGTATTTGTATCAACCTGTTCTTTTTTCAGGTATTTGTTTTAACCTGTTCTATTTTCAGGTATTTATTTGAACCTGTTCTATTTTCAGGTGTTTGCTTTAACCTGTTCTTTTTCAGGTATTTGTTTTAACCTGTTCTTTTTTCAGGTATTTGTTTGAACCTGTTCTTTTTTCAGGTATTTGTTTTAACCTGTTCTATTTTCAGGTATTTGTTTTAACCTGTTCTCTTTTTATTTCAGGTATTTGTTTTAACCTGTTCTCTTTTCAGGTATTTGTCTTAACCTGTTCTTTTTTTTAGGTATTTGTATCAATCTGTTCTTTTTTCAGGTATTTGTTTTTACCTGTTCTCTTTTCAGGTATTTACTTTAACCTGTTCTCTTTTCAGGTATTTGTTTTAACCTGTGCTTTTTTCAGGTATTTGTTTTAACCTGTTCTCTTTTCAGGAATTTGTTTTAACCTGTTCTTTTTTCAAGTATTTGCTTTAACCTGTCCTTTTTTCAGGTATTTGCTTTAACCTGTTCTCTTTTCATGTATTTGTTCTAACCTGTTCTTTTTCAGGTATTTGTTTTTACCCGTTCTCTCCACAGTTCTTTGTATTAACCCGTTCTCTTTTCAGGTATTTGTTTTAACCCGTTCTCTCCACAGCTCTTTGTATTAACCCGTTCTCTTTTCAGGTATTTGTTTTAATCCGTTCCCTTTTCAGGTATTTGTTTTAACCCGTTCTCTCCACAGCTCTTTGTATTAACCCGTTCCCTTTTCAGGTATTTGTTTTAACCCGTTCTCTCCACAGCTCTTTGTATTAACCCGTTGCCTTTTCAGGTATTTGTTTTAACCCGTTCCCTCCACAGCTCTTTGTATTAACCCGTTGCCTTTTCAGGTATTTGTTTTAATCCGTTCTCTCCACGGTCCTCTGTATTAACCCGTTTTCTTTTCAGGTGGAGAGAACGGGTTAAAACAAATACCTGAAAAATAACGGGTTAAAACAAATACCTGAAAAGAGAACAGGTTAAGACAAATATCTGAAAGGAGAACAGGTTGATACGAATACCTGAAAAGAGAACAGGTTGATACAAATACCTAAAGAGAGTATAGGTTGATACAAATAGCTGTGGAGAGTAGAGGTTGGATAAATAAATAGGGAGTAAAATGGATAAGAGACAAACATATAAAACAAAAACAGGTAACTCAAGGGGATCACCACGGAGGGATACAACAGTAAATAGTGACTTACTACGACAGGTGAAGATCTGTTGCAACCGCTGAGCTACAGGCAGGAAATCCTGATGACCTGAAGATATATAAATTAAATCGGGAGGGTGGCCTTAGCTTTCGATCCAAACCAGACCTTCATCAGAGGCTTTGTACAAACATAAAAAACACATCCATTTATAGGGAAAAGGGAAAGCAAAGGATCAAGGGGCGGGATCCAAAAAGGCGGGAAAATAGTAGCCAATTAAAGATAAGCATCAGTCTAGAAAAGCCAATAGCAGTATCAGAAGTGAACAAAGGAAGGATTATTGAGCCACACAATAAGTAGATGTGGCAGCTTGTGGTAAAGCTTGGGTAAAGGAGGGATTACTGAGCCACACAATAGGTAGAGGTGGCAGCTTGTAGTAAAGCTAGGGTAAAATTAGGACAATACACAAAGGGATACGACAACACAAAAGGGGGGTTTACACCATACAAATTGAGGAATTGGTGTGTGGGTGTAAATAGCTAAATTAAAATTTTCCTATAAGAGACAGTTGGAAAAAATGTAATAATATACAAAATATATAAGATAACATAAAGGTAAAAAATATATATCGAGGCAGTTGATAAAATCCAGCAGTGATATAGGTGAATAGTAATGATATAGGTAAAGGCAGCTGGGTTATTTGATACCTGTGTTGATGTTGAAGCCATATGGTTGAAGTGTTTTGAGTTGATGTATACAGTGTGACTCCGATCCCTAAGTTTGCGATGTGTATCATTGCTAGTGCAGGCTTAAATTACAATGAGTTCAACATCATTAATGCTATGATTAGGGATTTTAAAATGGATTGCCACAGGGTAGGGTTTTTTAGTTTTCACAGAGAAAACATGGTTGGCAAAGCGGTGACACAATTTGGTCTTTGTCTCCACTACATATTGTATACCACATCTTTTACATGAGATTACATATAAACATTGGGTGTGTCACACTGGGATTTAGTTCTGATTGTGTAGGTGAGACCAGTACTGTGGCTTTCATCTTCTGAGCAGGTTTGAGATACAAAAAGGTTTTGCATCTCGAGCGGGTACAATTAGAGCACCCCTGTGGTGATTCATGATCAGTGACGTTAAGGTTACTGTTGGGGCTAGGAAGCCTAGCCCGAACCAATATATCACCGAGGTTATGGGGGCGACGGAAAGCAATCAAAGGGGGCTCAGGGATGGCTGAGCGCAACCTATCTGAGGAGTGTAAAATAGTCATGTTATCATTTACGATAGATGAAAGTCTGGGTAATCTGGGCTGATAAGTAGTGACCAGGGGAACTCTGTTGGGAAGGGTTTTCTTGTTACCCCGGGTAGCCAAGAGAGGACTACGGGGATACAGAGGGCACTGTTGATAGCTAGTTGGACCCTGCGTATGCTATGACCCCGGGATACAAGATGTTGCCTCAGTTCAGACGACCGTTTCCTGTATAAGGTATCAGTGGAACGGATAGGCCTACGTCTTGACTTTGCAGTGCTTGGGGTGGCAGCTGTCAGAATGGAGGTATTGATGAGTGCCAGTGGGTTTACAATAGACATCAGTCGAGATGTCCTGGGGGATTTGTTGATGGTGACGTCTAGGAAGTTCACGCTATTGGGAGAGTAGTTAGCAGTGAACTTGATGGTGGCATGGAATGAATTAATGTAGTTGATGAATTCATCTAGGCTATCTTGGCCACCAGACCAGATGGAGAAGATATCGTCAACAAATCTCCACCATACTAACGGACGGTGGGGGCAGAAGATAGCAATCTGTCTTCAAGGTCAGACATAAACAGATTAGCGTATGATGGTGCCATCTTAGTGCCCATTGCTGTACCTTGTACCTGGAGAAAGTTTCTGTCTAGGAACGTGAAATTGTTTTTGGTCAGTATATGTCGGATAAGATCTGTGAGGTGTCTCACAGAAGGTTTGGTTTGGTTGTTGGATCTGAGAGCGTTGGCACATGCACTTATGCCTTCGCTATGGGGGATGTTAGTATATAAGGAGGAAACATCCAGAGCGACAAGGAGGGCAGAATTGGGTATTTGATGTTTAATACCCTCTAGTTTACGGAGGAAGTCCGTAGTGTCCTGTATGAATGAAGGGATATGAGAGACCAGAGAGTTGAGGTAGCTGTCAACGAACTTAGAGATACGTTCAGTTGGGCTACCATTACCCGACACAATGGGTATTTTGGGCAGTAGATAGAAACGGGTCGTACGAGGATCCTGTGGGATGAGATAGTTAAAGGTATCCTTGTTAATACCGTTACAATTATGAATTTTGACGAGGGTGTCAGATATTTCGTTAGCGAAGGAGTGGGTAGGGTCGGTATCACATTCTGTATAGTGATCAGTGTTATTAAGTTGTCTAAGGGCCTCGGCTGTGTAATCATCTCTGTTCATGACCACAACAGCAGACCCTTTGTCAGCCCGTTTGATGACTAGGTTCGTGGCTTGTCGGAGTTCACCGATGGCGTCCCGTTCAGCACGGGAGAGGTTGCTGGCACATCTAGCAGGAGGTTCCCTGTGAACCTCAGAGTTGACTGCGTTAGGGGTACCCATACACATTTTTCTTTGAAGCTTATATAAATTTATTTTTGTCATACCAGTGGTTTTGCGTATGAAGGCCCCTGAGCCATAGTTATTTTATAGTTAATTTTTTCATTGCCTTGCAGCTTGGCATATACCACTGGTGTTTTTATGAAATAACAATAATAAAGAAGCAACCCATCATTCAAGCTAATTTACCCTACAATTTATTGTTTGCCCTCCCCTACCCATCTTCAGTGTTGATGGTGGTTTATGCGTGGTTTATGCGTGGCAATCGGAACTCATTTGTCCAGTGCCAGGCATTAACACCCCCGATTCCCCACCCTACGGGCCTAACAAAACATTACACCCACCTCCTGCACACGTGGCTGAACACACTGACCATGCACTCCAGTGCCAGATGAACTCCACCTCGTCATTTCCGCTACCCTGTTCAGTTACTGGCTGGTTGTACGAATATGTTATACCCTTCTGGTCCTCTTGTACTAAAAGCTATTGCAGAGAAATTGAGAATTAAGAATTGTAAGAGAAAATGTAGCATCCCTTATGTGTTGTAAATGTTCTGAGAAGAACCGCTGGTTTGCCAAATCACCCTTCGCTCAGTGTCTTCAGGAGTTTCAGCACAGGAGGTGCTGAAATCTGTGGTCACTTGTGGCTGCTATTGGTCTTTGGGCTGTGGCTGCACCCAGCTGCTGTGGTCTCTAAAGGGTTAATGGTTGCAGAATACCACAAACCATCCCTAGCTCTTACCATAACTACTATTTCTTCGTCGATTGGTCCCAGAGCAGTCAGTGACTCCACACCTTCATCAGGCCGCTCGTACTTGAAGAATGTACCGCTGGCTTTGTAGGCCTTCGGCCAATCTATGACCCATTCTCCGTTGAGATAATATTTGTTGTTCACCGACTTTAATGCTGGAAAGCAGATAACATAAATATTATAATGGATAAAAAAGATTACTTTTATAAATCAAAAGCCCATTTAAAGGCAAGATTGGACATTGGAGATGCTCACAATTCTTACTCTCTTTCAATCAAGATATACATCCAACTAGTGAAAGATTCAGCTAATTGCAACTAAAATAATTTATTGTTGCTCATATAGGTTGGATTCAATCAAATTACGTGAAAACCTGTCATTTATCATGTCAAAAACTAGTGGCGAAAGTAAGAACAATCTGTCACCATTTTTTACTTTAACCCACCCCGGACCATTGATGAACTTTTCAGAAGTGGGCCATGTGATCAGTATGCAAATAGGGCTTATGAATTTTACCAGAAGAGTATTATGTAGACTGTAATAGACTTCTGATTTTACCTTCTTATGTACAAATTGGAATTGAGATGGAGGTTTCAAATGGAGAATGCATCTTCATGCAGATCTCCAGTAAGCCCTTTTACCTATGTAATTCCTAGAGAAATCCATTTCCTCTATTCTGATGTGCACAGATCCTCTGGGTATGGTGAAGATGTCATGATAGTCGCCGGCTGTCAGTGAATCGGTGAAGTTTTTGGAGACTGTCTCGCACATACTGCCGTCCCCGCCGCATCTTCGACACTTATCCTCTTTCATATCAGATCCTAAGATATTATCACATCCTACGTGCTGTCAAGAAAGAAAATTATGCCATCAAAAATATATGCTCTGTTTTTGGGTCTGGCGGGTCTGTAGTATTTTTTTCAGTATCATTTTGTGTTCAATTTATTACTTGAATATGTATTGATGGGAAGGTACAACCTTGGTAATTACCATATTATCAAATTCACTTTATAAAATTCTTCTAAAAATCATACCGGTACTTGGTATAAAGTTAGTAAACGTATCAATCATCCTGAGTAATGTTTTAACAACAGAAATTGTCATTATTTAGAGACGGGTTTCCGTCTGGTAACTTTTTGTAAAACAAAAACATAACAAAACGCAACAGCTTTGTGTTATTTCCTCAAAACACCTATTGTTGGTTTATGCTGATATATATTTCGTAAAAACTAGAGGATTGAAATGCACGTACGTTGTCAAATACCAATGTTGTACCTTCCCTTTAAAACCCCTAATATAGTATAATGACGCTATTGTATGCTTTCAGGTATTAAACTAAGAACATTTCATTTTTATTTTTTAAGTAGAGAATTAGCTGTTGCAAAATCCTTGAAAGAACTTGTAGTATAAATGCAAACTAGTAGTTATTAGCCTTACGTTTCGAACCTAGCAGGTTCTTTCTCAAAGGCAAAATGGACGATATACAGACCACGTGCTATACAGCACGTGCCTCCCCCAACAAATTTCCAGTGCCCCCCCCCCCCAGGTTCCCCCACGAAAAATCCTCATATTGCCCCAAAAAACAGAAAAGAAAACGAAAAGGGAAAAAAACCATTCCCCTGGCCCCCCACTGAAACTGAGCAATTCCCCCTGTGCCCCCCCCCCCCCCACTGAAAAAGTCCTGGCTACACCACTGATTCAGACAGGTTTTTTGTGTTATAATTACCAATAGTGTATAGGGGCTATAAATTGGCAGTTTCATTTCGATGCAGTTTTCACTTGGCCATCTTTACGGGCAATAATTAACCATTTTTAACCCATGCATTACGCGTAAGCATCATGTGCACCACGCGGGCATTTCAAAAGATTATATACAGTGGTCAGTGAAGTACTGTACTGTACTGGGTAGAAAAAATAATGCGTACGCTCGACGCAGCTCAAAGCTAAATCCAACTTGCCAATAAAGATGGCGTACCGGTATATCAAGAACTATCTATTCCTCCCTTACATGGCATTTCTTATAGATGCAGACATCTAAGATCTCCGGAGCGATCTTCTCTGGGTAGCATCTCGTCCCATCCTCCACCTTATCGACCTTCCGGAAGTGTTCCCCACCAGATGTTATACACGTCAGCTCACACGCATCCATGTCCTGGCTAACGTACGGCTCCCAGACATAGTAGCGACCGTTATACGGCTCGTAGTTGAAGTTGGAGCACTGGACGGAGCGAAAATCACTCGAGTTTGTTGGACAGTCCTACAAAAGAAACAAACAGATCAACATATATTATAGTAATAATAATAAATATAATAATAATAAACATGTATGTATTATACACAGACACTATGATTATTTACCAGGATTTAGCAGTCACTTCAGGCTTATTCAGGGCAGGAACAATTTTAATTACAGATCGATTTTCCGGAACATCCTTTCTGGATGTAAAGACATTACAAAACTGTTAACCCTGGGAATAAGGAGTTCTTGGTGATGTGATTCCTGTAGTTGGCGCACATGTCATGATTTAATTAATTCTACAACTCCCACATCCGATGTGCTGTCAAACCCAACATGGCCCTAGTATTTGTTTTCTTCAAAAGTTGAACAACATGCCTATCATGTTGGAAAGTGTGACGTAATTCCAACATAAACCACGCCCACTCCGCACGTTCTGGCTCTAACGATCATCAGAAGCCCATTGCAAATGAACTGAACACCATTTTCTTTAAGGATTTACGCAATAAATTGGAAAATCTTATTTACAAAGTCAATTTCTTTTTCAATAATCGCCTAACCGTTGAAACCAAGGAAGTAGTAAAAAGAATGTACGTACTACCAATGCGCGCGCGTATTACGACTTACCGACTGGGCCCAATTTCACGGAGCCTCTTACTGGTAAGCAAATTTTCGTGCTAACTATAGCAGCAAAAATTTGCATAAGCGTATTTTACAGGTTACCAAGACAATTCAGAGTGGGGCGGTGCACGTTCACAATGGATTTGTATCGTTGCGTCACTCATTTACTAGCAAAACGTGCTTATGAAATGTAAAAATATACAATAAGCAGAATATCGGCTGCTTAACGGCTATATGAAAATAATTGGGCCCTGGATAGAGAATGTGTATACTCTATATCTGTTATCATCATTTGTTAAAGTCTTCAGCTTAATGAATTCTCAGGATTCTTAGGGAACTAATTTACACATTCTTACTTCAATTATCACTGAAATCATGAAAATGTATCTGCTAGAGAAAGATCACCCATAATCTTCCTATTTTTGTTGTTGCTGTTGCTTCTGACAGAATGAAAAAGGAAACTTACATCAATATTGCAGGATTTGTATTGACTTCTCTCTCCTGTGCAGTTCAACCCTGTGTGTGACGGTCTGTTGAGAGAAACAATGCCAATGTCAGTTTTTACCGTGATCCTTAGGTCTCTAAATGTATGGGGAATTCAGGATAGCTTGGGAAATTCAGGAAAAAATATACTGAGATCGGAGTTAGCTCGCCACGTATCATCAGCTGGCAGGAACAACAATCGTCAGATACACACTATAACCAAAGATCGCGTTGCGTTGGTTGTAAACAGCCGGCCACAGAATTCTCTACGCGACGTCACGGAATCACGTGATGTATTACATCATTCAATGGCGATTTTCGAGGGAATAAAGTGGGGGCTTGTGAAGTGGAAGAAAACTCTTAAAAATGAACAGAACGAACTACAATTGTGAAGAAAAAAAACAAAATGTTTTGTTCTATTACACAAACACGTTTGTTAAGACTAATATTGCCCTTTATTTCTGTGTTCCTTTAAAACATTTCTTTGATATACGTTGTCGTTGCGCACATCGTGCCATGGGTTATTTTTCAGAAGACGTTTCAGGACTCTTTTATGAAGGTTTTCGGATAAATCCAAATGGACTCTGTTGCTGGATAAACCCATACGAGGCAGAGTCTGGTTGTCTGCCTCGAAGTTAAGAAATAGGCCTATTTAACAGTATTCAAGTAATAATCGTTGTGTCAGTTATGTCGCCGTCGTAATTGTTGATGTTTTGCCATTGTTGCTGTTGTAAAAAAGATAACGTAATCAATACAGATCAGCTAAATCTGAAAAATAACAGACTTTGAAGTAAATTTCAAATATGTTTAGATTGTTTCAGACAAATACGTTCACTTTGTATTATGTCCATGTCATTCTTTTCTGTCTATATGACCATTTTTTGCTAAACCGTCTAAACCTGACGGAACAGAAAGTGTGATAAATTTTGACAGTCAGAGAATGCGTGGACCTAATATAAACGAATACATTTGTTGTACAATGCATGTAAAAAGGGTTATTATTCAGACAATTACTTGTTTGTAAATCATTGCTGTATGTTGAATAAAACAATATGTCAAAAATATATGTGAGTAAAGCGTAGTTCGTACATTAGGTAGCCGGTAGACCTATATTCTATATTATGGAAAACGTAAACGTAAACATTTCTATCATGAATTTATTAAACAGTCGAGGATAGGGTTACGATTTTGGGTTATGAATTTAATATTTTTTTCTCTGAAAATGTATTGTTGAATGACAAATTTTGAAATTCTTAACAGAATAATAATGGTTTATACCATCACCTAAGTTATTTATAATTTTATGACGGTGTACTATAGGGTTATAAATGTAGACAGTTCTCTATCTTGAAATCAAATATGGGTGTACTGTACGTTGATACCATCTCCGAAAATTGTGTTTTCCTGCATTACATGTATTTAAGCTTGGGTAGGGGCGTGGATTGTTTGTCCAGTATGTTAGATTTCAATTTTTGGCACAACCTCAACGCTGCAGAACGGGCGATATTTTCTAAACAATAATTTTTGTTTTTTTCCTGTAGGCATATCCAACATTTTTCTTTTATTATCACTTAATATTATTTCTCGTCGAAACTTCGTTTGTTTACAGACACTCTGACATCAAAGTACAGATTACAGCTTAACGTGAGTTGTTTATTTGCATTGCATGGGTTTATCACCGTTTGCTATAGTTTTTCGAAAGATCAATGGACTTTGAACAACAAAAACATTGATTTTATTTGTAAACAACGACGAAGGTCATTATTAAAGCCGTATGCGCAGAATATTTGTAGTCTGCTTAAATAACTTTTATGCTATGGTCCCACAGGAATATTTCGATCTTTCTGTCGAAATATATTTCGATTCTTGTTTTTTTTGTTATTTTTAATAATTTCGTCAAAATCTCGTATAAATATCGACAAAATATCTGTTTTCCGTGAGAAAATTTTTATTTTTGTATTTTCTCGACAATTTCGATTCATTTTCGATTTTATTTCGACGACTGGAGGTAGTGACATACCTGCTGAATCATAGGGTCACACTGTGATTCGGTTTTCAATTCGTCACAAGAGACGAGATTCTTGATGGACTGATGGATGATGGACATGACAGAAGTGTCGTCATCTGTGAACAAGTCAACACCAGAGTCCGAATCAGGTGTCGTGTGGCTGAGCATATCAGCTACATGATTGCGGCTGCCCGCAATATACTGTACATCAAAGTTATATTGATGAAGTCGGTCGGACCATCTGCTAATTCGTAGTGGTCTATGCCCAGACCCAGTAGTAGCAAGAAGCGTAGTTAGTGCTTGGTGGTCCGTACGGAGGGTAAACTTCCTGCCGTAGAGATAGATATACCAGTGTTCACATGCGTAAATGCAAGCGAGTGCTTCGCGTTCTCCTGTAGAGTATTTACGTTCTGCAGGTGAGAGCGTGCGAGAGGCGAAAGCTACGGGGCGTTCCATGCCGTCAATCCGTTGCGAGAGCACAGCACCCATGGCAGTGCCCTATGCATCTGTGGTTACGTACGTAGTGGCATTTGGATCAAAATGCGCGAGAATAGGGGAAGACGTGATGTTCTCCTTAATTAAGGGTCTTGAAAGCCTGAACCTGGGACTTTGTCCATACCCAAGGGGTGTCATTTCGCAGCAACATTCGAAGTGGTTCAGCTATGTGCGCGTAGTTTGGGACGAACTTCAGGTAGAAGTTACAGGTACCGAGAAACGATGAAAGTTCTTTGGTGTTGGTTGGTTCTGGCATTCGTTGGATGGCGGCAATGTTGTCGAGCATTGGCTTGACCCCTTGTGCTGAGACTCGGTAGCCCAAAAAGTTGATTTCTGCTGCTGCGAACGTACACTTATCAGCATTAAGTGTAATGTTGTGTGAAGCGAGTCTTCCCATGACTGTGTGAAGTCGCTGGTCATGTTCTTCCATTGTCCGTCCATGGACAACGATATCATCAAGCAGATTTAGGGTTCCATCAATGCCCAGTGCTAGCATTGTGCTGATGATCTTCTGAAATGCACTTAGTGCAGAAGATAATCCGTAGGGCATGCATCGATACTGAAACACGCCATCATGAGTCGTGAAAGCTGTGAGAGGTTTACTGTCCTCCGCGAGGGGTACTTGCAGGTTACTGCGGCGCGTGTCAAGTTTCGTGAACACGGTTGAGCCATGAAATTCTGATGATAGTTCATTGATAGTAGGGAGAGGGTACTTGTCGGGGATGATGGCTTTGTTGACCACCTTGAGGTCAACGCATAGGCGGATTTCCCCATTTTTACGCCAAGCAATGACCAAGTTCGAGATCCAGGGCGAGGAGTCAATTCGCTCAATGATTCCGTGCGATTCGAGGCGCTTTAATTCCACGGACACTTTGTCGCGAACTGCGAATGGGAGACGACGAAGTCGCTGTGCAACGGGTTTAACCGAATGGTCAACGCGGGGGCGGTGGCAGAATTTGATTGTTTCTCCAAATCCAGTGAAGATTGATGGAAGGGAATTGTTTGTAAATGTCCACCTTGTACACAGGTGATCTAGTTGGGTCGTAAACTTTGAACCCAAGTTTATCAAAAACATCAACACCCATAAGGCTTCTGCCCTTCGCAACATGGAAGGTGAAGTTTTGCACTGTTATGTCCTTGTAGGCGACTGGTACAGACAGAACCCCAAGTACATCAATTTTGGAGTCCGAATACCTGTAGAGATGAAGTTGCGGGCTGCAGTTGACAGTGCGTGAAGTGTGTTCGGTAAACAGTCTCACTTAATATGGAGACTTTGGCACCGAGATCAATGAGAAAGCATACAGACTTGCCATCAATGGTTACGTTACAGTCCTTGAAATTGCCTAGACCAATGTGTGAAATAATAACAGTGTAAACCATACTGGAGTCATTGTCAGGGTTGTCCACATGTTGAACATTCTGTGTTGAGCGACAGAATTTAGCAAAGTGGTTCATTTTACCACAAGAAGAACACTTCTTTCCACGTGCGGGACATTTAGGACTTCGTGCAGAGTGTGATTTGTCCCCACAGTTAAAACAGTGAAAGTTAGGCCCGTAATCTGTAGTAGTGGGTGGCTTACCAGCTTTGCCTTTGGACCTCTGCTGTGTTCTCCACTTTGGACGAACGCCTTGCACTTGAGCAGTAACTGAAGTACCAATGTTTGTCTGTTCAGGGGGAGCAGGAGATCTGATCGCTTTAGAATCGGAGAGTGCTGATTCAATTTGGATGGCCAATTTGGTTGCTTTGTCCAAAGTTAGTGTGTCATCCTCCATTAGCAAGCGTTCCCGAATGCGGGGGATCGTAGTTTTCTCAATGATTTGATCCCTGATCATTTCATCTGTGAGTGCTCCAAAGTTACACGTAGCGGCCAGTTCAGTTAATGACACGATATACTGTTTGATAGGTTCACCATTCCCTTGTCCCCTTTGTCGAAATTTATACCGTTCCATCGCGATGCTCTTTTTTGGTCCAAAATATTTCTACAGGGCGCTTACCGCTTTGTCGTAGGTCTCTGTGTCGTCGAATTTGGTCAAAGATTCGCTGACCTTCAGTACCAACGCAGTGGATCAGTATTGCACGGCGGTGAGCTGATGATACGTTATCGCCGTCGAGACCACTCGCCGTAATGTACGTCGAAAATCCCTTTATACATCTCGGCCACGGAATTGCAGGGTACGATATACCCGGGTGAGGAGAGGAAAGGCGGGGGTGTAGGGAAATTAATTTGGTTCATCCTCGTCGCCAAATTATGTTGTGTTTGTGAGAATAAACAGTTGGAATGAAACGAGTGTAACGTTAACGTGTGATCTGAACTTTTTATGGCGCTCGCTGGGCGCGTCACATGCGTGAAAAAATGAAGAGCGCCTTCAACAGAGCTGCCAACCAGTACGATTTTGTCGTATTTCGTACGATAAAACGATTAAAATACGACACTACGATATACATGTAAAAAATACGATTTCTTAAAAAAAATACCAACTAAAAAATTATATTGCCTGGTTACTACTTCTTTCCGTCCGCGCGCACAAACCTTACGGTATTTTTCTGCAGGAGAAAACAATTAAGCTCCAAAAGCCGGAGAAAGGCGCGAGTTAAGTTTCTTGTAGTCGTTACCGATCGCACCCACTGTTGATGAAACAAAGTACTGGCTGAATTCCTACTTGGCAACCTAACGAATTTTCCTATTGGCTGAATTCCGACATTATGTAGGAATTCAGCCAATAAACAAATTAAATGTAGTACATATGCCGCGTAACAAATTTTCCTATTGGCTGTCTGCCTTCGAACCTAATTACCATGCACGCAAGCGATTTTAATGTGGGTTTCCCAGTACTGCTTGGGTACCAATTGATATGATACACGTGTTTACTACACGTTTTGGTTTTATGGGCACCAGCGATAAGCCAATTTTGCCGTCTTTTTACGTCTACTGGAATAGCTTTTTAACATTTGTTTGCATTTATAACAGCAAAAAGATCGTTTTTTCTCGTCTAATGGTGGCATTTGTTATGCAAGATATAATGAAGGGCACGGCAATTTATTGCCGTGAAATGTCAAGGTGATTTGGGGGGCATCGCAGCAATGGCACAGACCGACGGCAATTTCGAGGCCTGCATGTGTACTGAGTGTACGTTATCGCTCGTACGCGTGCACCACGTGTTGTGTTAATTAAAGGGGGACTGACATCCTTTATTGTGTGTGTACTTAAGGCGTTTTGTAATAAAATATTGTTTTTGAGACCCACCTGTGTCTATTTAATCATTGATTTATGAGTACAAGTATTTTAAAACAATGTTTGAAGTGTTTGGTGGAAGCTTCATTTGCATAAGATATGTGACGTCAGGTCGGGAAGATCCGATGTGTACATGATGTACATATACATACAAACGTTTCACACACGTAGCGTCGATTTAATTTCTTCCGTGATTTTGTTTCCGGAACTAATAAAATGCCGGGAAGATGTGTTTCTGCAGGATGCAGCAACACCACCAAAGACGGTGTTAGCCTTCATCTGTTCCCAAGTGACCCAAAAATCGCCGTATTTGGACGAGCAAAGTTCGACTGACAAGAGTAAAGTGGTCAGGTCCATCGGCTCGCATAGTTTTGTGCAGCGATCATTTTGAGCCGAGTTTTGAGCCGAATTTCTCTTCCCGACATGACGTCACGAACAGCTCCTCCGTGCAGGGCGTAAAAGTGGGGGGCATTTTTAAAATGGAAAATAACACTCTCAAAAAAAATAAAAACACAAAACAAAAATTGTATTGATCTTTTACTGATATAAAAGAATAAAACGATCACATATTTAACTGTTTGATTTAAATCCATGTCAGTCCCCCTTTAAGTACGTGGTGTGTACTGTACTGGCAGCGTATGTGATCAACATGGCAACCTCCGTGAGGTGATTTTCGTCGTGCGAGGTGCAAGTTTTTTTAAATTTTTCATCAACATCGGCATTGTTTTTATTAAGAATACGATTTTTGTGTTAAAAATAGTATTTCTCATCATCAAATGAAACAGCACAGAAATCCATTATGCTTCTTCTGTGGTGAGTCAGGCCATAAGATAAATGTAAACATGGTCGTAAATTACAGTGTAATACATGGAAGCGATTTGGTCATAAATCAAAGCACTGCCGTTGATTATTTTAATTCTATGTTGGATGTTTTGGAAAAGGTTCTTGTTGAACATGACGTTATATTGTTGGGTGACCTAAATTACGTTTATAAATTTGATGAATTTCTAAGTAATAACAACGTATTTTGTATGGAACAATTGTTCGGATTTACGCAATTAATCTTCAACTTTAATTGATGTTATTTTATCCACCAATGTTACTGAACATAAGACTTCTGGTGTTATTAAGGTTTCACTTAGTGATCACTTCCTTACATACACTATTTTAGATGGTAAACCGGTTACTAAACAACAAAGGGTTGTTACTACTAGAAAATATAACAAATTTGATGCAAGTATATTTTGTGATTCATTGAATAATGCAATGTGTGATTTAGATACTCATCTGTCTCGTAACGATACATCACTGGATACTGCATGGGATATGTTTAAACACACCTTTAATAACATTTCTGATAAACATGCACCACTAAACAATGTGAGATTAAGATTGCTGTAATCCTTGGATAACAAGGGATATTATAATACTCATGAATGAAAGAGATTTCCTTCATAGAAAAGCTATTAAAAATGCGTGTAGTGATACATGGAAACAGTATAAATTAAAAAGAAATCAAGTTGTTCATGAAATTGAAAAAACTCAACGTGAATTTTTTTAAACACAAGTTACCAAATACAATGGTCAAAAAGACAATATGTGGAAAATACTTAAAAACTTAACTGGGTCAAATGTCGTCTCTTCACCAAATAATATTGATGTCGAAAAATGTAATAATTATTTTGCTACAATTGGGTCTAACTAGCTGCTAAATTCAATGAGAACGTTCATTACGAGTGGGAGTTACCAGAGAGTGTCTACACCTTGTTACATGTGCATATTTTTCCTTTTTCTGAGCCAGCTGTAACTATTTGGGTTTATTTAAAAAGCACATGTTTAAGCACTGTGGTTAAAGCAGCAGTGCTCTTTGTGTACACAAAATGGCTATTGTCCTGTTCAGTGCATTTGGCACAAACATTATGTAACTACCATGCGTTGTATTTTTGTACACAAAATGCCAAATGCCCTGAACAGGACAATAGCCATTTTGTGTACACAAAGAGCACTGCTGCTTTAACCACAGTGCTTAAACATGTGCTTTTTAAATAAACCCAAATAGTTACAGAATTGGGGGTTTGTCCGAGAAATGATGAATGTGGAGATCATGATGCAAAACCCAGTGTTTTATACAACTTGCACAATAATACAATGCATGGTAGTTACATAATGTTTGTGCCAAATGCACTGAACAGGACAATAGCCACTCTCTTACGTGCGCCTAATTCATGTAAATTAAAAGAACTAGAGCACGGCAGAAAGATATAAAAATGGAATGAAAACAACCAGCAATTATATTTACACAATAAATGAATAATTTATTTCATCACAAAATTAATTTAATACAATTTAAATACCAGGCAAGATGAAAAAGAAAGTTTTTTTGCACGGCTGTTCTTCCCGTCGATGGGTTGTCACATTGTATGGCTGGCAGATAAGGGCTCGCTTGTTCACTGGACCAGTCTGGTCTAGGACATCTAGGAAGAGCAATGAACCGGGCGTGGGTTCAAAGCCATCGACTGGAAGAAGAGTAATAAGAACCGGATGGTTCAGGCCATCAACTAGAAGGAGACAGAGAACAGTGTAGACTCACTGTCTCATTGTAGGCTGAATAAGTGACACACATCTGGTAGTGTCAGAGCAGAGCCTACGGCTGACCAGTTGGTGTTGCTCAGATGAATGTCACTTATTCAGCCTTTGCCACACCATGGTTCAGTCAGTACCTTGGTGCTTCGGCCCTACAATGAGACAGTGAGTCTATACTGTTCTCTGTCTCCTTCTAGTTGATGGCCTGAACCATCCGGTTCTTATTACTCTTCTTCCAGTCGATGGCTTTGAACCCACGCCCGGTTCATTGCGCTGTGTAGATGGCTCTGAACCCACGCCCGGTTCATTGCTCTTCCTAGATGTCCTAGACCAGACCGGTCCAGTGAAAAAGCGAGCCCTTATCTGCCAGCCATACGATGTAACAGTCCATCGACGGGAAGAACAGCCGTGCAAAACCCATTTTTTATCTTACCTGGTATTTAAATTGTATTAAATTAATTTTGTGATGAAATAAATTATTCAATTATTGTGTAAATATAATTGCTGGTTGTTTTCGTGCCATTTATTTTCTTCTGCCGTGCTCTAGTTCTTTAATTTACATGAATTAGGCGCACGTAACAACCTTTAAACTTGAATCAATTAGCACCGATATGGTACTCGAACAACTTAATAATCTAAAGAGCAAATCTAATCTAGATGTCTTGAATATGGACTGTAAACTGCTTAAAATTGGAGCACCTATTATAACACCCTTGTTAACTAAAATTTTAAATATGTCAATAAACGAAGTTATAGTGTCCCGGAAGATTGGAAATTTGCTAAAGTCACTCCTATTTATAAAGGTAAAGGGTTCGGTTGAGGATTATGGAAATTATAGACCTATCTCTGTAATAAGTCATGTATCTAAAAATTATGGATAAGATTATTTTATCGCAACTAAAAGAATATTTATACGACCATCAATTTATAACTACTGCACAGTCTGCTTATTTAAAAAACCATTCTACAAACACTGCCATACACAAGGTTGTTTCAGATATTTTTTAGAAGGTATTAACGTCGATGAAACTAATGCTTTGTGTTTTATTGATCTCCAAAAATGTTTCGACACTATTGATCATGAAATTTTATTGAAAAAATTGGATAATTACGGTATTAAAGATTTGAGTTTGCAATGGTTTTAAACGTTATTTACAACAACGTAAACAAGCAGTTAAAGTAAATGGTAACATGTCTTCATTCAAGGAAATACAATGTGGTGTGCCTCAAGGTTCTATATTAAGGCCCTGTCACAAGAAACCGAATTGCAAGAACGTTCGTAAACCGTACTGATTTATGTGGAATCGGTATTGATAAGGAGTGATCGGTAAGTGGTCGTTTCTCTGTCGTTACTGATAAGTTATTGACACTGGCTGTCTCGGGGTTATAAGGACAGCACGGAATTGCTGAAATTTTTTTTTAAACATGTTCAAAAATTGCCACCGAACTGGAGGACGTTAACGGGTCGTTACTTGCACGCTATCAGCTCGGTATTGGATCTCTTTTGCCGTTTATAAGCCGTTACTGATACGGCAAGGTTTGATATCAGCGTACCAGTACCGGATCACGAACGATTGGATAGCGTTCTGATACAGAGCCGATACCGCACTTCACCTTACCTTCCCCGTTCGCTCCGTTCCTTACAACGTCGTAAACTTATAACTACCGTGTATCTACCGTCTATCACGCACTAATCACGACCGTTCTCCGAACAATCCGTGCATGACACACATGTAGTATAAATATGATCAAATATTTGCCCACATATCCCTCATCTGCGACCACCAGCCCTTCAAATGAGTTCCAGTGTAGCCCAACTCCTGTCCCTTCTCCTCCCACCTGGCAGCTTTCATCTGGGTATTCTTATAATTGGACTTGAGATGGTTCCACAAAAAATCCTCGCCTTCGATCCACTCAATCAGCTTCGTCTCATCATTAGCCTTCACCTGGTAGCTGATTTTAGCCTTCCTCTTCGTGCTCTTGGACTGTGAAGCAGCTGGCTCAGCCTCATCCTCAACCTCCAACTCAGCTTCAGCCTGCACCTCCTCTTCTCTTGCTGGAGAACTGCTGCTGCTGCTAGTCCCCCCGTGAATGGCAGGCTCATCATGGCCAACAGCACCCCTACCACGACCACGAGCAGCAATAACACGACCTCTACCACGAGCAGCAGCACCACGACCAGCACGACGACCACCACGGGGAGGGAGGACATCGTGGACATCAGCTGTTATTACATCTGCAGCTTCAGGGGCAGGAGATTCACAACGACCACCAGCGCCACGACCACCGGCACCACGACTAGCAGCACCACGGTCACCAGCACCGCGTCCTCTTTTGCCCATCTTGAATCTGGAGAATGATTTAGTAGTGTTCTCGTAGTGTTCTCGTCGATATCCGGAACTGTAAAGATTTTAATTTGAAAGGAGACGCTTATTTATACACTCGCTAGCCACCCGTTTCCGACGGTTGCCGGTCGGTACGCGTTCGGTATTGGTAAGGTGTTGGTAAGGTTTTGGTAAGTTATGTGCGGTGCGCAACAGTTTATAGAACGGTATTGATTCGTGTGTTCGGTCTTAGAACGGTCTTAGAACGGTAATGGTTAGGTTTAGCAACGGTGAATTCGTCAATAGTACTGTCTCGGCTCGGACAAAATTGCTAAATTCTGGATAAAATTGACCATTTTATGCTGTATACGGTACTGGTACGGAAACAGAACGGTACTGAGGCGGTATGAGAAAGTTTATGAATTGCATTTTATGTCCGTTCTCCACCGTACTAGAAAAATATTAATTTTTCAATAAGGTTTACGAACGTTCTTGCAATTCGGTTTCTTGTGACAGGGCCTTTAGGGCCTATATTGTTTTTATTATTTATAAATGATCTTCCAACTTGTATGACATCAAGTACATGTAATCTTTTTGCTGATGATACTGTAATTTATGCTCAAGCAGATAGCGCTTATAATGCTAAAACTGCACTTCAAAATGATTTGCAAAATATCGCAAAGTGGTTATGTAAAAATAAATTACGTGTTGTATGGAAATCACTACAAGGTCAGTGAATGACAATAATTTTAATTTAATAGTAAATAATGAGCAATTAAATCAGGTTCAATAGACTAAATATCTTGGCATTACAATTTGTAATGATATGTCATGGGAACGTCATATATCTACTATTTGTAAAACGTTGGATCATGGTATTTATGTATTACGTAATTTAAAGAACAAACTTCCCCCTGAACATTTATTGATTGTATACAAGACAATAATTCAACCCCACATTGATTATTGTATAACTATATGGGGCTATGCACCTGATGTTCAATTAAACAGAGTTCAACGCTTACAAAACAGAAAAGCACGCCTACTGACAAATAACTACGATTGGAATATTAGTCCATATGACCTTCTTAAAATGTTAAATATTCCTACAGTTACTCAGAGACGAGATTATTTTAATGGTATTTTAATGTATAGGTGTTTAAATGGTACAGCCCCTAATTATATGTCTGATTTTATATCGACGGCTTCTGATTTTAATTTTTATAATACCCGTAATGTTCAAACCGAGAGTGGAACTTTTTAGACAGTCTTTTCAACATGTAGGACTTTCGTATTATAACGAATTACCAATGTAATAAAAGGGGCTGGTGATGTATTAAGCTTTAAACGTTCATTAAAAGATTATGTTTTAAATGTATAAAGACATCTGTATCTACATTAAGTATTTAGTTATCTGTAGTATCTATATTAAGTTCTTTTTCTATTTTTCATATAGTATTGTATTACTTTATATCTCCTGGGCGCCTAGGAAGAATACCGGAAGGTAAATGGCCTACCCAGGTTAAATATTTTGAAATAAATAAATAGAAGATGAAACCATGAAATGGCCATGTTGCAAGCATGCCAGTGATCTGTGACGTACATGCCAGTGATCTGTGACGTAGTTGTGACAATATTCTTCTCTTTAAAGCAATTTTGCCAACAATATTACCGATGATGTACCTTTACTTTTAAGTATGTATGGATCCATCGTAGTTCATTGATATCAACTGCTCAATTTCGTGTAACATAACTTAACAGCCGAGGTTCATGGGTCAGTGTTTAAATACATATTTTCTCCTAATGATCGAGCTGTTGAGGGTATGCAAGTCCACTGTCAGGCCAAAGTGTAAAAGCGTTTGAATCGTTGCTGCTTTTTTTTATAGTTTTCTGACACATACGATGAAGAACAAGATGAAGAACATCATTGCGTTGGCTGCCCTTGTGGGATGTCTCTTTGTTTTCTTGACTCCTGTTGAAGGTATTCTTATATAAATCACTATTAAATCACGGTAATATTAATGGTTACCTATAGGCCTTGGCTATAGTACAATTGAAAGTCAAAAACATACAATTTGTTCGCAAAATTGCATAAGAATGTCACATTCCTCAGAAATAGGCCTTGGCCTGAAAATCCTAATTATTTAGTGCAGTTTTTTAAAGGTATTTGTGTATTTTGGGGGTTATTACACTTTTAACATTTTGGTACGTTTATAAGCTGTACACTTGGAAAGTAATTTTGTTATAAATTATTATTATTATTATTGTTTGTGGTTATATATTTGCAGTGATGAATATCAAGAATCTATTATAATGTTAGTTTATACCTTTGTGTACAGGTGTCCCGGTTAAAAGTGACAAAGACGATGTCATCAGCCCTGAGGTAGGTTTTTAATACTTTCAGATAATGATTTTTTTCTGCAAACATTCTACACCATATTTGGTCAGTCGTTAGTATGTGCACTGACACTGGTCACAGTAGTCAGTAATGACAATAATTCGATGTACACCCAGTCCGTGTCTAATGTTTAAACGAATTTCTGATAACGCATTGTTGGATTTAAAAAAAAAAAAATTTAAACAAAAACGCGATAAGGGTTTAAAAACTAGACACAAGAAAGGGGAACAACCCGTATATTAATAAAAGCTTTATGAATTAACACAAAGACGTGTTCATAATGAACGTTGTTTTTTACAGTGTATTTTGGTACAAAATCGCAACTTGTTTTTTTTTCTTTTCCAGCTCATTGGATCTGTTCAAAAGGTGAAAGTAGACCACAGCACTTTTCTGGATAAGTTGTTTAATCCAGAACTGGTGAGTTATCAAATCCGCTCAGTTACCTACAAGCAAAACATATCTATTATAGTCGAACCTGAAGTTGACATAACATTATTCAGTGTGCCACAAGAGGACATTTTTTCCATCGATTTGACATCATTCGATTGTGTAATTAGACGATATTGTTGAATAGATTGTATTTGTGCTATCATAATGGTCCAACTCTGGTCGATGGTGGTATAGGAACCACTGACGACTGTCTGCAAATCTCTGATTTGTGGTTGATTATTAGTCAGTTTGCATTTCATTCTTGCATGTTAATCTTTCCCAGGGAGATTGCAATGGTTAGATTGCAATGTTGCAATGGGTAAATTCCTCTTGTTATCCAATAAGCCACTGTAGATAATCTAAAACCATAATTGATTCGAGTTTTTACATAAAACTTACTTTGTTCAAAGTTGATGATGGTATAAAACATTACTTGAAGTCTTTCAGTCTGATTGAATTGCTAATTGAAATTTTCGATTTCATGACCCAAAAATCTATGTTAGAATGTATACGACAAATCTTAATGCATTTTCACTGTTTTCTTGTTAGGTCAAAAACGTCTCCGGTTTCTGGTCATCGGTCGGCTTCAAAATCGGTGCGGTGACGTTTTGTTTTGTTTGGTTTTTTTGGGTTTTTTTGCCAACAAGGAAATACGCGGGGACCAAATTTCCCATATACAAAGTATGGTGGCTAAGAGAGGCCTCCCAAATCGGGCAAACGTTCATACTCCATGTGAAAACAGCACGGCAGAATACCAATCGATCCAGCAATTTTAGCTGCAATTGGATATCGTTTCATACCAAACAAACAAAATAAATAAATAAAATAAATATGTCGACGCGCGGGTCTGAGGCGACGTGCGCGGAGACTAGAAACCGGAGACACAATGCAATTTATAAGCTGAAACTCTCACATGTTGGTTTGTGTATCATATTTCTTGTTTTTTACAATGAGTATGGATGACTTTACAGACATTGTACCAAAAGTGTATCCATTATACACATTGCCTTTGTTGAGCGCAATTATTGGGCGACACAGCTTTATTACAGATATTTCCAGCCATGTACAACTATATATCTTATGTTAAACGATAGACATCCAATATCATCCAATATCGCCCAATTCCATCCAATATCGCCCAATTCCGCCCAATCTCGCCCAATCCCGCCCAATAAAAGCAGTATGCATCTTCAACAATAATAATTCTCTTATTGGTAAATTTCTTCTTGCAGAGGGTACGACGTCAAAGGCCACCAAGGCCACGTCCAACCGGCGGATGGTCACCGGACACTCTCTATCAACCGCCAGATGACTAGATGGGACCTCGAGCGGCTGCTGGCAGATCGAGGCCTATAGTGAAGGCTATAGGCCTATAATATGTGATTTCCAGGCCTGTTTGAAGGCTCTTGAGATCAGAGAGGATCTCAAGATGCATTTGATGACAGTGACACCAATACAGCTATAGCTTGATTTGAATAATCTCAGTTTGTTTTGCCCTGAAAATTAAAACGAATAATTTATTTCATCAATCAGCGGAGACTCTAGGTATGGGCGCACGTGACGCGCCCCCCCCCCCTGCTTTAGGAATTATGCTATTTCCTATAAGTAAAGGGGAAAATAACTGAATCAACTTGCAAAATGGAGGCTACGCTAGCCGTGGTAGTTCTTTGGATGCACTTCTTTGCATGGCTCTTGGGAGGGTGCACCCCGTTGGTCACATTCTGGGCACGCCACTGTCAACATGTTACAAAGTGATTTGGTCATCTTCCTCACGCGACAAGGATGATCAGCAATGTATTTTTCTTGTTTACATGAACTTCGTGTTGTGACACGCATGATGATTCTACAAGATGCCTGACCATTGTCAACATCCGTACACTA